>CM018680.1:32255376-32666564 GCA_009363875.1 Mikania micrantha | reverse complement strand
GTCGATTTCATTACTGATATAAACTTTTACAATCAAAATCCTACAATACACAGAACTAGGGACACTACATGCACTAACAAAATACCACTTTGTAGGACCTTGGAAACCACTCTGTTCCTTGCGGATTCTACTCAGGAGGCCTCGAATAATGCGAATCCTATTCGAGGGTTTTCCAATCAAAATCACCAAGCCCTGTGGCAATACGACGATGCGGAGACAACGTTTTGATCAAAATCAAACACACAGGGACGAGAAACAAACTTGGAGAAGGGATGGCGGCTCCAACCCTACGAATGTGACAGGGAATGTTCAGGGTCAGAAAAGTTGTGAAAACATTCTGTTTGCAGGTATATATATAGGCTGTAATCATTCGGACGATAGAGTTGTACGAAACACTCATTCGGCGAATGGCTCTGCCGAATGAGCTAGTCAACCGAATGAGTCATGTGAGTGGCTCGTTCGTTTGCCTCAGACATTCGCTAGTCGTTCATTCGTGCGAATGAACTCATTCATAGGTGTATCATTCGCACGAATGAGTCTGTATTATAGAAAAAGTCAAAGTCAAACATACTAAACTTAAACAAACGTTAACGAACAAAACATAATAGTCGATTTCATTACTGATATAAACTTTATACATCAAAATCCTACAATACACAGAACTAGGGACACTACATGCACTAACAAAATACCACTTTGTAGGACCTTGGAAACCACTCTGTTCCTTGCGGATTCTACTCAGAGGCCTCGAATAATGCGAAATCCTATTCGAGGGTTTTCCAATCAAAATCACCAAGCCCCGTGGCAATACGACGATGCGAGACAACGTTTTGATCAAATCAAACACCACTGGGACGAGAAACAAACTTGGAGAAGGGATGGCGGCTCCAAACCCTACGAATGTGACAGGGAATGTTCAGGGGTCAGAAAAGTTGTGAAAACATTCTGTTTGCAGGTATATATATAGGCTGTAATCATTCGGACGAAAGAGTTGTACGAAACACTCATTCGGGCGAATGGCTCTGCCGAATGAGCTAGTCAACCGAATGAGTCATGTGAGTGGCTCGTTCGTTTGCCTCAGACATTCGCTAGTCGTTCATTCGTGCGAATGAACTCATTCATAGGTATCATTCGCACGAATGAGTCTGTATTATAGAAAAAGTCAAAGTCAAACATACTAAACTTAAACAAACGTTAACGAACAGAACATAATAGTCGTTTCATTACTATATAAACTTTATACATCAAAATCCTACAATACACAGAACTAGGACACTACATGCACTAACAAAATACCACTTTGTAGGACCTTGGAAACCACTCTGTTCCTTGCGGATTCTACTCAGGAGGCCTCGAATAATGCGAAATCCTATTCGAGGGTTTTCCAATCAAAATCACCAAGCCCCGTGGCAATACGACGATGCGGAGACAACGTTTTGATCAAAATCAAACACCACTGGGACGAGAAACAAACTTGGAGAAGGGATGGCGGCTCCAAACCCTACGAATGTGACAGGGAATGTTCAGGGTCAGAAAAGTTGTGAAAACATTCTGTTTGCAGGTATATATATAGGCTGTAATCATTCGGACGAAAGAGTTGTACGAAACACTCATTCGGGCGAATGGCTCTGCCGAATGAGCTAGTCAACCGAATGAGTCATGTGAGTGGCTCGTTCGTTTGCCTCAGACATTCGCTAGTCGTTCATTCGTGCGAATGAACTCATTCATAGGTATCATTCGCACGAATGAGTCTGTATTATAGAAAAAGTCAAAGTCAAACATACTAAACTTAACAAACGTTAACGAACAAAACATAATAGTCGATTTCATTACTGATATAAACTTTATACATCAAAATCCTACAATACACAGAACTAGGGACACTACATGCACTAACAAAATACCACTTTGTAGGACCTTGGAAACCACTCTGTCCTTGCGGATTCTACTCAGGAGGCCTCGAATAATGCGAAATCCTATTCGGGTTTTCCAATCAAAATCACCAAGCCCTGTGGCAATACGACGATGCGGAGACAACGTTTTGATCAAAATCAAACACCACTGGGACGAGAAACAACTTGGAGAAGGGATGGCGGCTCCAAACCCTACGAATGTGACAGGGAATGTTCAGGGGTCAGAAAAGTTGTGAAAACATTCTGTTTGCAGGTATATATATAGGCTGTATCATTCGGACGAAAGAGTTGTACGAAACACTCATTCGGGCGAATGGCTCTGCCGAATGAGCTAGTCAACCGAATGAGTCATGTGAGTGGCTCGTTCGTTTGCCTCAGACATTCGCTAGTCGTTCATTCGTTGCTGTGCGAATGAACTCATTCTAGGTATCATTCGCACGAATGAGTCTGTATTATAGAAAAGTCAAAGTCAAACATACTAAACTTAAACAAACGTTAACGAACAAAACATAATAGTCGATTTCATTACTGATATAAACTTTATACATCAAAATCCTACAATACACAGAACTAGGGACACTACATGCACTAACAAATACCACTTTGTAGGACCTTGGAAACCACTCTGTTCCTTGCGGATTCTACTCAGGAGGCCTCGAATAATGCGAAATCCTATTCGAGGTTTTCCAATCAAAATCACCAAGCCCGTGGCAATACGACGATGCGGAGACAACGTTTTGATCAAATCAAACACCACTGGGACGAGAAACAAACTTGGAGAAGGGATGGCGGCTCCAAACCCTACGAATGTGACAGGGAATGTTCAGGGGTCAGAAAAGTTGTGAAAACATTCTGTTTGCAGGTATATATATAGGCTGTAATCATTCGGACGATAGAGTTGTACGAAACACTCATTCGGGCGAATGGCTCTGCCGAATGAGCTAGTCAACCGAATGAGTCATGTGAGTGGCTCGTTCGTTTGCCTCAGACATTCGCTAGTCGTTCATTCGTGCGAATGAACTCATTCATAGGTATCATTCGCACGAATGAGTCTGTATTATAGAAAAAGTCAAAGTCAAACATACTAAACTTAAACAAACGTTAACGAACAAAACATAATAGTCGATTTCATTACTGATATAAACTTTATACATCAAAATCCTACAATACACAGAACTAGGGACACTACATGCACTAACAAAATACCACTTTGTAGGACCTTGGAAACCACTCTGTTCCTTGCGGATTCTACTCAGGAGGCCTCGAATAATGCGAAATCCTATTCGAGGGTTTTCCAATCAAAATCACCAAGCCTGTGGCAATACGACGATGCGGAGACAACGTTTTGATCAAAATCAAACACCACTGGGACGAGAAACAAACTTGGAGAAGGGATGGCGTCCAAACCCTACGAATGTGACAGGGAATGTTCAGGGGTCAGAAAAGTTGTGAAAACATTCTGTTTGCAGGTATATATATAGGCTGTAATCATTCGGACGAAAGAGTTGTACGAAACACTCATTCGGGCGAATGGCTCTGCCGAATGAGCTAGTCAACCCGAAGGTGTCATGTGTGGCTCGTTCGTTTGCCTCAGACATTCGCTAGTCGTTCATTCGTGCGAATGAACTCATTCATAGGTATCATTCGCACGAATGAGTCTGTATTATAGAAAAAGTCAAAGTCAAACATACTAAACTTAAACAAACGTTAACGAACAGAACATAAAGTCGATTTCATTACTGATATAAACTTTATACATCAAATCCTACAATACACAGAACTAGGGACACTACATGCACTAACAAAATACCACTTTGTAGGACCTTGGAAACCACTCTGTTCCTTGCGGATTCTACTCAGGAGGCCTCGAATAATGCGAAATCCTATTCGAGGGTTTTCCAATCAAATCACCAAGCCCTGTGGCAATACGACGATGCGGAGACAACGTTTTGATCAAAATCAAACACCACTGGGACGAGAAACAAAAACTGGAGAAGGGATGGCGGCTCCAAACCCTACGAATGTGACAGGGAATGTTCAGGGGTCAGAAAAGTTGTGAAAACATTCTGTTTGCAGGTATATATATAGGCTGTAATCATTCGGACGAAAGAGTTGTACGAAACACTCATTCGGGCGAATGGCTCTGCCGAATGAGCTAGTCAACCGAATGAGTCATGTGAGTGGCTCGTTCGTTTGCCTCAGACATTCGCTAGTCGTTCATTCGTGCGAATGAACTCATTCATAGGTATCATTCGCACGAATGAGTCTGTATTATAGAAAAAGTCAAAGTCAAACATACTAAACTTAAACAAACGTTAACGAACAAAACATAATAGTCGATTTCATTACTGATATAACTTTATACATCAAAATCCTACAATACACAGAACTAGGGACACTACATGCACTAACAAAATACCACTTTGTAGGACCTGGAAACCACTCTGTTCCTTGCGGATTCTACTCAGGAGGCCTCGAATAATGCGAAATCCTATTCGAGGGTTTTCCAATCAAAATCACCAAGCCCTTGTGCAATACGACGATGCGGAGACAACGTTTTGATCAAAATCAAACACCACTGGGACGAGAAACAAACTTGGAGAAGGGATGGCGGCTCCAAACCCTACGAATGTGACAGGGAATGTTCAGGGGTCAGAAAAGTTGTGAAAACATTCTGTTTGCAGGTATATATATAGGCTGTAATCATTCGGACGAAAGAGTTGTACGAAACACTCATTCGGGCGAATGGCTCTGCCGAATGAGCTAGTCAACCGAAGGAGTCATGTGAGTGGCTCGTTCGTTTGCCTCAGACATTCGCTAGTCGTTCATTCGTGCGAATGAACTCATTCATAGGTATCATTCGCACGAATGAGTCTGTATTATAGAAAAAGTCAAAGTCAAACATACTAAACTTAAACAAACGTTAACGAACAAAACATAATAGTCGATTTCATTACTGATATAAACTTTATACATCAAAATCCTACAATACACAGAACTAGGGACACTACATGCACTAACAAAATACCACTTTGTAGGACCTTGGAAACCACTCTGTTCCTTGCGGATTCTACTCAGGAGGCCTCGAATAATGCGAAATCCTATTCGAGGGTTTTCCAATCAAAATCACCAAGCCCCTGTGGCAATACGACGATGCGGAGACAACGTTTTGATCAAAATCAAACACCACTGGGACGAGAAACAAACTTGGAGAAGGGATGGCGGCTCCAAACCCTACGAATGTGACAGGGAATGTTCAGGGGTCAGAAAAGTTGTGAAAACATTCTGTTTGCAGGTATATATATAGGCTGTAATCATTCGGACGAAAGAGTTTACGAAACACTCATTCGGGCGAATGGCTCTGCCGAATGAGCTAGTCAACCGAATGAGTCATGTGAGTGGCTCGTTCGTTTGCCTCAGACATTCGCTAGTCGTTCATTCGTGCGAATGAACTCATTCATAGGTATCATTCGCACGAATGAGTCTGTATTATAGAAAAAGTCAAAGTCAACATACTAAACTTAACAAACGTTAACGAACAAAACATAATAGTCGATTTCATTACTGATATAAACTTTATACATCAAAATCCTACAATACACAGAACTAGGGACACTACATGCACTAACAAAATACCACTTTGTAGGACCTTGGAAACCACTCTGTTCCTTGCGGATTCTACTCAGGAGGCCTCGAATAATGCGAAATCCTATTCGAGGGTTTTCCAATCAAAATCACCAAGCCCTGTGGCAATACGACGATGCGGAGACAACGTTTTGATCAAAATCAAACACCACTGGGACGAGAAACAAACTTGGAGAAGGGATGGCGGCTCCAAACCCTACGAATGTGACAGGGAATGTTCAGGGGTCAGAAAAGTTGTGAAAACATTCTGTTTGCAGGTATATATAGGCTTAATCATTCGGACGAAAGAGTTGTACGAAACACTCATTCGGGCGAATGGCTCTGCCGAATGAGCTAGTCAACCGAATGTCATGTGAGTGGCTCGTTCGTTTGCCTCAGACATTCGCTAGTCGTTCATTCGTGCGAATGAACTCATTCATAGGTATCATTCGCACGAATGAGTCTGTATTATAGAAAAAGTCAAAGTCAAACATACTAAACTTAACAAACGTTAACGAACAAAACATAATAGTCGATTTCATTACTGATATAAACTTTATACATCAAAATCCTACAATACACAGAACTAGGGACACTACATGCACTAACAAATACCACTTTGTAGGACCTTGAAACCACTCTGTTCCTTGCGGATTCTACTCAGGAGGCCTCGAATAATGCGAAATCCTATTCGAGGGTTTTCCAATCAAAATCACCAAGCCCTGTGGCAATACGACGATGCGGAGACAACGTTTTGATCAAAATCAAACACCACAGGGACGAGAAACAAACTTGGAGAAGGGATGGCGGCTCCAAACCCTACGAATGTGACAGGGAATGTTCAGGGGTCAGAAAAGTTGTGAAAACATTCTGTTTGCAGGTTTTTATATAGCTGTAACCATTCGTATGAGCATTCGACGATAGAGTTGAACGACACTCATTCGGGCGAATGGCTCTGCCTAATGAGCAAGTCAACCGAATGAGTCATGTGAGTGGCTCGTTCGTTTGCCTCAGACATTCGCTAGTCGTTCATTCGTGCGAATGAACTCATTCATAGGTATCATTCGCACGAATGAGTCTGTATTATAGAAAAAGTCAAAGTCAAACATACTAAACTTAAACAAACGTTAACGAACAAAACATAATAGTCGATTTCATTACTGATATAAACTTTATACATCAAAATCCTACAATACACAAACTTGGGACGCTACATGCACTAACAAAATACCACTTTGTAGGACCTTGGAAACCACTCTGTTCCTTGCGGATTCTACTCAGGAGGCCTCGAATAATGCGAATCCTATTCGAGGGTTTTCCAATCAAAATCACCAAGCCCGTGGCAATACGACGATGCGGAGACAACGTTTTGATCAAATCAAACACCACAGGGACGAGAAACAAACTTGGAGAAGGGATGGCGGCTCCAAACCCTACGAATGGGACAGGGAATGCTCAGGGGTCAGAAAAGTTGTGAAAACATTCTGTTTGCAGGTATATATATAGGCTGTAATCATTCGGACGAAAGAGTTGTACGAAACACTCATTCGGGCGAATGGCTCTGCCGAATGAGCTAGTCAACCGAATGAGTCATGTGAGTGGCTCGTTCGTTTGCCTCAGACATTCGCTAGTCGTTCATTCGTGCGAATGAACTCATTCATAGGTATCATTCGCACGAATGAGTCTGTATTATAGAAAAAGTCAAAGTCAAACATACTAAACTTAAACAAACGTTAACGAACAAACATAATAGTCGATTTCATTACTGATATAAACTTTATACATCAAAATCCTACAATACACAGAACTAGGGACACTACATGCACTAACAAAATACCACTTTGTAGGACCTTGGAAACCACTCTGTTCCTTGCGGATTCTACTCTCAAGGCCTCGAATAATGCGAAATCCTATTCGAGGGTTTTCCAATCAAAATCACCAAGCCCTGTGGCAATACGACGATGCGGAGACAACGTTTTGATCAAAATCAAACACCACTGGGACGAGAAACAAACTTGGAGAAGGGATGGCGGCTCCAAACCCTACGAATGTGACAGGGAATGTTCAGGGGTCAGAAAAGTTGTGAAAACATTCTGTTTGCAGGTATATATATAGGCTGTAATCATTCGGACGAAAGAGTTGTACGAAACACTCATTCGGGCGAATGGCTCTGCCGAATGAGCTAGTCAACCGAATGAGTCATGTGAGTGGCTCGTTCGTTTGCCTCAGACATTTGCTAGTCGTTCATTCGTGCGAATGAAGTCATTCATAGGTATCATTCGCACGAATGAGTCTGTATTATAGAAAAGTCAAAGTCAAACATACTAAACTTAAACAAACGTTAACGAACAAAACATAATAGTCGATTTCATTACTGATATAAACTTTATACATCAAAATCCTACAATACACAGAACTAGGGACACTACATGCACTAACAAAATACCACTTTGTAGGACCTTGGAAACCACTCTGTTCCTTGCGGATTCTACTCAGGAGGCCTCGAATAATGCGAAATCCTATTCGAGGGTTTTCCAATCAAAATCACCAAGCCCTGTGGCAATACGACGATGCGGAGACAACGTTTTGATCAAAATCAAACACCACAGGGACGAGAAACAAACTTGGAGAAGGGATGGCGGCTCCAAACCCTACGAATGTGACAGGGAATGTTCAGGGGTCAGAAAAGTTGTGAAAACATTCTGTTTGCAGGTATATATATAGGCTGTAATCATTCGGACGAAAGAGTTGTACGAAACACTCATTCGGGCGAATGGCTCTGCCGAATGAGCTAGTCAACCGAAGGAGTCATGTGAGTGGCTCGTTCGTTTGCCTCAGACATTCGCTAGTCGTTCATTCGTGCGAATGAACTCATTCATAGGTATCATTCGCACGAATGAGTCTGTATTATAGAAAAAGTCAAAGTCAAACATACTAAACTTAAACAAACGTTAACGAACAAAACATAATAGTCGATTTCATTACTGATATAAACTTTATACATCAAAATCCTACAATACACAGAACTAGGGACACTACATGCACTAACAAAATACCACTTTGTAGGACCTTGGAAACCACTCTGTTCCTTGCGGATTCTACTCAGGAGGCCTCGAATAATGCGAAATCCTATTCGAGGGTTTTCCAATCAAAATCACCAAGCCCTGTGGCAATACGACGATGCGGAGACAACGTTTTGATCAAAATCAAACACCACTGGGACGAGAAACAAACTTGGAGAAGGGATGGCGGCTCCAAACCCTACGAATGTGACAGGGAATGTTCAGGGGTCAGAAAAGTTGTGAAAACATTCTGTTTGCAGGTATATATATAGGCTGTAATCATTCGGACGAAAGAGTTGTACGAAACACTCATTCGGGCGAATGGCTCTGCCGAATGAGCTAGTCAACCGAATGAGTCATGTGAGTGGCTCGTTCGTTTGCCTCAGACATTCGCTAGTCGTTCATTCGTGCGAATGAACTCATTCATAGGTATCATTCGCACGAATGAGTCTGTATTATAGAAAAGTCAAAGTCAAACATACTAAACTTAAACAAACGTTAACGAACAAAACATAATAGTCGATTTCATTACTGATATAAACTTTATACATCAAAATCCTACAATACACAGAACTAGGGACACTACATGCACAAACAAATACCACTTTGTAGGACCTTGGAAACCACTCTGTTCCTTGCGGATTCTACTTAAGAAGCCTCGAATAATGCGAAATCCTATTCGAGGGTTTTCCAATCAAAATCACCAAGCCCGTGGCAATACGACGATGCGGAGACAACGTTTTGATCAAAATCAAACACCACTGGGACGAGAAACAAACTTGGAGAAGGGATGGCGGCTCCAAACCCTACGAATGTGACAGGGAATGTTCAGGGGTCAGAAAAGTTGTGAAAACATTCTGTTTGCAGGTATATATATAGGCTGTAATCATTCGGACGAAAGAGTTGTACGAAACACTCATTCGGGCGAATGGCTCTGCCGAATGAGCTAGTCAACCGAATGAGTCATGTGAGTGGCTCGTTCGTTTGCCTCAGACATTCGCTAGTCGTTCATTCGTGCGAATGAACTCATTCATAGGTATCATTCGCACGAATGAGTCTGTATTATAGAAAAAGTCAAAGTCAAACATACTAAACTTAAACAAACGTTAACGAACAAAACATAATAGTCGATTTCATTACTGATATAAACTTTATACATCAAAATCCTACAATACACAGAACTAGGGACACTACATGCACTAACAAAATACCACTTTGTAGGACCTTGGAAACCACTCTGTTCCTTGCTTGCGATTCTACTCAGGAGGCCTCGAATAATGCGAAATCCTATTCGAGGTTTTTCCAATCAAAATCACCAAGCCCCTGGCAATACGACGATGCGGAGACAACGTTTTGATCAAAATCAAACACCACTGGGACGAGAAACAAACTTGGAGAAGGGATGGCGGCTCCAAACCCTACGAATGTGACAGGGAATGTTCAGGGGTCAGAAAAGTTGTGAAAACATTCTGTTTGCAGGTATATATATAGGCTGTAATCATTCGGACGAAAGAGTTGTACGAAACACTCATTCGGGCGAATGGCTCTGCCGAATGAGCTAGTCAACCGAATGAGTCATGTGAGTGGCTCGTTCGTTTGCCTCAGACATTCGCTAGTGTCGTTCATTCGTGCGAATGAACTCATTCATAGGTATCATTCGCACGAATGAGTCTGTATTATAGAAAAGTCAAAGTCAAACATACTAAACTTAAACAAACGTTAACGAACAAACATAATAGTCGATTTCATTACTGATATAAACTTTATACATCAAAATCCTACAATACACAGAACTAGGGACACTACATGCACTAACAAAATACCACTTTGTAGGACCTTGGAAACCACTCTGTTCCTTCGGATTCTACTCAGGAGGCCTCGAATAATGCGAAATCCTATTCGAGGGTTTTCCAATCAAAATCACCAAGCCCTGTGGCAATACGACGATGCGGAGACAACGTTTTGATCAAAATCAAACACCACTGGGACGAGAAACAAACTTGGAGAGGGATGGCGGCTCCAAACCCTACGAATGTGACAGGGAATGTTCAGGGGTCAGAAAAGTTGTGAAAACATTCTGTTTGCAGGTATATATATAGGCTGTAATCATTCGGACGAAAGAGTTGTACGAAACACTCATTCGGGCGAATGGCTCTGCCGAATGAGCTAGTCAACCGAATGAGTCATGTGAGTGGCTCGTTCGTTTGCCTCAGACATTCGCTAGTCGTTCATTCGTGCGAATGAACTCATTCATAGGTATCATTCGCACGAATGAGTCTGTATTATAGAAAAAGTCAAAGTCAAACATACTAAACTTAAACAAACGTTAACGAACAAAACATAATAGTCGATTTCATTACTGATATAAACTTTATACATCAAAATCCTACAATACACAGAACTAGGGACACTACATGCACTAACAAAATACCACTTTGTAGGACCTTGAAACCACTCTGTTCCTTGCGGATTCTACTCAGGAGGCCTCGAATAATGCGAAATCCTATTCGAGGGTTTTCCAATCAAAATCACCAAGCCCTATGGCAATACGACGATGCGGAGACAACGTTTTGATCAAAATCAAACACCACTGGGACGAGAAACAAACTTGGAGAAGGGATGGCGGCTCCAAACCCTACGAATGTGACAGGGAATGTTCAGGGGTCAGAAAAGTTGTGAAAACATTCTGTTTGCAGGTATATATATAGGCTGTAATCATTCGGACGATAGAGTTGTACGAAACACTCATTCGGGCGAATGGCTCTGCCGAATGAGCTAGTCAACCGAATGAGTCATGTGAGTGGCTCGTTCGTTTGCCTCAGACATTCGCTAGTCGTTCATTCGTGCGAATGAACTCATTCATAGGTATCATTCGCACGAATGAGTCTGTATTATAGAAAAAGTCAAAGTCAAACATACTAAACTTAAACAAACGTTAACGAACAAAACATAATAGTCGATTTCATTACTGATATAAACTTTATACATCAAAATCCTACAATACACAGAACTAGGGACACTACATGCACTAACAAAATACCACTTTGTAGGACCTTGGAAACCACTCTGTTCCTTGCGGATTCTACTCAGGAGGCCTCGAATAATGCGAAATCCTATTCGAGGGTTTTCCAATCAAAATCACCAAGCCCCTGGCAATACGACGATGCGGAGACAACGTTTTGATCAAAATCAAACACCACTGGGACGAGAAACAAACTTGGAGAAGGGATGGCGGCTCCAAACCCTACGAATGTGACAGGGAATGTTCAGGGGTCAGAAAAGTTGTGAAAACATTCTGTTTGCAGGTATATATATAGGCTGTAATCATTCGGACGAAAGAGTTGTACGAAACACTCATTCGGGCGAATGGCTCTGCCGAATGAGCTAGTCACCGAATTAGTCATGTGAGTGGCTCGTCGTTGCCTCAACATTCGCTAGTCGTTCATTCGTGCAATGAACTCATTCATAGTATCATTCGCACGATGATTCGTATTTATTAATTAAGAATTCTCATTCGGTTCATATCATAGTATCAAATTCGAATATTATAGAAAAAGTCAAAGTCAAACATACTAACTTAAACAACGTTAACGAACAACATAATAGTCGATTTCATTACTGATATAAACTTTATACATCAAAATCCTACAATACACAGAACTAGGGACACTACATGCACAAACAAATACCACTTTGTAGGACCTTGGAAACCACTCTGTTCCTTGCGGATTCTACTCAGGAGGCCTCGAATAATGCGAAATCCTATTCGAGGGTTTTCCAATCAAAATCACCAAGCCCCGTGGCAATACGACGATGCGGAGACAACGTTTTGATCAAAATCAAACACCACTGGGACGAGAAACAAACTTGGAGAAGGGATGGCGGCTCCAAACCCTACGAATGTGACAGGGAATGTTCAGGGGTCAGAAAAGTTGTGAAAACATTCTGTTTGCAGGTATATATATAGGCTGTAATCATTCGGACGAAAGAGTTGTACGAAACACTCATTCGGGCGAATGGCTCTGCCGAATGAGCTAGTCAACCGAATGAGTCATGTGAGTGGCTCGTTCGTTTGCCTCAGACATTCGCTAGTCGTTCATTCGTGCGAATGAACTCATTCATAGGTATCATTCGCACGAATGAGTCTGTATATAGAAAAAAAGTCAAAAGTCAACAAACTTAACTTAACAAACGTTAACGACAAAACATAATAGTCGATTTCATTACTGATATAAACTTTATACATCAAAATCCTACAATACAATACACTAACAGTACATTACATGCACTAACAAAATACCACTTTGTAGGACATTGGAAACCACTCTGTTCCTTGCGGATTCTACTCAGGAGGCCCTCGAATAATGCGAATCCTATTCGAGGGTTTTCCAATCAAAATCACCAAGCCCCGTGGCAATACGACGATGCGGAGACAACGTTTTGATCAAAATCAAACACCACAGGGACGAGAAACAAACTTGGAGAAGGGATGGCGGCTCCAAACCCTACGAATGTGACAGGGAATGTTCAGGGGTCAGAAAAGTTGTGAAAACATTCTGTTTGCAGGTATATATATAGGCTGTAATCATTCGGACGAAAGAGTTGTACGAAACACTCATTCGGGCGAATGGCTCTGCCGAATGAGCTAGTCAACCGAATGAGTCATGTGAGTGGCTCGTTCGTTTGCCTCAGACATTCGCTAGTCGTTCATTCGTGCGAATGAACTCATTCATAGGTATCATTCGCACGAATGAGTCTGTATTATAGAAAAAGTCAAAGTCAAACATACTAAACTTAAACAAACGTTAACGAACAAAACATAATAGTCGATTTCATTACTGATATAAACTTTAAACATCAAAATCCTACAATACACAGAACTAGGGACACTACATGCACTAACAAAATACCACTTTGTAGGACCTTGGAACCACTCTGTCCTTGCGGATTCTACTCAGGAGGCCTCGAATAATGCGAAATCCTATTCGAGGGTTTTCCAATCAAAATCACCAAGCCCTCTGGCAATACGACGATGCGGAGACAACGTTTTGATCAAAATCAAACACCACTGGGACGAGAAACAAACTTGGAGAAGGGATGGCGGCTCCAAACCCTACGAATGTGACAGGGAATGTTCAGGGGTCAGAAAAGTTGTGAAAACATTCTGTTTGCTGGTATATAGGCTGTAATCATTCGGACAATAGAGTTGTACGAAACACTCATTCGGGCGAATGGCTCTGCCGAATGAGCTAGTCAACCGAATGAGTCATGTGAGTGGCTCGTTCGTTTGCCTCAGACATTCGCTAGTCGTTCATTCGTGCGAATGAACTCATTCATAGGTATCATTCGCACGAATGAGTCTGTATTATAGAAAAAGTCAAAGTCAAACATACTAAACTTAAACAAACGTTAACGAACAGAACATAATAGTCGATTTCATTACTGATATAAACTTTATTCATCAAAATCCTACAATACACAGAACTAGGGACACTACATGCACTAACAAAATACCACTTTGTAGGACCTTGGAAACCACTCTGTTCCTTGCGGATTCTACTCAGGAGGCCTCGAATAATGCGAAATCCTATTCGAGGGTTTTCCAATCAAAATCACCAAGCCCGTGGCAATACGACGATGCGGAGACAACGTTTTGATCAAAATCAAACACCACTGGGACGAGAAACAAACTTGGAGAAGGGATGGCGGCTCCAAACCCTACGAATGTGACAGGGAATGTTCAGGGGTCAGAAAAGTTGTGAAAACATTCTGTTTGCAGGTATATATATAGGCTGTAATCATTCGGACGAAAGAGTTGTACGAAACACTCATTCGGGCGAATGGCTCTGCCGAATGAGCTAGTCAACCGAATGAGTCATGTGAGTGGCTCGTTCGTTTGCCTCAGACATTCGCTAGTCGTTCATTCGTGCGAATGAACTCATTCATAGGTATCATTCGCACGAATGAGTCTGTATTATAGAAAAAGTCAAAGTCAAACATACTAAACTTAAACAAACGTTAACGAACAAAACATAATAGTCGATTTCATTACTGATATAAACTTTATACATCAAAATCCTACAATACACAGAACTAGGGACACTACATGCACTAACAAAATACCACTTTGTAGGACCTTGGAAACCACTCTGTTCCTTGCGGATTCTACTCAGGAGGCCTCGAATAATGCGAAATCCTATTCGAGGGTTTTCCAATCAAAATCACCAAGCCCTGTGGCAATACGACGATGCGGAGACAACGTTTTGATCAAAATCAAACACCACTGGACGAGAAACAAACTTGGAGAAGGGATGGCGGCTCCAAACCCTACGAATGTGACAGGGAATGTTCAGGGGTCAGAAAAGTTGTGAAAACATTCTGTTTGCAGGTATATATATAGGCTGTAATCATTCGGACGAAAGAGTTGTACGAAACACTCATTCGGGCGAATGGCTCTGCCGAATGAGCTAGTCAACCGAATGAGTCATGTGAGTGGCTCGTTCGTTTGCCTCAGACATTCGCTAGTCGTTCATTCGTGCGAATGAACTCATTCATAGGTATCATTCGCACGAATGAGTCTGTATTATAGAAAAAGTCAAAGTCAAACATACTAAACTTAAACAAACGTTAACGAACAAAACATAATAGTCGATTTCATTACTGATATAAACTTTATACATCAAAATCCTACAATACACAGAACTAGGGACACTACATGCACTAACAAAATACCACTTTGTAGGACCTTGGAAACCACTCTGTTCCTTGCGGATTCTACTCAGGAGGCCTCGAATAATGCGAAATCCTATTCGAGGGTTTTCCAATCAAAATCACCAAGCCCTGTGGCAATACGACGATGCGGAGACAACGTTTTGATCAAAATCAAACACCACTGGGACGAGAAACAAACTTGGAGAAGGGATGGCGGCTCCAAACCCTACGAATGTGACAGGGAATGTTCAGGGGTCAGAAAAGTTGTGAAAACATTCTGTTTGCAGGTATATATATAGGCTGTAATCATTCGGACGAAAGAGTTGTACGAAACACTCATTCGGGCGAATGGCTCTGCCGAATGAGCTAGTCAACCGAATGAGTCATGTGAGTGGCTCGTTCGTTTGCCTCAGACATTCGCTAGTCGTTCATTCGTGCGAATGAACTCATTCATAGGTATCATTCGCACGAATGAGTCTGTATTATAGAAAAAGTCAAAGTCAAACATACTAAACTTAAACAAACGTTAACGAACAAAACATAATAGTCGATTTCATTACTGATATAAACTTTATACATCAAAATCCTACAATACACAGAACTAGGGACACTACATGCACTAACAAAATACCACTTTGTAGGACCTTGGAAACCACTCTGTTCCTTGCGGATTCTACTCAGGAGGCCTCGAATAATGCGAAATCCTATTCGAGGGTTTTCCAATCAAAATCACCAAGCCCCGTGGCAATACGACGATGCGGAGACAACGTTTTGATCAAAATCAAACACCACTGGGACGAGAAACAAACTTGGAGAAGGGATGCGGCGCTCCAAACCCTACGAATGTGACAGGGAATGTTCAGGGGTCAGAAAAGTTGTGAAAACATTCTGTTTGCAGGTATATATATAGGCTGTAATCATTCGGACGAAAGAGTTGTACGAAACACTCATTCGGGCGAATGGCTCTGCCGAATGAGCTAGTCAACCGAATGAGTCATGTGAGTGGCTCGTTCGTTTGCCTCAGACATTCGCTAGTCGTTCATTCGTGCGAATGAACTCATTCATAGGTATCATTCGCACGAATGAGTCTGTATTATAGAAAAAGTCAAAGTCAAACATACTAAACTTAAACAAACGTTAACGAACAAACATAATAGTCGATTTCATTACTGATATAAACTTTATACATCAAAATCCTACAATACACAGAACTAGGGACACTACATGCACTAACAAAATACCACTTTGTAGGACCTTGGAAACCACTCTGTTCCTTGCGGATTCTACTCAGGAGGCCTCGAATAATGCGAAATCCTATTCGAGGGTTTTCCAATCAAAATCACCAAGCCCTGTGGCAATACGACGATGCGGAGACAACGTTTTGATCAAAATCAAACACCACTGGGACGAGAAACAAACTTGGAGAAGGGATGGCGGCTCCAAACCCTACGAATGTGACAGGGAATGTTCAGGGGTCAGAAAAGTTGTGAAAACATTCTGTTTGCAGGTATATATATAGGCTGTAATCATTCGGACGAAAGTTGTACGAAACACTCATTCGGGCGAATGGCTCTGCCGAATGAGCTAGTCAACCGAATGAGTCATGTGAGTGGCTCGTTCGTTTGCCTCAGACATTCGCTAGTCGTTCATTCGTGCGAATGAACTCATTCATAGGTATCATTCGCACGAATGAGTCTGTATTATAGAAAAAGTCAAAGTCAAACATACTAAACTTAAACAAACGTTAACGAACAAAACATAATAGTCGATTTCATTACTGATATAAACTTTATACATCAAAATCCTACAATACACAGAACTAGGGACACTACATGCACTAACAAAATACCACTTTGTAGGACCTTGGAAACCACTCTGTTCCTTGCGGATTCTACTCAGGAGGCCTCGAATAATGCGAAATCCTATTCGAGGGTTTTCCAATCAAAATCACCAAGCCCTGTGGCAATACGACGATGCGGAGACAACGTTTTGATCAAAATCAAACACCACTGGGACGAGAAACAAACTTGGAGAAGGGATGGCGGCTCCAAACCCTACGAATGTGACAGGGAATGTTCAGGGGTCAGAAAAGTTGTGAAAACATTCTGTTTGCAGGTATATATATAGGCTGTAATCATTCGGACGAAAGAGTGTACGAAACACTCATTCGGGCGAATGGCTCTGCCGAATGAGCTAGTCAACCGAATGAGTCATGTGAGTGGCTCGTTCGTTTGCCTCAGACATTCGCTAGTCGTTCATTCGTGCGAATGAACTCATTCATAGGTATCATTCGCACGAATGAGTCTGTATTATAGAAAAAGTCAAAGTCAAACATACTAAACTTAAACAAACGTTAACGAACAAAACATAATAGTCGATTTCATTACTGATATAAACTTTATACATCAAAATCCTACAATACACAGAACTAGGGACACTACATGCACTAACAAAATACCACTTTGTAGGACCTTGGAAACCACTCTGTTCCTTGCGGATTCTACTCAGGAGGCCTCGAATAATGCGAAATCCTATTCGAGGGTTTTCCAATCAAAATCACCAAGCCCCGTGGCAATACGACGATGCGGAGACAACGTTTTGATCAAAATCAAACACCACTGGGACGAGAAACAAACTTGGAGAAGGGATGGCGGCTCCAAACCCTACGAATGTGACAGGGAATGTTCAGGGGTCAGAAAAGTTGTGAAAACATTCTGTTTGCAGGTATATATATAGGCTGTAATCATTCGGACGAAAGAGTTGTACGAAACACTCATTCGGGCGAATGGCTCTGCCGAATGAGCTAGTCAACCGAATGAGTCATGTGAGTGGCTCGTTCGTTTGCCTCAGACATTCGCTAGTCGTTCATTCGTGCGAATGAACTCATTCATAGGTATCATTCGCACGAATGAGTCTGTATTATAGAAAAAGTCAAAGTCAAACATACTAAACTTAAACAAACGTTAACGAACAAAACATAATAGTCGATTTCATTACTGATATAAACTTTATACATCAAAATCCTACAATACACAGAACTAGGGACACTACATGCACTAACAAAATACCACTTTGTAGGACCTTGGAAACCACTCTGTTCCTTGCGGATTCTACTCAGGAGGCCTCGAATAATGCGAAATCCTATTCGAGGGTTTTCCAATCAAAATCACCATGCCCTGTGGCAATACGACGATGCGGAGACAACGTTTTGATCAAAATCAAACACCACTGGGACGAGAAACAAACTTGGAGAAGGGATGGCGGCTCCAAACCCTACGAATGTGACAGGGAATGTTCAGGGGTCAGAAAAGTTGTGAAAACATTCTGTTTGCAGGTATATATAGGCTGTAATCATTCGGACGAAAGAGTTGTACGAAACACTCATTCGGGCGAATGGCTCTGCCGAATGAGCGAGTCAACCGAATGAGTCATGTGAGTGGCTCGTTCGTTTGCCTCAGACATTCGCTAGTCGTTCATTCGTGCGAATGAACTCATTCATAGGTATCATTCGCACGAATGAGTCTGTATTATAGAAAAAGTCAAAGTCAAACATACTAAACTTAAACAAACGTTAACGAACAAAACATAATAGTCGATTTCATTACTGATATAAACTTTATACATCAAAATCCTACAATACACAGAACTAGGGACACTACATGCACTAACAAAATACCACTTTGTAGGACCTTGGAAACCACTCTGTTCCTTGCGGATTCTACTCAGGAGGCCTCGAATAATGCGAAATCCTATTCGAGGGTTTTCCAATCAAAATCACCAAGCCCTGTGGCAATACGACGATGCGGAGACAACGTTTTGATCAAAATCAAACACCACTGGGACGAGAAACAAACTTGGAGAAGGGATGGCGGCTCCAAACCCTACGAATGTGACAGGGAATGTTCAGGGGTCAGAAAAGTTGTGAAAACATTCTGTTTGCAGGTATATATATAGGCTGTAATCATTCGGACGAAAGAGTTGTACGAAACACTCATTCGGGCGAATGGCTCTGCCGAATGAGCTAGTCAACCGAATGAGTCATGTGAGTGGCTCGTTCGTTTGCCTCAGACATTCGCTAGTCGTTCATTCGTGCGAATGAACTCATTCATAGGTATCATTCGCACGAATGAGTCTGTATTATAGAAAAAGTCAAAGTCAAACATACTAAACTTAAACAAACGTTAACGAACAAAACATAATAGTCGATTTCATTACTGATATAAACTTTATACATCAAAATCCTACAATACACAGAACTAGGGACACTACATGCACTAACAAAATACCACTTTGTAGGACCTTGGAAACCACTCTGTTCCTTGCGGATTCTACTCAGGAGGCCTCGAATAATGCGAAATCCTATTCGAGGGTTTTCCAATCAAAATCACCAAGCCCTGTGGCAATACGACGATGCGGAGACAACGTTTTGATCAAAATCAAACACCACTGGGACGAGAAACAAACTTGGAGAAGGGATGGCGGCTCCAAACCCTACGAATGTGACAGGGAATGTTCAGGGGTCAGAAAAGTTGTGAAAACATTCTGTTTGCAGGTATATATATAGGCTGTAATCATTCGGACGAAAGAGTTGTACGAAACACTCATTCGGGCGAATGGCTCTGCCGAATGAGCTAGTCAACCGAATGAGTCATGTGAGTGGCTCGTTCGTTTGCCTCAGACATTCGCTAGTCGTTCATTCGTCGTGCGAATGAACTCATTCATAGGTATCATTCGCACGAATGAGTCTGTATTATAGAAAAAGTCAAAGTCAAACATACTAAACTTAAACAAACGTTAACGAACAAAACATAATAGTCGATTTCATTACTGATATAAACTTTATACATCAAAATCCTACAATACACAGAACTAGGGACACTACATGCACTAACAAAATACCACTTTGTAGGACCTTGGAAACCACTCTGTTCCTTGCGGATTCTACTCAGGAGGCCTCGAATAATGCGAAATCCTATTCGAGGGTTTTCCAATCAAAATCACCAAGCCCTGTGGCAATACGACGATGCGGAGACAACGTTTTGATCAAAATCAAACACCACTGGGACGAGAAACAAACTTGGAGAAGGGATGGCGGCTCCAAACCCTACGAATGTGACAGGGAATGTTCAGGGGTCAGAAAAGTTGTGAAAACATTCTGTTTGCAGGTATATATATAGGCTGTAATCATTCGGACGAAAGAGTTGTACGAAACACTCATTCGGGCGAATGGCTCTGCCGAATGAGCTAGTCAACCGAATGAGTCATGTGAGTGGCTCGTTCGTTTGCCTCAGACATTCGCTAGTCGTTCATTCGTGCGAATGAACTCATTCATAGGTATCATTCGCACGAATGAGTCTGTATTATAGAAAAAGTCAAAGTCAAACATACTAAACTTAAACAAACGTTAACGAACAAAACATAATAGTCGATTTCATTACTGATATAAACTTTATACATCAAAATCCTACAATACACAGAACTAGGGACACTACATGCACTAACAAAATACCACTTTGTAGGACCTTGGAAACCACTCTGTTCCTTGCGGATTCTACTCAGGAGGCCTCGAATAATGCGAAATCCTATTCGAGGGTTTTCCAATCAAAATCACCAAGCCCCGTGGCAATACGACGATGCGGAGACAACGTTTTGATCAAAATCAAACACCACTGGGACGAGAAACAAACTTGGAGAAGGGATGGCGGCTCCAAACCCTACGAATGTGACAGGGAATGTTCAGGGGTCAGAAAAGTTGTGAAAACATTCTGTTTGCAGGTATATATATAGGCTGTAATCATTCGGACGAAAGAGTTGTACGAAACACTCATTCGGGCGAATGGCTCTGCCGAATGAGCTAGTCAACCGAATGTCATGTGAGTGGCTCGTTCGTTTGCCTCAGACATTCGCTAGTCGTTCATTCGTGCGAATGAACTCATTCATAGGTATCATTCGCACGAATGAGTCTGTATTATAGAAAAAGTCAAAGTCAAACATACTAAACTTAAACAAACGTTAACGAACAAAATAATAGTCGATTTCATTACTGATATAAACTTTATACATCAAAATCCTACAATACACAGAACTAGGGACACTACATGCACTAACAAAATACCACTTTGTAGGACCTTGGAAACCACTCTGTTCCTTGCGGATTCTACTCAAGAGGCCTCGAATAATGCGAAATCCTATTCGAGGGTTTTCCAATCAAAATCACCAAGCCCTATGGCAATACGACGATGCGGAGACAACGTTTTGATCAAAATCAAACACCACTGGGACGAGAAACAAACTTGGAGAAGGGATGGCGGCTCCAAACCCTACGAATGTGACAGGGAATGTTTATGGGTCAGAAAAGTTGTGAAAACATTCTGTTTGCTGGTATATACATAGGCTGTAATCATTCGGAGTGGTGCGAAACACTCATTCGGGCGAATGGCTCTGCCGAATGAGCTAGTCAACCGAATGAGTCATGTGAGTGGCTCGTTCGTTTGCCTCAGACATTCGCTAGTCGTTCATTCGTGCGAATGAACTCATTCATAGGTATCATTCGCACGAATGAGTCTGTATTATAGAAAAAGTCAAAGTCAAACATACTAAACTTAAACAAACGTTAACGAACAAAACATAATAGTCGATTTCATTAATGATATAAACTTTATACATCAAAATCCTACAATACACAGAACTAGGGACACTACATGCACTAACAAAAACTTTGTAGGACCTTGGAAACCACTCTGTTCCTTGCGGATTCTACTCAGGAGGCCTCGAATAATGCGAAATCCTATTCGAGGGTTTTCCAATCAAAATCACCAAGCCCGTGGCAATACGACGATGCGGAGACAACGTTTTGATCAAAATCAAACACCACTGGGACGAGAAACAAACATGGAGAAGGGATGGCGGCTCCAAACCCTACGAATGTGACAGGTTTATTCAGGAGTCAGAAAAGTTGTGAAAACATTCTGTTTGCAGGTGTATATATAGGCTGTAATCATTCGGACGAAAGAGTTGTACGAAACACTCATTCGGGCGAATGGCTCTGCCGAATGAGCTAGTCAACCGAATGAGTCATGTAGTGGCTCGTTCGTTTGCCTCAGACATTCGCTAGTCGTTCATCCGTGCGAATGAACTCGCTCATAGGTATCATTCGCACGAATGAGTCTGTATTATAGAAAAAGTCAAAGTCAAACATACTAAACTTAAACAAACGTTAACGAACAAAACATAATAGTCGATTTCATTACTGATATAAACTTTATACATCAAAATCCTACAATACACAGAACTAGGGACATACATGCACTAACAAAATACCACTTTGTAGGACCTTGGAAACCACTCTGTTCCTTGCGGATTCTACTCAGGAGGCCTCGAATAATGCGAAATCCTATTCGAGGGTTTTCCAATCAAAATCACAAGCCCCCGTGGCAATACGACGATGCGGAGACAACGTTTTGATCAAAATCAAACACCACTGGGACGAGAAACAAACTTGGAGAAGGGATGGCGGCTCCAAACCCTACGAATGTGACAGGGAATGTTCAGGGGTCAGAAAAGTTGTGAAAACATTCTGTTTGCAGGTATATATATAGGCTGTAATCATTCGGACGAAAGAGTTGTACGAAACACTCATTCGGGCGAATGGCTCTGCCGAATGAGCTAGTCAACCGAATGTCATGTGAGTGGCTCGTTCGTTTGCCTCAGACATTCGCTAGTCGTTCATTCGTGCGAATGAACTCATTCATAGGTATCATTCGCACGAATGAGTCTGTATTATAGAAAAAGTCAAAGTCAAACATACTAAACTTAAACAAACGTTAACGAACAAAACATAATAGTCGATTTCATTACTGATATAAACTTTATACATCAAAATCCTACAATACACAGAACTAGGGACACTACATGCACTAACAAAATACCACTTTGTAGGACCTTGGAAACCACTCTGTTCCTTGCGGATTCTACTCAGGAGGCCTCGAATAATGCGAAATCCTATTCGAGGGTTTTCCAATCAAAATCACCAAGCCCTGTGCAATACGACGATGCGGAGACAACGTTTTGATCAAAATCAAACACCACTGGGACGAGAAACAAACTTGGAGAAGGGATGGCGGCTCCAAACCCTACGAATGTGACAGGGATGTTCAGGGGTCAGAAAAGTTGTGAAAACATTCTGTTTGCAGGTATATATATAGGCTGTAATCATTCGGACGAAAGAGTTGTACGAAACACTCATTCGGGCGAATGGCTCTGCCGAATGAGCTAGTCAACCGAATGAGTCATGTGAGTGGCTCGTTCGTTTGCCTCAGACATTCGCTAGTCTTTCATTCGTGCGAATGAACACATTCATAGGTATCATTCGCACGAATGAGTCTGTTATATAAAAAAGTCAAAGTCAAACATACTAAACTTAAGCAAACGTTAACGAAAAAAACATAATAGTCGATTTCATTACTGATATAAACTTTTTACATCAAAATCCTACAATACATAGAACTAGGGACACTACATGCACAAACAAAATACCACTTTGTAGGACCTTGGAAACCACTCTGTTCCTAGCGGATTCTACTCAGGAGGCCTCGAATAATGCGAAATCCTATTCGAGGGTTTTTTAATCAAAATCACCTAGCCCCGTGGCAATACGACGATGCGGAGACAACGTTTTGATCAAAATCAAACACCACTGGGACGAGAAACAAACTTGGAGAAGGGATGGCGGCTCCAAACCCTACGAATGTGACAGGGAATGTTCAGGGGTCAGAAAAGTTGTGAAAACATTCTGTTTGAAGGTATATATATAGGCTGTAATCATTCGGACGAAAGAGTTGTACGAAACACTCATTCGGGCGAATGGCTCTGCCGAATGAGCTAGTCAACCGAATGAGTCATGTAAGTGGCTCGTTCGTTTGCCTCAGACATTCGCTAGTCGTTCATTCGTGCGAATGAACTCATTCATAGGTATCATTCGCACGAATGAGTCTGTATTATAGAAAAAGTCAAAGTCAAACATACTAAACTTAAACAAACGTTAACGAACAAAACATAATAGTCGATTTCATTACTGAGATAACCTTTATACATCAAAATCCTACAATACACAGAACTAGGTACATTACATGCACTAACAAAATACCACTTTGTAGGACCTTGGAAACCACTTTGTTCCTTGCGGATTCTGCTTAGGAGGCCTCGAATAGTGCGAATTCCTATTCGAGGGTTTCCAATCAAAATCACCAAGCCCCGTGGCAATACGACGGTGCGGAGACAACGTTTTGATCAAAATCAAACACCACTGGGACGAGAAACAAACTTGGAGAAGGGATGGCGACTCCAAACCCTACGAATGTGACAGGGAATGTTCAGGGGTCAGAAAAGTTGTGAAAACATTCTGTTTGCATGTATATATATAGGCTGTAACCATTCGGACGAAAGAGATGTACGAAACACTCATTCGGGCGAATGGCTCTGCCGAATGAGCTAGTCAACCGAAGGAGTCATGTGAGTGGCTCGTTCGTTTGCCTCAGACATTTGCTAGTCGTTCATTCGTGCGAATGAACTCATTCATAGGTATCATTCGCACGAATGAGTCTGTATTATAGAAAAAGTCAAAGTCAAACATACTAAACTTAAACAAACGTTAACGAACAAAACATAATAGTCGATTTCATTACTGATATAAACTTTTTACATCAAAATCCTACAATACACAGAACTAGGGACACTACATGCACTAACAAAATACCACTTTGTAGGACCTTGGAAACCACTCTGTTCCTAGCGGATTCTACTCAGGAGGCCTCGAATAATGCGAAATCCTATTCGAGGGTTTTCCAATCAAAATCACCTAGCCCCGTGGCAATACGACGATGCGGAGACAACGTTTTGATCAAAATCAAACACCACTGGGACGAGAAACAAACTTGGAGAAGGGATGACGGCTCCAAACCCTACGAATGTGACAGGGAATGTTCAGGGGTCAGAAAATTTGTGAAAACATTCTGTTTGAAGGTCTATATATAGGCTGTAATCATTCGGACGAAAGAGCTCTACGAAACACTCATTCGGGCGAATAGCTCTGCCGAATGAGCTATTCAACAGAATGAGTCATGTAAGTGGCTCAGTCGTTTGCCTCAGCCATTCACTAGTTGTTCATTCGTGCGAATGAACTCATTCGTAGGTATCATTCGCATGAATGAGTCTGTATTATAGAAAAAGTCAAAGTCAAACGAACTAAACTTAAACAAACGTAAACGAACAAAACATAATAGTCTTTTCACTACTGAGATAAGCTTTATACATCAAAATCCTACAATACATTGAACCAGTGACATTACACGCACCAACAAAATACCACTTTGTAGATCCTTGGGAACCACTCTTTTCCTTGCGGATTCTGCTCAGCAGGCCTCGAATAGTGCGAATTCCTATTCGAGGGTTTTCCAATCAAAATCACCAAGCCCCGTGGCAATACGACGATGCGGAGACAACGTTTTGATCAAAATCAAACACCACTGGGACGAGAAACAAACTTGGAGAAGGGATAGCGGCTCCAAACCCTACGAATGTGACAGGGAATGTTCAGGGGTCAGAAAAGTTGTGAAAACATTCTGTTTGCAGGTATATATATAGGCTGTAAGCATTCCGACGAAAGAGATGTACGAAACACTCATTCGGGCGAATGGCTCTGCCGAAGGAGCTAGTCAACCGAAGGAGTCATGTGAGTGGCTCGTTCGTTTGCCTCAGACATTCGCTAGTCGTTCATTCGTGCGAATGAACTCATTCATAGGTATCATTCGCACGAATGAGTCTGTATTATAGAAAAAGTCAAATTCAAACATACTAAACTTAAACAAACGTTAACGAACAAAACATAATAGTCGATTTCATTACTGATATAAACTTTATACATCAAAATCCTACAATACACAGAACTAGGGACACTACACGCACTAACAAAATACCACTTTGTAGGACCTTGGAAACCACTCTGTTCCTGGCGGATTCTACTCAGGAGGCCTCGAATAATGCGAAATCCTATTCGAGGGTTTTCCAATCAAAATCACCTAGCCCCGTGGCAATACGACGATGCGGAGACAACGTTTTGATCAAAATCGAACACCACTGGGACGAGAAACAAACTTGGAGAAGGGATGACGGCTCCAAACCCTACGAATGTGACAGGGAATGTTCAGGGGTCAGAAAATTTGTGAAAACATTCTGTTTGAAGGTCTATATATAGGCTGTAATCATTCGGACGAAAGAGCTCTACGAAACACTCATTCGGGCGAATAGCTCTGCCGAATGAGCTAGTCAACAGAATGAGTCATGTAAGTGGCTCAGTCGTTTGCCTCAGCCATTCACTAGTTGTTCATTCGTGCGAATGAACTCATTCGTAGGTATCATTCGCATGAATGAGTCTGTATTATAGAAAAAGTCAAAGTCAAACGAACTAAACTTAAACAAACGTAAACGAACAAAACATAATAGTCTTTTTCACTACTAAGATAAGCTTTATACATCAAAATCCTACAATACATTGAACCAGTGACATTACACGCACCAACAAAATACCACTTTGTAGAACCTTGGGAACCACTCTTTTCCTTGCGGATTCTGCTCAGCAGGCCATCGAATAGTGCGAATTCCTATTCGAGGGTTTTCCAATCAAAATCACCAAGCCCCGTGGCAATACGACGATGCGGAGACAACGTTTTGATCAAAATCAAACACCACTGGGACGAGAAACAAACTTGGAGAAGGGATAGCGGCTCCAAACCCTACGAATGTGACAGGGAATGTTCAGGGGTCAGAAAAGTTGTGAAAACATTCTGTTTGCAGGTATATATATAGGCTGTAAGCATTCCGACGAAAGAGATGTACGAAACACTCATTCGGGCGAATGGCTCTGCCGAAGGAGCTAGTCAACCGAAGGAGTCATGTGAGTGGCTCGTTCGTTTGCCTCAGACATTCGCTAGTCGTTCATTCGTGCGAATGAACTCATTCATAGGTATCATTCGCACGAATGAGTCTGTATTATAGAAAAAGTCAAATTCAAACATACTAAACTTAAACAAACGTTAACGAACAAAACATAATAGTCGATTTCATTACTGATATAAACTTTATACATCAAAATCCTACAATACACAGAACTAGGGACACTACATGCACTAACAAAATACCACTTTGTAGGACCTTGGAAACCACTCTGTTCCTTGCGGATTCTACTCAGGAGGCCTCGAATAATGCGAAATCCTATTCGAGGGTTTTCCAATCAAAATCACCAAGCCCCGTGGCATTACAACGATGTGGAGACAACGTTTTTATCAAAATCAAACACCACTGGGACGAGAAACAAACTTGGAGAAGGGATGGCGGCTCCAAAACCTACGAATGTGACAGGGAATGTTCAGGGGTCAGAAAATTTGTGAAAACATTCTGTTTGCAGGTCTATATATAGGCTGTAATTATTCGGACGAAAGAGTTGTACGGAACCCTCATTCGGGCAAATGGTCTACCGAATGAGCTAGTCAACCGAATGAGTCGTGTAAGTGGCTCATTTGTTTGCCTCAGACATTCGCTAGTCGTTCATTCGTGCGAATGAACTCATTCGTAGGTATCATTCGCATGAATGATTCTGTATTATACAAAATGTCAAAGTCAAACGTACTAAACTTAAACAAACATAAACGAACAAAACATAATAGTCTATTTCATTACTGATAAGCTTTATACATGAAAATCCTACAATACATTTAACTAGTGACATTATGTCACACCCCCAAATTTTCAACTAATGGAATCATACCGTTTGGGACGTGACAAACCGGGATCTCAGATCAATAGACATAACGAAGACCTCTATATGAATTTCAAAACATACTTTGGTCTAAAACTGTAATATCAGAGTTCAAACGTTGCGGAAGCGTTTTTAAAACAAAACAAATATAACTGTTTGAAAACTGTAAATTACAATGCAAAGTTTCAAATGTTCAAATCCAAATAACTGAAATGTAAAATATGCATGCGACTCGATCTCCTAGTCCATGCTTGTTTGCTTGTGTACTTTAACGTCCTGAGAAAACATGTAAATCAAGTCAACACAAAGGTTGGTGCATTACACAGGTTTAAGCATTCACAATGTTTGAAACAACAGTTTGAACAAAATGTTTCCAGATAACAAAATCACACATGCATAGTCATGATAGCTAGTCATTTATACTATTTACATAAGCGGTCGACACCGAAGCTGACTGTTGCATGCTAACGCATGTTTTGCCTTGCCACTATTGTCTAGCACAAACAATAGTAATGTGAATTGGCTAGTTAAACACTTGCGCAGATCCCATCTACCAAGTGAGGTTTGTCAAACCTAATAGATCTATTTCCAACTACCACACTTTGCACTACGGCAAACTAAACGGTTCGAAATGTAAGGACTTGTAATGCTATGTTTGCACTAAATGTAAACAGCTAACTCATGCAAGTGATATGTATCTAAAAGTTTTTGTTGCACATGTTTTCTCCCCCAAAACAGTTAAAATAAGAAAGGGGTCGTGTACGCACCTTTGATTGTAGCAGAATGATCAAACACATGTGAACTCGCGTATAAAATCCTCTACGAAGAATCTGTGTTTAGACAATAACGTAACGTTATTTGAAATGTTAAATCGTGTTTGTGGTTACATATGTGTCAACACACTAATGTTAGATTGTTTGAAACATACTTACAAAAGTACGCGTGAATTTGTTTTCGTTTGTTTAAATCGTGTAAACGTATACGATTATGTTTATCTACGCGTAACTACACGCGATCGTGATTTTTGGTAAAAATATAATTTTTATCATCTCATATTGTTCAGGATTCCGTTACGGTTCCAACGTAACTTGAACGGATCGAATCCGAGTTAAAACAAGCGAGTTATGATCAAAACACCAAAAATGGTGTTTTTTAACAAAACCAGAACCCCCCTGGTTCGAACCCGTGACCTCCCGAACCCCACACTCGAGCCCAAACCGGTTCCTCTAACTCAGATTTCGCAAACAGAAAGCTTTTCAATTAAAGTTAAACACAATTTACCCGGTTCCCCTTTGTTCTTCCATGACCGAACCCAAATGACCCAATTCGAACCCCAATTCGAACCCAATAGAGGCTGAAACAATAGGGCTTTTGTTCCTATGGTTCAGTCGAGTCTAATCATGATTTCAATTCGAAAAATAATACACCATAAACCGTTTAATCGAACACACACATGCTCGAACCCTAGCCGTATACTCTTGATCGTGAAACCATGAAACCGGTTAACACACAATTCGATGTTCTATATTGAAATTGGCATAGGGGTTAGCGTGATCGAGGTTTTATGAAACTGGTGATGTAACTTAATATGATTATAATGCCCATTTCGATCGGAAGTCCCACATCCGTCAATAGTGTGAAATTTCATGTATTTCGTTCAGGTTATACCGAATTGATGCCACTTAGGAACGGTTACTGCTTTTTGTCTCATTAGGCCTTTAATTCGATCAATCATGATATTAATAACACTTTGTAATTGTTATAAATCATTAAGGTGTTGAGTATAACAGTTCTAATTCGGCCATAATTGCTTGATGATGCTAATTTCGAATTTAGGTGTGGTTTTTGGACGAATTTTGACTTTCAAAAGTCAAAATTTAGTATTTCACCTAATATTTATTGTTTATACACATGTTTTGTTATATTCTAACCCTTGCAATTTGTTTTAGTTCAATAACATAACATTTCGGTTTATTCTAGAGTTAACGGAGTTAATCCGGAATGCCGAATTGTCACATCATCCCCTTGTTGAAGGAATTTTCGTCCCGAAAATTGTAAAATGTTAGAAGCAGTTAGGAAACTACTTGCGAGCTCAAATTGTACGTGTTAGTGTGATGTTTGATCATTCTATGTGTTTGTGTGTACTTACACACGAAATCCAATGTTTGCAACATCACAACTAAGTGTGATCGTTCAATGTAACTGTTTGCGTGCACCCAGTTAGTACACCTAACTGTGAATGTTTGTGTTTGATCATATTTTGCTATGTAACCTCGCACATAGCAAAATGTGTGTAACTAATCATGCATGTACTACTATAACATGTAACATATGAAATGTAGCACATAAAATGTAATGTAGCACAAATGTTTGTAACAAACTAATTGAATAAAGTGTTTGTGCTTACAGTTTGAAATATGAAATGTTGATGTGTGAAGCATCACGTCATCCCCTTGTTGAAGGAAATTTCGTCCCGAAATTTAAAGTGTGTTCACAGTGTTTGTAGTTGTTGTTTTGAATAGATGAGGATACTTCTTCATCATTTGTTTAAGTTGTTTGACCTCTCGATCCATAATTTCAGCTGGTTCTTCAATGAATCGTAACTGTTCGTCCACTTGTATTTCCTCAAGTGGTACAATCAATGTCTCATCAAAAAGACATTTCTTCAAGTTTGAAACATGAAAGACATCATGAACTCCACTGAGTTCATCCGGTAATTTGAGTTGATATGCAACTGGACCAATCCTTTTAAGGATCTCAAAAGGTCCTACGTAGCGAGGGCTAAGCTTCCCGTGCTTGCCGAATCGTATAACACCTTTCCAAGGTGATACCTTTAGAAGAACTCGGTCTCCTACTTGAAATTCCAATGGCTTACGACGTTTGTCAGCATAACTCTTCTGTCGATCCCGGGCCGCTGCCATACGGTTCCGGATTTGAACTATCTTCTCTGTCGTTTCGTGCACTAGTTAAGGACCTGTTATCTGGCTGTCACCAATTTCAGCCCAACAAACCGGTGAACGGCATTTACGACCATACAATGCTTCAAACGGTGCTGCCTGAATACTTGTATGATAACTATTGTTGTAAGAGAATTCCACTAACGGTAAGTGGTTTTCCCAGCTATCACCAAAGTCAATTACACAAGCTCGTAACATATCCTTGAGCGTTTGAATCGTACGTTCACTTTGACTGTCGGTCTGTGGATGATATGCGGTACTCATATCCAAACGAGTTCCCAATGATTTATGAAGTGATTTCCAAAAGTTGGAAGTAAATCGGGCATCCCGATCTGATATGATAGAGATTGGCACGCCATGCCGTGCTACCACTTCTTTGATGTAAATGCGAGTCAGTTTCTCCATCTTGTCGGTTTCCTTTATTGCTAAGAAATGTGCAGATTTCGTTAATCGATCGACAATTACCCATATCGTATCACAACCACTCGGTGTACGGGGTAACTTAGTAATGAAGTCCATCGAAATCTATTCCCATTTCCACATTGGTATTTCTGGTTGTTGCAGCAAACCAGATGGTTTCTGATATTCCACTTTGACTTTCGAACAAGTCAAACATTTGCTAACATATCTAGCAATGTCGGCTTTCATGTGAGGCCACCAATACAGTGCTTTCAAGTCATGATACATCTTGTCTGATCCCGGATGGACTGAATATCTGGAGTTGTGCGCTTCATCCATCACAAGTTCCCTCAAACCTCCATACAAAGGTATCCACAGTCGGTTAATGAAATAACGAATTCCATCAGGTTTAACATCCAATTGTTCTTCCATTCCTCGTAAGGATTCCTGTACCAAGTTTTCCTTTTTCAAGGCCTCGAGCTGAGCACTGCGTACCTTGTCAGGTAAGTCAGTATGTATCGTCATCATAAGTGCGCGAACCCGTCTTGTTGATGTGTCTTTTCAGCTTAAAGCATCAGCTACCACATTAGCTTTTCCCATGTGATACTTAATCCCGCATTCGTAGTCGTTCAACAACTCAACCCACCGTCGCTGTCTCATATTAAGCTCCTTCTGATCAAAGATATGCTGCAGACTCTTATGATCAGTGTAAATGGTACACTTAGTTCCATATAGGTAATGCCTCCAAATCTTCAAAGCAAAAACCACTGCTCCTAACTCCAAGTCATGAATAGTGTAATTCTTTTCGTGTGGTCGTAGTTGCCTTGAAGCATAAGCAATCACTTTATCACGTTGCATCAATACACATCCCAAACCCTGTGCAGATGCATCACAATACACCACAAAGTATTCCGTCCCTTCTGGTAAGGACAGAATCGGTGCACTGCAGAGTTTCTGTTTCAATAACTGGAATGCAACTTCCTGTTTATCCGTCGAGTTATACTTCGTTCCCTTATGCGTAAGAGCTGTAAGTGGTTGAACGATCTTCAAAAATCCCTCAATGAATCGTCGGTAATAACCCGCCAAACCAAGGAATTGTCGTACCTCGGTAGGGGTCTTTGGTGCTTCCCAATTCTTAATCGCTTCAATCTTCGCTGGATCAACATGTATGCCCTTTTCATTGACTATATGACCCAAGAATTGTACTTCTCGCATCCAGAAATCACATTTTGAGAACTTAGCGTACAATTGTTCCTGTTTCAGTAATTCCAACAGCAATCGAAGATGTTCAGCATGCTCCTCCTCAGACTGAGAATAGATGGGAATGTCATCAATGAAAACTATGACAAACTTATCAAGGTAAGGTTTACAAACACGATTCATGAGATCCATGAATACAGCTGGAGCGTTTGTCAACCCAAATGGCATGACCAAGAACTCATAATGGCCATAACGCGTCCTGAATGCTGTCATCGAAATATCTTCTTCTTGAACTCTGAGTTGATGATAACCAGACCTGAGATCAATCTTCGAGTAGTAACTCGAACCTTGCAATTGATCAAACAGATCGTCAATTCTAGGTAACGGATATCGGTTTTTGATAGTAGCCTTGTTAAGTTCCCGGTAATCGATGCACATACGGAAAGTCCCATCCTTCTTCTTAACAAATAAGACTGGAGCTCCCCACGGTGAAAAACTAGGTCGTATAAAGCCCTTATCTAACAAATCTTGCAGTTGTGTAGATAACCCTTGCATCTCAGATGGTGCAAGTCGATAAGGCGCCCTAGCTATCGGTGTTGCATCTGGTGTAAGGTCGATTCGGAATTCCACCTGTCTAATAGGTGGTAATCCCGGCAAGTCTTCTGGAAATACTTCGGGAAATTCACAAACTACTGGGATGTCTTCAATCTTCTTCTCAGCTACCGGCTTCTCAGTTATAAGTGCTATAACTGTTGTATGACCTTTACGCAGACATTTGTGTGCTTTCATACAAGATATGAGACGCAGTGGCATACTGCTCTTCTCGCCTTGTACATACAATGTCTTACCCATGCGAAAGAGGTATATGAACGATCTTTTCATGGCATACTATTTCAGCCTGGTATTTGGACAACCAGTCCATGCCAATGACTACATCAAAACTGCCTAAAGTGATAGGCATAAGATCAATTTCTAATGTTTGACCCATCAAATCAAGGATACATCCCTTAAGGATATGTTCTACTACAATTAACTTGCCATCAGCTAATTTTACAGTGTATGGATTTTCTAAGGCAGTGGGATTGACATTTAGCAACTTAGAAAATGAACTAGATATAAAACTCCGGTCTGCACCAGTGTCAAATAGCATAGAGGCATAGTGATTATTTAAGAGGAACGTACCCGTGACAATGTTGGGATCCTCCCGTTCCTGTCGTCCTCCAATCACAAACGCCCTGCCCCTAGCACCGTTGTTGTTGTTATTGTTGTTGTTATTATTAGTGCCATTGCCATTTCCGTTGCCGTTGCCAGTTGCATCATTAGTTCCGCCTTTCTTTAGTTGTGGGCAATCCTTTTTGTAGTGCCCCATCTTACCACACTCAAAACAACCCTTCGGTGTGTTGTTCTGATTGTTATTTTGATTGTTGGAACTATTCTGCAGCTCTCCGCGGCAATCTTTAGCTGCATGCCCAACTTTTCCACACCTTTGACACCTAAATTTATCACACTGATTCCCAGCATGATGAAATCCACACTTGTTGTACTTTGGGTGTGTCACACCCCGGGCCGGCGGGGTTGGATCGGAGTCCCCGTCAGGCGGAAGGTTCCCAGGGCGCGATATCGGGTGTTATAATCGGGTTGATCAGATTGTTTACATAGCATCAACGTTTAAGAATATCTAAAGCACAATCAAATGATATATAGGATTACAAAGTTAAATTACAATAGCACTGTTCTGCAATTTAACTAAGTAAACCTAATCAAAAGAATAATGTTTATATCTTGTAACTATGCAAGATATCAAAAGTATAGTATATCATCAACAAAAGATGTGCTTCTCCAAAAGTTACTAGGTCCTCTATCTGGGCAACCTAGTATGCAAATCCAAAAGCTTAAGTTTACACCTGTTCTTCACCTGAGAAAGCATGTAAAAAGATCAAGTCAACACAACGGTTGGTGAGTTCATAAAGTTTATAAGTTTAAAATAGTTTCACACAAACCTCTTTTGGTAAAACCTTAACCTCATTAACTCCACATGTAATATCCAAATCGGTATGCTTATATATAGGGCATACCCCTGAGTCGAGCCTACGACCCGCCCAGACGCCATCCCACCACATACTAATCCGGATATGACACTGTTGTTAATAATAATTAAGCATTTTACCTACCAATCAATCCCAATCTTCATCAAAGCTTTTGTTGTCTGTTTCAAAGTTTTCATGTTTATTGTATTCATAAGTGTTAGTTTATCATTACGTTTATCAAGCATCATAGATTCACACGCACATAGTTTAGCAATTACATATCTCCTATAAGCAGACAAAAGCTCTGGAATACCAGAAGTTTAGCAATTACATGTCTCTTATATAGATAATAGCTTAGCATTTAACAAATTCATGATTAGCCTTTACATACCTCTTATAAGCCGACAAAAGCTCTGGAATACCAGACGTTCAGCAATTACATGTCCCTTATAACCAGGTAATAGCTCCGTAACGTTACGTTTATGTTTAGCCTTTACATACCTCATATAAGCCGACACAAGCTCTGGAATACCAGACGTTCAGCAATTACGTGTCCCTTATAACCAGGTAATAGCTTAGAATCGATACTTTCATGTTTAGCCTTTACATACCTCATATAAGCTGACAAAAGCTCTGGAATACCAGACGTTCAGCAATTACATGTCACTTATAACCAGGTAATAGCTGAGTATCATTATGTTTATGATATTACATGTATCTCACCCCATAGGTACAAGCTCTGGAATACCAGACGTTCAGCAATTACGTGGTCTATGGTTAGATACATGTATGATGGCCTAGTAGCATGTAATAGTTTCTAAACATCATATCTCATGTAATAGTATCAAGTCTTATGTAATAGTATCAAGTCTCATGTAATTGAATCACATCTCATGTAATTGAATCAAGTATCATGTATTTGTGTCATGTCTCATGTAATTGCATCACATCTCATGTCATTGAATCAAGTATCATGTATTTGTATCGTGTCTCATGTAATTGAATCACATCTCATGTAATTGAATCAAGTATCATGTATTTGTATCATGTATCATGTAATTGCATCAAGTCTCATGTATTTGCATCACGTATCATGTAATTGAATCAAATAACTAACAATTGATTTTAAGCATCTAGCTTAAAGTAAAGGTTTCAATCATAAGTAATCATGATTATGTTTTAAAGCATTTAAATAACATTTCAATAAAATGTTTAACATGCTTCTCAGTCCCGAAGTAAAAACAAATACGTTTGAAAGGGGACAATGAACTCACCTGTGTTGTAGCTCTTACGTTTCAACCAATAAAATAATGCGCGCTCGTTTGTTGTAAATTAAGTATCTTCAGCACCTGTGTTGATTTATTACGATCCGTATACTATAAGTATTTATAGTTAATGTGTATAGGGTTTAGGTCTCGGTGTGCGACTATATGTCCTATTTACTTGCTAATGTGTTACTAATATTTTATTTAATTATTATATGTTACATACCCTCTATAAATCCCTTATCCGTTAGTTAATAACAACTTACTTTTAAATTTTACGAAAATCGGGCAGAGTTTCCTTTGTTTTTAGTCCAAATCCAGACAATTTATATTGTCTATTTTACAACCAAATCCCAATCAATTATAATAAAACTAACTTTCATAACTATATAAACTTTAAACAAAACCAATGACATTAAAAAAAATATATAACAACTCGCTATTAATTAAAATCATTTTATTTGAATATTCTCAATTGTTTAACCATGCCATGAATTGCAATGGGTTGCGTGTAGACAACATAAAATCAAACAACCGATACTTAGTTTGTCTCATTGAATTCCCATTGATCTTATCGTGTCGTTCTTTAGTTCTTTCGAAACCTATAGCCATGTAACAACCCTTTTAACTTACCATAAGTTATCATGTCTCTTTGTTTTGATTATTGGTATCCCAAGTGTTTCAATCCCATTTATCACCTCTTGAAATCCATTGTGGTTGTCTAACTCATGTTTCATTTATAAACATTTAGTTTATAAATTTTAAGTGCTTAAATTATATTATAGATGGTGTTGATGGGTCGTAGGATTTATAACCATTGAGTAACCCTACTAGACTCCAACCGATACTATGCATTCTTTTGTGGTCCAACTTTCTTAAACTTGTTGTTAAGTTTACTTGAACCAACCTAACCATGTTATTGTCATAAGTGTCAAGGTTAATATTTGTATTTTTATGACCCTCAAGGGTTAATGTGTATGGTAAAAATGATCGGCTAACACCTCATTTAACCCTTATTAGTATTACCTTGTTTAGTTTGTTCCCATATTGTTTGTCATTATATTTTAACTAACTGGGCCAGCTTGAAGGATAGATATTACCTTGAACAAAATGTTGCTAAGTTATCTTTCTTGGTTATATTCTAAATCATCCTTTTGTTATTAAATTACTTAGCCCATACTCTGTTTAGGTTTGGAGTTTCTCTCTGTTTTTTTTATATACATAATACTAATATTGAAGGACAAGCTGTTAATACCGATGGCCATCACCAATACAGCTAATACCCAAGCTCACCATCGATATTTTGACATTCCTATGCTTCTTTTGTTCTCGCTTCTGTTCCATTTTGTTTACTTTCAATTTCATATTACTTGGAAGACATCAGCATATTAATATTAACAATAGGTGGGACACCATTGGAGACTTAGTTTATTCATCATTAAAACACAGAACAAAAGGAGGCTGCACATTGCAGAACCGTTGCCCCCATCTCTTGGCCTAATCCTATTTCAACATTGATCTTATCCACGTATTTCAGCCATCCAAGACTTCTATGGCTTAACTTAACATTTTTCTGATGTTCCTAACTCATCTTTGTGCAAATGTATATGTGTTTTGAAGGGATATAACGGTTACAAGTTCATACCTCAAAGTTTATGGAAACCCACTTCCAGCAGCAACTTCTCTCTAAGATTCCGGATAAAATACTTCGAATTAGCTCCGATCCCTTGTACTTTCAGCTTCCCCTCGTCGACACGGTCGTTTCGATATATTATACGCGCGATTTGGTTAAGAAACGAAGGAGTTATGATGATTTTTGTGTGGAATTCTTGTGAAAAACGAAATAAAAACGTGATTGAGGTTAGAGAGAGAGTGTGATCAGCCACCATGAGGAAGAAGATGAGTTTAAATGGGTTTTTATACCCCGAGTGGTTCCCCGCGTGTTCGGTCTCCCTCGGTGTCGGTTTCGCGTATTTTTACACGCGTTTTAATACGGTTGCGCAATTAAACTTTATAGATTGAAATTTAGATTTCTTTGATTATTATTATTATTTTTTTTTTTGAGTTTCAAAATTGTAAAACAAGAAATATTTTATTTCCTTAAATTTATGATCGTTCGTATCGTTATTCGTTTTCGTTTCGTCAGATCGCGTCACCATCGCGCGTATTCGTTCGAATCGTCATTCGAACGAACACGTCGATGGTTTGGCTTTCTGATTCTTGTTTTCTACTGTTAAGTCATTATTTCAGAACGTTAAATTATCGGAATCATTCATACAGATCGTCACCTATACAAATAACTCGTCGGTTTAGCATTCCGTAACAATAGCCGTTTTAGTTTCGTTTTGTTTCACCTCACATAAGTTTATGTAAACTAGTATCACATCAAGTATTTATGTTTCAACATTGTGTTGTCTGACATGTTTCAGACTGTTTAACCCTAAGGTTTCAGTCAGATTCAGACAATCGTTTAATAGTTTCATGCTAATCAAATGTATAAATAGTCTAAACATAGTTTAACGAAATGTGTACTTGAATAACTGTACATGTTTACTGTTACGATCACTGTTCCGGCACGCGTCCGGCACAGATGTTACAGTCTCCCCTTGTTAGAGAAATTTCGTCCCGAAATTTAAGACTCGTTATTCGGTACGACTTCCTCGGCAAAGAGTTGGGGATACTTGTTTCTCATATGATCTTCACGTTCCCAAGTAAACTCAGGTCCGCGCTTTGAGTTCCAACGAACTTTAACAATAGGAATACGGCTTCGTCTCAGTTGCTTAACTTTGCGATCCATGATCTCCAATGGTTCTTCAACAAAACGTAGATGTTCATCCAATTGAATTTCTTCAACTGGTATGATAAGACTTTCATCAACAAGGCATTTCTTCAAGTTTGAGACGTGAAACACGTCATGTACCCCACTAATTTCATCTGGTAAGCTCAATCTATACGCCACAGGACCAATACGTTCGATGATCTCGAACGGTCCCACGTATCGTGGTGTTAGTTTGCCTTTCTTTGCGAATCGAACTACGCCCTTCCATGGGGAAACCTTTAACATGACACGGTCTCCCACTTGGAATTCCAACGGCTTGCGCCGTTTATCAGCATAGCTCTTTTGTCTACTTCGAGTTGCTTGTAGTCTTTGCTGTATCTGAGCTATCTTGTCTGTAGTTTCTTGAATAAGTTCTGGCCCAGTGATACGATTATCTCCTACTTCTGACCAACAGATCGGTGACCGACATTTCCGGCCATAAAGAGCCTCGACTGGGGCACAACCGATGCTGCTGTGATAACTGTTGTTGTAGGAGAACTCAATTAGTGGCAAATGGGAATCCCAATTACCACCGAAGTCTAGAACACAAGTTCTTAACATATCCTCCAGGGTCTGAATAGTACGTTCGCTTTGACCATCCGTTTGTGGATGATAAGCTGTACTCAGGTTTAATTGCGTCCCTAGAGATTTCTGCAACGATTGCCAGAACCTTGATGTAAATCTGCTATCACGATCTGAAATGATAGACAATGGCACACCATGGCGTACTACTATCTCATCAATGTACAGCTTCGCTAGTTTATCCATCGTGTAAGTTTCTCGCATTGGCAAGAAATGAGCAGACTTGGTTAATCGATCAACGATAACCCAAATGGTATCATGTCCACTGGAAGTGCGGGGTAGCTTGGTAACAAAGTCCATAGCTATTTGTTCCCACTTCCAAAGTGGAATTTCAGGCTGTTCCAGCAAACCTGACGGTTTCTGATGTTCTGCCTTCACCTTGGCACACGTAAGGCATCGACCAACATACTCAGCTACGTCTTTCTTCATACCCGGCCACCAATAAAAAGCACGCAAGTCTTGGTACATTTTATCAGCACCAGGATGCACAGAGTACTGGGTCTTGTGTGCTTCATCGAAAATAAGTTTCCTTAACTCATCTACTGCAGGAATCCAGATACGATCCTTGAAGTAAACAAGTCCATCGGGTTTTGTTTCTAAATGTTTCTCCACACCGCAATCAAGTTCTTTCTTCAAGTTTTCTCGTTCAATCACCTCTTGTTGTGCTTGCATGATGTTGTCGTGTAAGCTTGTCTGCACAGTCATTCCCATTGCTATGACGCGCAAGGGTTTGACCCGTTCCTTCCGACTCAAGGCATCCGCTACAACGTTTGCCTTGCCCGGAGGGTATTTGATTGCACAGTCGTAATCATTCAGAAGCTCCACCCAACACCGTTGTCCCATGTTGAGTTCCTTCTAATCAAATATGTGTTGCAGACTTTTGTGATCTATCCTCCTAGTCGCATCATGCTTAGTTCTATGTTATTTATGCCATATGATCCCACGTACTATGAGTCTCTTAGATCGATCTATTCCACATAAGTCAGATGTATTTTGTTTTTGTCTCCCAATGTCATTACCCTAAATATGGTTCATCAAGTATTGATTCCGAGTTTTGCTCGTCTTATTGCTATGCTTCGCGAAATCTCTGCACAATTCTAACACCTTATTGTTCCCAAACTAATTGATGTTATGAGCATCAAGTGTTACCCAACTTTAATGTTAGTTGTGGTGTCCTAAGTATGTTACCTACATTGACTAAGGATTTCACCATTATTTCTATCACATGACAGAATTTCTAGACTTCCATGAATTATCTAGATGGTTATATTAATAGGAACAGGATAATTTCCTTGTCCCTACTAATATCAAAATGAAACAAGCACTTACGGGTTAAGGCATATCACATACCAGTACCCATCCTTGGCATATTTTTGTTTTGTATTCGTAACTGGTTCTCCCGGTCTACTTATCTAGTTTAACTATGATTTCAGTATAGTCTTAACATTCATCCTTTCCTTAATATCTTAGAACTGAAGTTTTCCAAATTATGTAATTCAAGTTCTATCAGTTCTAGGTGGAAAGTGACAGCTTACACAATAGATTTAGCACTTTGACTTTCTACAAGTTTTAGGATTTTAATCAAATAAGATCCTCTTTCTGATATAATTATCAATCCATAATCAAAAATTACCCTATCTTATTTAATTATTTAATGCTTATTTGACCTAAGGATTTCTTAGGTTACAATTCCGATTATCTTACCGGCACTGAGTTTGCTTACAGATTCCTTAGATTTATTGTTTTTAAAGTCACAACAGAACATGCATTTCTAATTAACACCTCAATAAGTAATTCATCGTGTCATGATAAAGTTTGCATACCTGTGGGATCATCCCACTCCAAATTTGCATCAGAAACTGGTAATGTAGCCCTCTTCTCAGAACGCGCAGTACCTGCTGAAGATATCCTTACTGGACAGTCTCGTGCAAAGTGTTCAGACATCCCGCACACATAGCAATCCTTGCTGTGTCGAGGAAGGGGATATGTAGTGTTTTCAGGGTTCTAGTTATGAGTCGGGGGATTATTACAGTCACGACTCCAGTGTCCCTTCCTCCCGCAATTCAGGCAATGCTTGCACAGTTTATCCTCGGCATGATGAAGACTGCACGTGGCACACAAAGGAAATTTGCTAGTATTCTGTTTGCATATTAATTCCATCGAGGATTTGCATTTATGATCCCAATGGTTAATTTGACCACAATGAGTACATTGTTTGCATGAGATTTCAGCACGGTGGTGATAGTGACAACTAGCGCAAAGGGGGCTTTTTCCAACATAAAGCTTACAACTCTCTGACTCAGAAGTAACGGCCATTTGACGAAGGCGAATGGCCTCAATGTGGATTATAGGATCTCTTGATTTCTTAGGATGACACCGTTTTCGCTTCTTGCTAGTTTCTCCTTGCACTAATTCTTCAGTTCTCGTGATTGTTCTCGGGAAGCTTCGGGTGTTCTCATCACCGTTTATGACTTGAGTGATGATTCCAGGGAGGACCGTCATCATCAGTTCAGTGACTAGGGTTGCGAGTGCAACGGCTCATGGGTCCGTATCCCGTGTAGGTGAAGGCGGTGATGGTTGTCTTCTTGATGACATTCTGCTTATACTCGAAAGAATATCAGTTAAAGTAATGATCGAATATAGAAGATACAATGCAAGCTTAAATCCTATGTTCTCTATATGAAGGTCCCTAAGTTATAGTCTAGGCCAAACCGTTTAAATAAATGACCTATTATTCTCTATAACCTTGAGCTCTGATACCAATATGTCACACCCCGGGCCGGCGGGGTTGGATCGGAGTCCCCGTCAGGCGGAAGGTTCCCAGGGCGCGATATCGGGTGTTATAATCGGGTTGATTAGATTGTTTACATAGCATCAACGTTTAAGAATATCTAAAGCACAATCAAATGATATATAGGATTACAAAGTTAAATTACAATAGCACTGTTCTGCAATTTAACTAAGTAAACCTAATCAAAAGAATAATGTTTATATCTTGTAACTATGCAAGATATCAAAAGTATAGTATATCATCAACAAAAGATGTGCTTCTCCAAAAGTTACTAGGTCCTCTATCTGGGCAACCTAGTATGCAAATCCAAAAGCTTAAGTTTACACCTGTTCTTCACCTGAGAAAGCATGTAAAAAGATCAAGTCAACACAACGGTTGGTGAGTTCATAAAGTTTATAAGTTTAAAATAGTTTCACACAAACCTCTTTTGGTAAAACCTTAACCTCATTAACTCCACATGTAATATCCAAATCGGTATGCTTATATATAGGGCATACCCCTGAGTCGAGCCTACGACCCGCCCAGACGCCATCCCACCACATACTAATCCGGATATGACACTGTTGTTAATAATAATTAAGCATTTTACCTACCAATCTTCATCAAAGCTTTTGTTGTCTGTTTCAAAGTTTTCATGTTTATTGTATTCATAAGTGTTAGTTTATCATTACGTTTATCAAGCATCATAGATTCACACGCACATAGTTTAGCAATTACATATCTCCTATAAGCAGACAAAAGCTCTGGAATACCAGAAGTTTAGCAATTACATGTCTCTTATATAGATAATAGCTTAGCATTTAACAAATTCATGATTAGCCTTTACATACCTCTTATAAGCCGACAAAAGCTCTGGAATACCAGACGTTCAGCAATTACATGTCCCTTATAACCAGGTAATAGCTCCGTAACGTTACGTTTATGTTTAGCCTTTACATACCTCATATAAGCCGACACAAGCTCTGGAATACCAGACGTTCAGCAATTACGTGTCCCTTATAACCAGGTAATAGCTTAGAATCGATACTTTCATGTTTAGCCTTTACATACCTCATATAAGCTGACAAAAGCTCTGGAATACCAGACGTTCAGCAATTACATGTCACTTATAACCAGGTAATAGCTGAGTATCATTATGTTTATGTTATTACATGTATCTCACCCCATAGGTACAAGCTCTGGAATACCAGACGTTCAGCAATTACGTGGTCTATGGTTAGATACATGTATGATGGCCTAGTAGCATGTAATAGTTTCTAAACATCATATCTCATGTAATAGTATCAAGTCTTATGTAATAGTATCAAGTCTCATGTAATTGAATCACATCTCATGTAATTGAATCAAGTATCATGTATTTGTGTCATGTCTCATGTAATTGCATCACATCTCATGTCATTGAATCAAGTATCATGTATTTGTATCGTGTCTCATGTAATTGAATCACATCTCATGTAATTGAATCAAGTATCATGTATTTGTATCATGTATCATGTAATTGCATCAAGTCTCATGTATTTGCATCACGTATCATGTAATTGAATCAAATAACTAACAATTGATTTAAAGCATCTAGCTTAAAGTAAAGGTTTCAATCATAAGTAATCATGATTATGTTTTAAAGCATTTAAATAACATTTCAATAAAATGTTTAACATGCTTCTCAGTCCCGAAGTAAAAACAAATAAGTCTGAAAGGGGACAATGAACTCACCTGTGTTGTAGCTCTTACGTTTCAACCAATAAAATAATGCGCGCTCGTTTGTTGTAAATTAAGTATCTTCAGCACCTGTGTTGATTTATTACGATCCGTATACTATAAGTATTTATAGTTAATGTGTATAGGGTTTAGGTCTCGGTGTGCGACTATATGTCCTATTTACTTGCTAATGTGTTACTAATATTTTATTTAATTATTATATGTTACATACCCTCTATAAATCCCTTATCCGTTAGTTAATAACAACTTACTTTTAAATTTTACGAAAATCGGGCAGAGTTTCCTTTGTTTTTAGTCCAAATCCAGACAATTTATATTGTCTATTTTACAACCAAATCCCAATCAATTATAATAAAACTAACTTTCATAACTATATAAACTTTAAACAAAACCAATGACATTAAAAAAAATATATAACAACTCGCTATTAATTAAAATCATTTTATTTGAATATTCTCAATTGTTTAACCATGCCATGAATTGCAATGGGTTGCGTGTAGACAACATAAAATCAAACAACCGATACTTAGTTTGTCTCATTGAATTCCCATTGATCTTATCGTGTCGTTCTTTAGTTCTTTCGAAACCTATAGCCATGTAACAACCCTTTTAACTTACCATAAGTTATCATGTCTCTTTGTTTTGATTATTGGTATCCCAAGTGTTTCAATCCCATTTATCACCTCTTGAAATCCATTGTGGTTGTCTAACTCATGTTTCATTTATAAACATTTAGTTTATAAATTTTAAGTGCTTAAATTATATTATAGATGGTGTTGATGGGTCGTAGGATTTATAACCATTGAGTAACCCTACTAGACTCCAACCGATACTATGCATTCTTTTGTGGTCCAACTTTCTTAAACTTGTTGTTAAGTTTACTTGAACCAACCTAACCATGTTATTGTCATAAGTGTCAAGGTTAATATTTGTATTTTTATGACCCTCAAGGGTTAATGTGTATGGTAAAAATGATCGGCTAACACCTCATTTAACCCTTATTAGTATTACCTTGTTTAGTTTGTTCCCATATTGTTTGTCATTATATTTTAACTAACTGGGCCAGCTTGAAGGATAGATATTACCTTGAACAAAATGTTGCTAAGTTATCTTTCTTGGTTATATTCTAAATCATCCTTTTGTTATTAAATTACTTAGCCCATACTCTGTTTAGGTTTGGAGTTTCTCTCTGTTTTTTTTTATATACATAATACTAATATTGAAGGACAAGCTGTTAATACCGATGGCCATCACCAATACAGCTAATACCCAAGCTCACCATCGATATTTTGACATTCCTATGCTTCTTTTGTTCTCGCTTCTGTTCCATTTTGTTTACTTTCAATTTCATATTACTTGGAAGACATCAGCATATTAATATTAACAATAGGTGGGACACCATTGGAGACTTAGTTTATTCATCATTAAAACACAGAACAAAAGGAGGCTGCACATTGCAGAACCGTTGCCCCCATCTCTTGGCCTAATCCTATTTCAACATTGATCTTATCCACGTATTTCAGCCATCCAAGACTTCTATGGCTTAACTTAACATTTTTCTGATGTTCCTAACTCATCTTTGTGCAAATGTCTATGTGTTTTGAAGGGATATAACGGTTACAAGTTCATACCTCAAAGTTTATGGAAACCCACTTCCAGCAGCAACTTCTCTCTAAGATTCCGGATAAAATACTTCGAATTAGCTCCGATCCCTTGTACTTTCAGCTTCCCCTCGTCGACACGGTCGTTTCGATATATTATACGCGCGATTTGGTTAAGAAACGAAGGAGTTATGATGATTTTTGTGTGGAATTCTTGTGAAAAACGAAATAAAAACGTGATTGAGGTTAGAGAGAGAGTGTGATCAGCCACCATGAGGAAGAAGATGAGTTTAAATGGGTTTTTATACCCCGAGTGGTTCCCCGCGTGTTCGGTCTCCCTCGGTGTCGGTTTCGCGTATTTTTACACGCGTTTTAATACGGTTGCGCAATTAAACTTTATAGATTGAAATTTAGATTTCTTTGATTATTATTATTATTATTTTTTTTTGAGTTTCAAAATTGTAAAACAAGAAATATTTTATTTCCTTAAATTTATGATCGTTCGTATCGTTATTCGTTTTCGTTTCGTCAGATCGCGTCACCATCGCGCGTATTCGTTCGAATCGTCATTCGAACGAACACGTCGATGGTTTGGCTTTCTGATTCTTGTTTTCTACTGTTAAGTCATTATTTCAGAACGTTAAATTATCGGAATCATTCATACAGATCGTCACCTATACAAATAACTCGTCGGTTTAGCATTCCGTAACAATAGCCGTTTTAGTTTCGTTTTGTTTCACCTCACATACGTTTATGTAAACTAGTATCACATCAAGTATTTATGTTTCAACATTGTGTTGTCTGACATGTTTCAGACTGTTTAACCCTAAGGTTTCAGTCAGATTCAGACAATCGTTTAATAGTTTCATGCTAATCAAATGTATAAATAGTCCAAACATAGTTTAACGAAATGTGTACTTGAATAACTGTACATGTTTACTGTTACGATCACTGTTCCGGCACGCGTCCGGCACAGATGTTACAGGGTGTTTACCAATATACCCCCTGATGATGATGACTGCTGACCACTGTTCGAGTTGTGGTAAGACTTGTTTGAATCCTGCTTTCGGTTCTGCTGAAAAGGCTGTTGGTTGAAGTTCTTGGAGTTATTGCTTTCCCACTTCCTCTTGTGGTCTCCCACCTTAGTAGCTGATGTTCGTTTAGGCAGAGTTCCCTGTAACACTGCCTGATCAGTCAGTTGGTGCGCTAAACGAACAGCTTGTTGAATCGTTGTGGGATTTGCAGATGTAACCAATCCCTGGATCTGAGGCACCAATCCTCCTATGTACCTCTCTATCCACTTACTGGCTGGAGTAGCCATGTGAGGTAGAAGTCTGGCCAGTTCATGGGACCGAGTCGTGTACTCCTCGATGTTTGACCCCTCCATCTTAAGGTGCCAGTACTCCTCCTCCAATTTCTGCATTTCACTACGAGGACAGTACTCCTCCTGCAATAAGGTCTTGAAACCATTCCAAGTTAGGGCATTGGCCTCGCCCAATCCCAATATTTGAACATTCGAGTTCCACCAAGTCAATGCCAGACCTTCCAAAGTTCCAGTAGCATACTTAACCTTATTCTCCTCAGGACAGTTACACATCTCAAAAATTGATTCGGCTTTTTCAATCCATCGTAGGAGTCCAATGGCTCCCTCCGATCCTTTGAAGTTATGTGGCTTACAGTCCAAGAAAATCTTGAACGTGCACGCCTGTGGGTTCACCAATCCCCCTGCTGGACCCTGTGGCCCTGTAGTGTGTGTCTGAACATAGTTCGCGATTGCCTCCGCGACCCTGTTATTGATCAGCTCATTGAGCTCAGCAACTGTCATATGTACGTTCTCACCGGCCATTATCTTCCTAGTTAAAAGAAATGTTAGAGTATTATCAAAGTCCAATGTGAAACGAGTAAACAATACAACAAACATCAAACATGTAATGTAGAAATCAACACAACTGTTGGCAATAAGTAATAGTTTTCATTAGATAATAATCTGATCTGAGTACAATACTTTCAAAATCAAAACATAAGTTTTCCAGTCATCTAATGTAGGGACACAACCCGCCCCTAGTAAGTTTAACTAGATCAGTCCTCTGGGTCATCAATAGTGGATTCAGGATCAGACTCAACAGCTGGTGCTGGTTCCTCCCCTTCCTCCTCTTCATCCTCTTATTCATTCTCCGAGGCCACCAAGTCTTCCAAGGCTACAAGTCTACCTTCCAGAATCTCAGCTCGGTTCTCAGAATCTTGGAGAAGACCAGTCAACTAGATGATCTCATTTCGCATCCCATTGACCAAGTTGTAAAGGTTATCGTGTCTTTCATTCGCATCCCAGAGTTCCCGAACATTGTACTCGATCCTATCATTTGCCCAGTACAAGTCCTGACGTAGTTGGGCAATCTCCTCTGAATCAGTCCGTTGCCTCTTAGGCTTAGGAACATCCAATGCAGGTGGTGGATGAGTAGAAGGTCCCTCAACAGGAATCTCCTGAGTATCCTCAGCTGGTTCCTCCTTAGGCTCCTCCTCTGGATCCTCATCCGGATCCTCCTCCGGATCCTTCTCAGGGTCTGAATCATCCCTCTCAGATGGTGGAGGAGATGGAATAGGTGGTGCTGGTGATGATGGTGGTACTGGAGCTACCAGCTCCTCATCCTCCGAATCAATAATGTGTATGTATGGTGCTGATGATGAAGATGCCATGTCTGTTACATAATACCATATGTAAGTGCAGTGTCATGGAATGTGTAAGCAAGTCTATTACATAATGCCATATGTAATTTCTAAGTGATATGTGTAAGTATGCGTGTCTAATGTCTAACAGTTATAGTCTAAGTCTACAAATGCAAACCTAGTTTGCTATAACCAATGGCTCTGATACCAATCTGTCACGCCCCCAAATTTTCAACTAACGGAATCATACCGTTTGGGACGTGACAAACCAGGATCTCAGATCATTAGACATAACGAAGACCTCTATATGAATTTCAAAACATACTTTGGTCTAAAACTGTAATATCAAAGTTCAAACGTTGCGGAAGCGTTTTTAAAACAAAACAAATATAATTGTTTGAAAACTGTAAATTACAATGCAAATTTTCAAATGTTCAAATCCAAATAACTAAAATGTAAAATATGCATGCGACTCGATCTCCTAGTCCATGCTTGTTTGCTTGTGTACTTTAACGTCCTGAGAAAACATGTAAATCAAGTCAACACAAAGGTTGGTGCATTACATAGGTTTAAGCATTCACAATGTTTGAAACAACAGTTTGAAAAAAATGTTTGCAGATAACATAATCACACATGCATAGTCATGATAGCTAGTCATTTATACTATTTACATAAGCGGTCGACACCGAAGCTGACTGTTGCATGCTAACGCATGTTTTCCCTTGCCACTATTGTCTAGCACAAACAATAGTAATGTGAATTGGCTAGTTAAACACTTGCGTAGATCCCATCTACCAAGTGAGGTTTGTCAAACCTAATAGATATATTTCCAACTACCACGCTTTGCACTACGGCAAACTAAACGGTTCGAAATGTAAGGACTTGTAATGCTATGTTTGCACTCAATGTAAACAGCTAACTCATGCAAGTGATATGTATCTAAAAGTGTTTGTTGCACATGTTTTCTCCCCCAAAACAGTTAAAATAAGAAAGGGGCCGTGTACGCACCATTGATTGTAGCAGAATGATCAAACACACGTGAACTTGCGTAGAAAATCCTCTACGAAGAATCTGTGTTTAAACAATAACGTAACGTTATTTGAAATGTTAAATCGTGTTTGTGGTTACATATGTGTCAACACACTAATGTTAGATTCTTTGAAACATACTTACGAAAGTACGCGTGAATTTGTGTTCGTTTGTTTAAATCGTATAAACGTATACGATTATGTTTATCTATGCGTAACTATACGCGATCGTGATTTTTGGTAAAAATATAATTTTTATCATTTCATATTGTTCGGGATTCCGTTACGGTTCCAACGCAACTTGAACGGATCGAATCCGAGTTAAAACAAGCGAGTTATGATCAAAACACCAAAAATGGTGTTTTTTAACAAAACCAGAACCCCCCTGGTTCGAACCCGTGACCTCCCGAACCCCACACTCGAGCCCAAACCGGTTCCTATAACTCAGATTTCGCAAACAGAAAGCTTTTCAATTAAAGTTAAACACAATTTACCCGGTTCCCCTTTGTTCTTCCATGACCGAACCCAAATGACCCAAATCGAACCCCAATTCGAACCCAATAGAGGCTGAAACAATAGGGCTTTCGTTCCTATGGTTCATTCAAGTCTAATCATGATTTCAATTCCAAAAATAATACACCATAAACCGTTTAATCGAACACACACATGCTCGAACCCTAGCCGTATACTCTTGGATTCGATTTCTTAGAATTCGTTGCTTTTAATCAATAAAATCATGGGGTTTTTGTTTTGAACAGGTTTTCGAATATTTCTGTCCTATTTAATTGAATTTTTATGCACATTTGAACCAAGAACCCTAACTTGTTCTTGATCGTGAAACCATGAAACCGGTTAACACTCAATTCGATGTTCTATATTGAAATTGGCATAGGGGTTAGCTTGATCGAGGTTTTATGAAACTGGTGATGTAACTTAATATGATTATAATGCCCATTTCGATCGGAAGTCCCAAATCCGTCAATAGTATGAACCCTAGAACTCGAGATCGACAAATTCGTGATTTAAACTCAAAATTGAAAGAGGTTTTTCGTTTGTGATGTTGACACGAAACTATCTGTATAATTGAATTGGGTTTTTAAACCCGTTTGATTAGAAACCCCCAAACCGTCTATGTGATGAACCCTAGAATTAGGATTCGTGAAATTCGTTGATGTTAACCGAAATTAGCATAGGGCTATCATTGTACTAACCGTATGGAAAGTGTGGGTGCTGGCAATTATCAGAATTGGTTTCGAATTGATGTAGATCGACTAAAGGGGTTGTTCTTCGGCCACCTCTTGATCGAACTCCTATCTTCGCAGCTTCTTAGATCAATTGGTTGTGTTAGAAACTCTCTAAAGGTGCCGATGGAGATTTAGGAGTGTGAAATTTCATGTATTTCGTTCAGGTTATACCGAATTGATGCCACTTAGGAACGGTTACGGCTTTTGGTCTCATTAGGCCTTTAATTCGATCAGTCATGATATTAATAACACTTTGTAACTGTTATAAATCATTAAGGTGTTGAGTATAACAGTTCTAATTCGGCCATAATTGCTTGATTATGCTAATTTCGAATTTAGGTGTGGTTTTTGGACGAATTTTGACTTTCAAAAGTCAAAATTTAGTATTTCACCTAATTGCATGACTAATCCCCAATATTTAGTGTTTATACACATGTTTTGTTATATTCTAACCCTTGCAATTTGTTTTCGTTCAACAACATAACATTTCAGTTAATTCTAGAGTTAACGGAGTTAATCCGGAATGCCGAATTGTCACACATTACACGCACCAACAAAATACCACTTTGTAGAACCTTGGAAACCACTCTGTTCCTTGTGGATTCTGCTCAGCAGGCCATCGAATAGTGCAAATTCCTATTCGAGGGTTTTCCAATCAAAATCACCAAGCCCCGTCGCAATACGACGATGCGGAGACAACGTTTTGATCAAAATCAAACACCACTGGGAAGAGAAACAAACTTGGAGAAGGGATGGCGGCTCCAAACCCTACGAATGTGACAGGGAATGTTCAGGGGTCAGAAAAGTTGTGAAAACATTCTGTTTGCAGGTATATATATAGGCTGTAACCATTCGGATGAAAGAGAAGTACGAAACACTCATTCGGGCAATGGCTCTGCCGAATGAGCTGGTCAACCGAAGGAGAAATGTGAGTGGCTCATTCGTTTGCCTCAGACATTCGCTAGTCGTTCATTCGTGCGAATGAACTCATTCTTGCGAATGACCTCATTCGTAGGTATCATTTGCACGAATGATTCTGTATTATACAAAAAGTCAAAGTCAAACGTACTAAACTTAAACAAACATAAACGAACAAAACATAATAGTCTATTTCATTAATGATAAGCTTTGTACATGAAAATCCTACAATACATTTAACTAGTGACATTACACGCACCAACAAAATACCACTTTGTATAACCTTGGAAACCACTCCGTTCCTTGCGGATTCTGCTCAGCAGGCCATCGAATAGTGCGAATTCCTATTCGAGGGTTTTCCAATCAAAATCACCAAGCCCCGTGGCAATACGACGATGCGGAGACAACGTTTTGATCAAAATCAAACACCACTGGGACGAGAAACAAGCTTGGAGAAGGGATGGCGGCTCCAAACCCTACGAATGTGACAGGGAATATTCAGGGGTCAGAAAAGTTGTGAAAACATTCTGTTTGAAGGTCTATATATAGGTTGTAATCATTCGGACGAAAGAGTTGTACGAAACACTCATTCGGGCGAATGGCTCTGTCGAATGAGCTAGTCAACCGAATGAGTCATGTAAGTGTCTCATTCGTTTGCCTCAGACATTCACGAGTCGTTCATTCGTGCGAATGAACTCATTCGTAGGTATCATTCGCATGAATGAGTCTGTATTATAGAAAAAGTCAAAGTCAAACGTACTAAACTTAAACAAACGTAAACGAACAAAACATAATAGTCTATTTCATTACTAATAAGCTTTATACATGAAAATCCTACAATACATTTAACTAGTGACATTACACGCACCAACAAAATACCACTTTGTAGAACCTTGGAAACCACTCCGTTCCTTGCGGATTCTGCTCAGCAGGCCATCGAATAGTGCGAATTCCTATTCGAGGGTTTTCCAATCAAAATCACCAAGCCCCGTGGCAATACGACGTTGCGGAGACAACGTTTTGATCAAAATCAAACACCATTGGGACGAGAAACAAACTTGGAGAAGGGATGGCGGCTCCAAACCCTACGAATGTGACAGGGAATGTTCAGGGGTCAGAAAAGTTGTGAAAACATTCTGTTTGTAGGTATATATATAGGCTGCAATCATTCGGACGAAAGAGTTGTGCGAAACACTCATTCGGGCGAATGGCTCTGCCGAATGAGCAAGTCAACCGAATGAGTCATGTGAGTGGCTCGTTCATTTGCCTCAGACATTCGCTAGTCGTTCATTCGTGCGAATGAACACATTCATAGGTGTCATTCGCACGAATGAGTCTGTATTATAGAAAAAGTCAAACTCAAACATACTAAACATAAACAAACGTTAACGAACAAAACATAATAGTCGATTTCATTACTGATATAAACTTTATACATCAAAATCCTACAATACACAGAACTAGGGACACTACATGCACTAACAATATACCACTTTGTAGGACCTTGGAAACCGCTCTGTTCCTTGCGGATTCTACTCAGGAGGCCACGAATAATGCGAAATCCTATTCGAGGGTTTTCGAATCAAAATCACCAAGCCCCGTGGCAATACGACGATGCGGAGACAACATTTTGATCAAAATCAAACACCACTGGGACGAGAAACAAACTTGGAGAAGGGATGGCGGCTCCAAAACCTACGAATGTGACAGGGAATGTTCAGGGGTCAGAAAAGTTGTGAAAACATTCTGTTTGCAGGTCTATATATAGGATAATCATTCGGACGAAAGAGTTGTGAACACTCATTCGGGCAAATGGCTCTACCGAATGAGCTAGTCAACCGAATGAGTCATGTAAGTGGCTCATTTGTTTGCCTCAGACATTCGCTAGTCGTTCATTCGTGCGAATGCGTGCATGAACTCATTCTTAGGTATCATTCGCACGAATGATTCTGTATTACATAAAAAGTCAAAGTCAAACGTACTAAATAAACAAACATAAACGAACAAAACATAATAGTCTATTTCATTACTGATAAGCTTTATACATGAAAATCCTACAATACATTAACTAGTGACATTACACACACCAACAATACCACTTTGTAGGACCTTGGAAACCACTGTGTTCCTTGCGGATTCTGCTCAGCAGGCCTTCGAATAGTGCGAATTCCTATTTCGAGGGTTTTCCAATCAAAATCACCAAGCCCCGTGGCAATACGACGATGTGGAGACAACGTTTTGATCAAAATCGAACACCACTGGGACGAGAAATGAACTTGGTGAAGGGATGGTGGCTCAAAACCCTACGGATGTGACAGGGAATGTTCAGGGGTCAGAAAAGATGTGAAAACATTCTGTTTGCAGGTCTATATATAGGCTGTAATCATTCGGACGAAAGAGTTGTTCAAAACACTCATTCGGGCGAATGGCTCTGCTGAATGAGCTAGTCAACCAAAGGAGTCATGTGAGTGGCTCGTTCGTTTGCCTCAGACATTCGCTAGTCATTCATTCGTGCGAATGAACTCATTCATAGGTATCATTCGCACGAATGAGTCTGTATTATAGAAAAAGTCATGTAACACCCCGACCGATGGCGGAAACGTCGGGATGCCACGAGGGATGTGTAGATTGTTCAAAAGCTCGTGGGCATCTAAATCAAATCATCATATAACATTCAATCAACCAAATTAATTACACAAAAATCATGTTAATCATGAAATAGTTTCATCAATTACAAAAGAGAATTAACTATTTAACTAAATTCAAGTCGTCAGAATTTCAGTTAATTAGCTAAGTCGAAGATCCTATATGATGATGTCCAAAATAGAAGAGATCATCTTCTTCAACCTACTTGTCTTCGTTTCCTGAAACATGTAAGAAAATCAAGTGTCAACTACGAAGTAGTTGGTGAGTAATCATAAGTTTTTATACTTAAAAGGTTTTATAAAATGAATTTAAAAGTTTAAGTCTAAAAGGGGTTTTATAAAAGGTTTAGATAAAATGAGTATAAATGCTTATGATTTTATGAGAAAATCCACCAGAATACCTGTATGAGATAATCCAACCAACTCCAAACTCAACAATCAAACACATACAGAAACACATAATCACAATTCCAATCAGTCATAGTCAATCATAGATAATCATAGTCAATCATAGATAATCGTAGTCAATAGTAGATAATCAACCACATAACCAATCAACCAATCTCAACATCAATATTCTCAAATAATATTTGTGACTATAGATGGGCATTATGTAACTAACATAAGTTAAAAACAAGATCCATGGAGTGGAAGCTATCCACGTGGCAATACACGAGACCAATGCAATCAACCAAGGTCAAAAGCAATGTTTCTCGGAGTTGTGATAATACAAGTGACAATACATGTAATCTTTGTTATTGACCGAAGTCAATGACAATGTTACACGAATATATAATTGTAAGTGATAATCCATAAATAATGATAATTCAATATTGTGAATATCATATTGATAAACAGGTATTAGCCTGTGTTATAAAAATAATATTATGAATTTGGTATACATGCTTCACCTCCGAGTTTTAAAAGAAAACAGTTTAAAGAAAGGGAGGTTATGAGAACTCACCTGAAGTCCTTAGGATATGTGTTCTCGTATTATGCGCGCTCACGTATGTGTAATCAGCAATAACACAATCGACCTGAATTATTAGAATGCTTGTGTTTATAACTATAAGCTTTTCATTTCAATTGAGTATTCATACGTTTTCCTATATTTGCTAAATTTGTCATTAACTTAGTTTATTTAATCTAAGTTAAAACGTAACACTAAAGATTCTATAGATAATTATCATTAAAAGCACTTCCAATTTTTTTAGTTTCAATTATCTATTATATTATGATAAATTGTGAATTCTCTAGTTTAACATTAAAAGGTCTTACATATATTATCTTTATAAAATGTTCAATATATAACCCTTCAAGGTCTAAGCTTGTATTTATAAAATAAGGTGATAACCTTAACATTTAGCATGCATGTGTGGATATATTCATGTTTACTAACTCTTGTTTATCTCTAATCCCTTAATTAATAGTAAGTATAGAATAGAGAACCCTAAACCATAGTTCAACAATTAACTTGGTTTGTAATGTATGAAGGCAGTGAACCTATATATATAGAAGGCATATGTTCGGCTTTAACCCTAATAAGGTTCGGCCCATATTCTATCCATGCTAGGTTCGGCCAAGAAGAAAGATGGTTCGGTCCAACTAATATGAGGGTTCGTGGATCATGCATGACCATAGGTTCGTCCAAAGATGTAGGTTAGCAGCTTAAGGTTCGCTGCCCTACCTATGTAATCATGCAGGTTCGTTGCCAAAAGGCGGAAAAGGTTCGGTTTGCATGTGGTTCTAAGGTTCGTGGACATAAGAAGGTTCGGCCACTAGGGTTGTGGGTTCGTGACTCATGCAAGGCAAGGGTTCGGTAGTGGCGGCTGGATGGTTTGGCCAGAAGCTGCTAGGATTCGCTTAAGCGAAGGTTCGGCTAGAGTTGTCCCCAAGGTTCGGTCCTGTCCCAGCTCAGTAGGTTCGCCGACCTGGGAAATGTTCGGCTCCAGAAACTTGGCCGATGTGGGTTCGCAGAACAGAAAAAGGTTCGGCTCCCCTTGCTGTGTCACGAACCAGCATGTTCATCCCCTCCATTTCAAGTTCTAAGCTATAGCAGGTCCATCTACGGTTCCCACAGTTCACAACAGTTTGATTTAACAGAAAACCAGATCCTAATCCCGATCAAATGTCCAATACACAACCACCTTATGTTTATCACAAAACCGAAAAAGTAATACGCAGATTTACCTAGATTCGTTGGTCAAATGTGTGATTTCTTCGTATCCTCTTGTAGCTCTCGTTCACACGAACGCCTGGACACCAAAATCTCTTGAATCCGTCGAGTAACGAGCGAGACAGGTTAGAGAGAAGGGAGAGAGAAAGTGTGTGTGTTTTTAGAGAGAGAAAGAGAGTTGAGAAAGTGAGAGGAAAGGGTGGAGTCTTCCACCATTTAAGTCCACCCCGTTCTCGCGCGCTCGGTCTCATCTTTATCGCGCTAATTTAATAAACGTTCGTTTTACTCGTAAAGTATATTTAAATCATAAAACATTAATATAAAATAATTAAGTTTAATCTTAAATAAAATGGTTTTATTTAAATATCGTTGTTTCGTAAAACGGTTTCGTTGATTTATTTATTTAAACCAAATAATTCGTTTGTTTTCTCTTTAGATTGTGATTCCTAATAAACGCTTTTATATTTCATTTATTAAATTAATATCGTTTGATATTATTTAATTATCTCGTCGAAACGTGTTACTCGCGTACATATTCGTAAAGATCGTCACCTTTACGAATCCGACGCTCGTATTGTATTTCGATTCGATTTACGATTTATGGAATATTGTTTCAGAATACTATTCTTAATAATTATATTCGTGCGAATCGTCACTCACGCGAACACATTATTAAGTTAACATTTCTGAATTAATATTCGCGTTTAAATAATGTTCGTAACCTCACCATCGTGTAATTGTTCTTATTAAGACTTCCATTATTTATTAACTTTAATATTATCATTCCCAAACCAAAACCCACTAAATCCTAGTCAGTGACACATCCATGATAGACCGAAATATGCATATGTATAGGGCATATGCAGAGGTAGATCGCAACCTCCCCTACACCGTCCCACCGCTATTTCGATAAACCATGACCATGTGTCCTTGACTATGTTTAGCACCCAGACCCTAACAAACTCACAGTTCCTTTCCATTCCAACTCAAATCCATAATCATCAACAATATGACTGCGATAAACTCTCTGGTTCTGTTTAGTTGAGTTACAACTAAACATCCCATGGTTTATGCGTATAATATGTTATAAACATGTATACCTGTAACAGTGATAATCATCAAGTAATGTGTCAATATTAATAATTACAAAATCTCAGGTCGTAACAGTACAATCGTACGGATGTACGGACAACCTAAAGTACAGTGATATTACAGTCTCCCCTAGTTAATGGAATTTCGTCCCGAAATTCAACTTGGAGTGACCGTAGTAAATAAATGTGGGTACTGAAGCTTCATCTGATCTTCTCGCTCCCATGTGAACTCTGGACCCCGCTTCGATTCCCAACGTACTTTGACAATTGGAATTCTACAGCGTTTGAGCTTTTTAACCTCACGATCCATTATCTCCACTAGTTTTTCAACAAAGTGCATGGTATCATCGATGCGAATGTCATCGAGTGGTACCCGAAGATCCTGATCAGCTAAGCACTTTCTTAGATTGGATACATGAAACGTTGGGTGCACGTTACTAAGTTCAGGAGGAAGTTCTAATTTGTAGGCAACCTTCCCGATCCGTTCAAGGATCTTAAAAGGGCCAACATAACGTGGAGCAAGCTTTCCTTTCTTTCCGAATCGAACAACGCCCTTCCAAGGCGACACTTTAAGCAATACAATATCTCCCACTTCAAACTCCAAAGGTTTTCTTCGTTTATCCGCGTAGCTCTTCTGTCGACTGCGTGCAGCTAACAGATTGTCACGGATCTGGCGGATCTTGTCAGTCGTTTCCTGAATAATCTCAGGACCAGTAATCTGCGATTCGCCGACCTCGGTCCAACATATAGGTGACCGACATTTCCTGCCATAAAGAGCTTCGAACGGCGCCATACCAATGCTCGCGAGATAACTGTTGTTATATGAGAGCTCAACCAATGGTAAGTGGCTATCCCAATTGCCACCAAAGTCGATGACACAAGCTCTCAACATGTCTTCCAATGTCTGAATCGTTCGCTCTGTTTGACCATCTGTTTGAGGATGATAAGCAGTGCTAAGATCCAGTCTTGTCCCAAAGGCTTCATGAAGTGATTCCCAAAATTGTGCCGTGAAACGAGCATCACGGTCCAATATTATGCTTAAGGGAATACCATGTCGGCTAATGATCTCATCAATGTAGATACGAGCTAACTTCCGCACAGGGTAAGTTTTGCGTATCGGTAAGAAATGAGCCGACTTGGTCAATCTATCAATAATCACCCAAATGCTATCTTTACTGTTTGCGGTTCGTGGGAGTTTAGTAATGAAATCCATGGAGATATTCTCCCACTTCCACATCGGTATTTCAGGTTGTATTAACAATCCAGAAGGTCGCTGGCGTTCAGCCTTGACTTTAGCACAGTTAAGGCACTTAGACACATATTCAGCAATGTCCTTCTTCATTCCAGGCCACCAGCACAAGCCCCTAAGGTCTTGATACATCTTGTCAGAAACTGGATGGATTGAGTAACGAGACTTATGAGCTTCATCCGTAATCACCATCCTAAGATTACCCCTGTTCAGTATCCACAACCGATTCAAATAATACATTAATCCATCATCTTTAGTTTCCAATAGGATTTCAGCCCCGTAAGACATCTCATTTTTCAAGTCTTCTTGAGCTAATGAGTGTTGTTGGGCTGTGAGAACATCATTACGGAGACTAGAGTGCACTCGGACACTATGGATCTGAACTTGACTTTTGCGACTAAGCGCATCTGCTACTACATTCGCTTTACCGGGATGGTAGCAAATTTCACAGTCATAATCATTCAACAGTTCAACCCATCTCAGTTGTCTCATATTGAGCTCTTTCTGATTGAGAATATGTTGCAAGCTCTTATGATCAGTAAAGACTACACACTTTGTGCCCTAGAGATAATGTCTCCATATATTTAAAGCAAACACGACTGCACCCAGTTCCAAGTCGTGGGTAGTGTAGTTCCTCTCATGAATTTTCAGTTGTCGTGATGCATAGGCCACAACCTTTCCCCGTTGCATGAGAACACAACCGAGACCTAGGTTGGATGCATCACAATAAACCACAAAATCATCATTTCCTTCAGGCAGTGTCAAGACAGGAGCATCACAAAGTTTCTGCTTCAAAGTCTGAAACGCCTCTTCTTGCTTTGGTCCCCACTCATATGGCTTATTCTTCTGTGTCAAAGAAGTAAGTGGGACAGCAATCCTAGAGAAATTCGAGATGAACCGCCGATAATAACCGGCAAGTCCGAAAAACGATCGAATCTCCGTTGGTGTTTCCGGTGTACTCCAATTCTTCACCGCATCAATCTTCGCAGGATCCACGTGAACACCATATTCATTGACTATGTGTCCCAAGAATTGAACTTCCTTAAGCCAAAATTCACATTTAGAGAATTTGGCATACAGTCGCTCTTCTCTTAGGATCTCCGAAACCAACTTAAGGTACTTCTTGTGTTCTTCTTTAGTCTTTGAGTAGATCAAAATATCATCAATGAATACAATCACAAATTTATCCGAGTATGGTCTGCAGACACGGTTCATGAGGTCCATGAAAACCGCCGGTGCATTGGTAAGGCGGAAAGGCATTACCAAGAATTCATAATGGCCATATCTTGTTCTGAAAGCTGTCTTGGGAATATCCTCAACATGCACGCGAAGCTGATGATACCCAGACCTAAGATCGATCTTTGAAAACCATGCCGAGCCTTGAAGCAGATCGAAGAGATCATCGATGCGCGGCAGTGGATATCGATTCTTAATTGTAAGCTTATTCAATTCGCGGTAGTCGATGCACATCCGGAATGACCCGTCCTTCTTCTTAACAAACAGAACCGGTGCACCCCATGGCGAATGGCTCGGGCGAATAAATCCTTTATCAGTCAGTTCTTGTAGCTGGCTCGCCAATTCTTGCAACTCCGAAGGCGCAAGTCTGTAAGGAGCCTTGCCAATAGGGTTCGCACCAGGTGCTAAGTCAATTCGAAACTCTACTTGACGTTCTGGTGGAAGACCCGGCAAATCATCTGGAAATACTTCTGGAAAATCCCGTATCACTGGAACATCTTCAATTTTCTTTCCTTTCTCTTTCTTCTTCACAATGTGAGCTAAGAATGCAATAAATTTCTTCCTAAGGTACTTGTGTGCTTTAGGGCATGACATAAGCTTAAGACCTTTGCTAGAAGTTTCTCCAAATACTCTTAAAGTTTCACCAGAAGGTAAGGGGATACGTATGTACTTATCATGGCAAACTATCTCCGCTTTGTGGGTGGCTAACCAATCCATGCCTATGATAACATCAAAGCTACCAAGATGCATAGGTATAAGATCAATCGGGAAAACGTGATTATTTAAGTTCACAGTACATTCGATAATAACAGTGTCAATATCAATAGTGTTTCCGTCAGCCACCTCCACGTTAAACGGTTTATCTAAATATGTACGTGTTCTACCAAGCAAGCATTCAAAATCATATGAAACAAAACTCCTATCGGCACCAGAATCAAATAAGACAGATGCATAAGAGTTGTTGATCAGAAATGTACCGTTGACCACATCCTGGTTGACTTGAGCAGCTGGAGCATTCAGTTGAAACGCCCGGCCTCTTGCCACCCTCTGATTATTCCCGGTCAACTTTGGGCATTGATTCCTGAAGTGACCCACTTCACCACACTCATAACAGGCTCTTGCCTGTGCAGGAGGTATCTGGCGAATGGGTACAGCTGGTATTGGTTGTGCATGTGGAGCAGGCAGTGCAAGCGGTGCTTGTTGCATCCTTTGTGCTTGCGGAGCACTCCTACAAACATTGGCAAAATGACCATACTTGCCACAGTTGTTGCAAATGCGACATGGCAAGTTAGGTGCGTGATGATATTGGCATATATTACATTGGGGAGTGACCCCAACATAATTTCTGGCAGTGGTGTTGTTTGCTGATTGCTGCGTAGACTTAGCAGCAGGAGCGGTAACCACAAAATTTCTTGTCTTCCTCTTCTTGTTGCGGCTTTTAGATGAACTAGCAGCTTCAGTCTTTACCTCAGTCTTTCTTTCTTTTGTAGTAGATTTCCCCTCAGATTTTTTCGTCCCTTTCCTTGTGAGTGTTCCAGCTTTGACATGATTATCAGTAAGTGTAGCAGATAAACGAATCGCAGCCTCAAGGGTTTTGGGGTTGCTTCCGTAGACAGTATCTTGAATCTGCATCGGCAGACCCCCGATGTACTTCTCAATCGCCCTCTCCAAGGGTGTCACCAGATGAGGTACCAGCAGACTATACTCATGAAACTGAGTATTGTAGATAACATTCTCCCCACTGTCTTGCTTGAGTTCCCAGAATTCCGTCTCAAGCTTCCTCAATTCGCTGCGAGGACAAAATTCAGTGGTCATCATGTCTTTAACCTCTTTCCATGTCAGGGCTAGGGCAGCATCCACTCCCCTAGTTCGCTTTTCGCCGTTCCACCAAGTCAGTACTCTCTTTTGGAAAACACTGGTGGCATAGCGCACCTTCAAATTTTCGGGACAATCGCGGTTGATGAAGGTATTCTCCATGCTCTCAAACCACTGCAGTAGACCAGTGGCTGATTCAGCACCCGTGAACTTCAGAGGATTACAGGAGTTGAAATGCTTGAATGTGCAAGTTGGCGGATTTGCACCTCCTCTGTTTTGATTGATGTTCTGATTGGCCTGAGTCAACTGGTTCACCAATCCCGAAATAAGTGTTGCTAACTCTTGTATGCCGAAGTTGGCATTATTGTTGTTAGCATCCCCATTGTTCGAGTTATCTTCGTTGTGACGGCGCGGCGGCATGTTTCTGAGGAATTAGAAACATGTTACTACCGTTTACAACGTAAGTCATACAAACAATGGTCAAATGAGTTCATTTAGACAGTTAAGATTACATATAGGAACTATATTTCTCTCTCATCTATCATTAACTCATAACATTTATCAATTTCCTAATTTTATACTAATTATCCTAGTTGGTCTTAACTAATATTAGCTAACTATTCCTAAGTTCCATACATTCCCCACCCTATACCAACACTGACAACCTCCCGATGCAATGCAACAAGCTTATATATAGGGCATATGTAGAGGTAGATCGCAATCTCCCCTACACCGTCCCACCACCGTTCCATTGCACCACGATTACGCCCTTATTAGCATTTAGGATGTATCATGTATTTTACCATAGTCTCACTTCACAAACCTTATCCTAGGTAGGATAATTTTGAGTGAAGTGGTCTCTAGTTCCCTTGGACAATTAGGTTCGCCTAATGTCTAAGTTCACCTGACATGTAGGTTCGCCTATTTCTAAGTTCACCTAATGTCTAAGTTCACCTGACATTAAAGTTTCCCTAATGTCTAAGTTCACTAAATTCCATACCAAATCTCAATGTCCATAATCATCAGTAAGGGTCCATATCATCACTGAGTGCTCTTATTGTCACTAAGTGTTCATATCCTCCCTATAGTTTATTCTCCTAAAGTGTCCATACCATCACTAAGTGTTAGTATCATCACTATGCGTTTATATTATCACCAAGTGTCTATATCATCACCCAAGTCCATATTCCATCACTAATCGTTCATATCGTTCGTTGATCCTATGCACCCTACGTGTCCAATCCGTGTGTTTCAAAAGTGAATTTATATGTGTTTATCAAGTATGATCATCCATGAGTCAATCCCAAACCATTCCAACAGACATACCTTCAATAATCCATCCATCAAACCTTAAAGCAATTCCTAATAATATCCTAAGTTCCTGACACTGACAGACCCCCAATATACTACAAATGGTATATGTATAGCGCATATGTAAGGGTCAGTCGCAACTGCCCTAGCCACCGTCCCACCACCTTTGTAGTATACTACGAGTGTGTCCTTACCTGGAGTTTATAGATCAGACAAATAGTTCCCTAAAGCAGGTAATTTCCTAAGCAGATAATTTCCCGAACGGGTAGTTCCCACATTCTTCAATACTGACATCCACCTAATGTACCGTAAATGATATATATAGGGCATATGTAAGGGTCAGACGCAACTGCCCTAGCCAATGTCCCACCACCTTTACGATACACCACGTCCATGTCCTTATCGAATCATTAGGGCACACGTAAGCAAGAAATTTATAAGCAGTATATGCATAAAAGACGTATAACAGGAGTTCAGATAACATGTAATAAACACATAAGCATGAAATCCTGAATATACTAACTAGTGTATGAATTTCTTCATACTAGGGTATCCTACGATTATAGACTAGGTCAACCATTTCTAGTAACCTAATTCCCTATAACCCAGGCTCTGATACCAATCTGTAACACCCCGACCGATGGATGAAACGTCGGGATGCCACGAGGGATGTGTAGATTGTTCAAAAGCTCGTGGGCATCTAAATCAAATCATCATATAACATTCAATCAACCAAATTAATTATACAAAAATCATGTTCATCATGAAATAGTTACATCAATTACAAAAGAGAATTAACTATTTAACTAAATTCAAGTCGCCAGAATTTCAGTTAACTAGCTAAGTCCAAGATCCTATATGATGATGTCTAAAATAGAAGAGATCATCTTCTTCAACCTACTTGTCTTCGTTTCCTGAAACATGTAAGAAAATCATGTGTCAACTACGAAGTAGTTGGTGAGTAATCATAAGTTTTTATACTTAAAAGGTTTTATAAAATGAATTTAAAAGTTTAAGTCTAAAAGTGGTTTTATAAAAGGTTTAGATAAAATGAGTATAAATGCTTATGATTTTCTGAGAAAATCCACCAGAATACCTGTATGAGATAATCCAACCAACTCCAAACTCAACAATCAAACACATACACAAACACATAATCACAATTCCAATCAGTCATAGTCAATCACAGATAATCATAGTCAATCATAGATAATCATAGTCAATCATAGATAATCATAGTCAATAATAGATAATCAACCACATAACCAATCAACCAATCTCAACATCAATATTTCAAATAATATATGTGACTATACATGGACATTACGTAATTAACATAAGTTAAAAACAAGATCCATGGAGTGGAAGCTATCCACGTGGCAACACATGAGACCAATGCAATCAACCAAGGTCAAATGCAATGTTTCTCGGAGTTGTGATAATCCAAGTGACAATACATGTAATCTTTGTTATTGACCGAAGTCAATGACAATGTTACACGAATATATAATTGTAAGTGATAATCCATAAATAATAATAATTCAATATTGTGAATATCATATTGATAAACAGGTATTAGCCTTGTGTTATCAAAATAATATTTGAATTTGGTATACATGCTCACCTCCGAGTTTTAAAAGAAAACAGTTTGAAGAAAGGGAGGTTATGAGAACTCACCTGAAGTCCTTAGGATATGTGCTCTCGTATTATGCGCTCTCGCGTATGTGTAATCAACAATAAAACAATCGACCTGAATTATTAGAATGCTTGTGTTTATAAGTATAAGCTTTTCATTTCAATTGAGTATTCATACGTTTTCCTTTATTTACTAAATTTATCATTAACTTAGTTTATTAAATCTAAGTTAAAACGTAACACTAAAGATTCTATAGATAATTATCATTGAAAGCACTTCCACTTTTTTTAGTTTCAATTATCTATTATATTATGATAAATTGTGAATTCTCTAGTTTAACATTAAAAGGTCTTACATATATTATCTTTATAAAATGTTCAACATATAACCCTTCAAGGTCTAAGCTTGTATTTATAAAATAAGGTGATAACCTTAACATTTAGCATGCATGTGTGGACACATTCATGTTTACAAACTCTTGTTTATCTCTAATCCCTTAATTAATAGTAAGTATAGAATAGAGAACCCTAAACCATAATTCAACAATTAACTTGGTTTGAAATGTATGAAGGCAGCGAACCTATGTATATAGAAGGCATAGGTTCAGCTTTAACCCTAATAAGGTTCGGCCCATATTCTATCAATGCTAGGTTCGGTCAAGAAGAAAGATGGTTCGGTCCAACTAATATGAGGGTTCGTGGATCATGCATGACCATAGGTTCGTCCAAAGATGTAGGTTAGCAGCTTAAGGTTCGCTACCCTACATGTGTAATCATCCAGGTTCATTGCCAAAAGGTGGAAAAGGTTCGGTTTGCATGTGGTTCTAAGGTTCGCGGACATAAGAAGGTTCGGCCACTAGGGTTGTGGGTTCGTGACTCATGCAAGGCAAGGGTTCGGTAGTGGCGGCTGGATGGTTCGGCCAGAAGCTTCTAGGGTTCGCTTAAGCCAAGGTTCGGCTAGAGTTGTCCCCAAGGTTCGGTCCTGTCCCAGCTCAGTAGGTTCGCCGACCTGGGAAAGGTTCGGCTCCAGAAACTTGGCCGATGTGGGTTCGCAGAACAGAAAAAGGTTCGGCTCCCCTTGCTGTGTCACGAACCAGCAAGTTCATCCCCTCCATTTCAAGTTCTAAGCTATAGCAGGTCCGTCTATGGTTCCCACAGTTCACAACAGTTCGATTTAACAGAAAACCAGATCCTAATCCCGATCAAATGTCCAATACACAACCACCTTATGTTTATAACAAAACCCAAAAAGTAATACGCATGTTTACCTAGATTCGTTGGTCAAATGTGTTATTTCTTCGTATCCTCTTGTAGCTCTCGTTCACACGAACGCGTGGACACCAAAATCTCTTGAATCCGTCGAGTAACGAGCGAGATAGGTTAGAGAGAAGGTAGAGAGAAAGTGTGTGTGTTTTTAGAGAGAGAAAGAGAGTTGAGAAACTGAGAGGAAAGGGTGGAGTCTTCCACCATTTAAGTCCACCCCGTTCCCGCGCGTTCGGTCTCGTCTTTATCGCGCTAATTTAATAAACGTTCGGTTTTACTCGTAAAATATATTTAAATCATAAAACATTAAAATAAAATAATTAAGTTTCATCTTAAATAAAATGGTTTTATTTAAATATCGTTGTTTCGTAAAACGGTTTCGTTGATTTACTTATTTAAACCAAATAATTCGTTTGTTTTCTCTTAGGATTGTGATTCCTAATAAACGCTTTTATATTTCATTTATTAAATTAATATCGTTTGATATTATTTAATTATCTCGTCGAAACGCGTTACTCGCGTACATATTCGTAAAGATCGTCACCTTTACGAATCCAACGCTCGTATCGTATTTCGATTCGATTTACGATTTATGGAATATTGTTTCAGAATACTATTCTTAATAATTCTATTTGTGCGAATCGTCACTCACGCGAACACATTATTAAGTTAACATTTCTGAATTAATATTCGCGTTTAAATAATGTTCGTAACCTCACCATCGCGTAATTGTTCTTATTAAGACTTCCATTATTTATTAACTTTAATATTATCATTCCCAAACCAAAACCCACTAAACCCTAGTCACTGACACATCCATGATAGACCGAAATATGCATATGTATAGGCATATGCAGAGGTAGATCGCAACCTCCCCTACACCGTCCCACCGCTATTTCGATAAACCATGACCATGTGTGCTTGACTATGTTTAGCAGCCAGACCCTAACAAACTCACAGTTCCTTTCCATTCCAACTCAAATCCATAATCATCAACAATATGACTGTGATAAACTCTCTGGTTCTGTTTAGTTGAATTACAACTAAACTTCCCATGGTTTACGCGTATAATATGTTATAAACATGTATACCTGTAACAGTGATAATCATCAAGTAATGTGTCAATATTAATAATTACAAAATCTCAGGTCGTAACAGTACAATCGTACAGATGTACGGACAACCTAAAGTACAGTGATGTTACAAGTCTAAGTCAAACGTACTAAACTTAAACAAACGTAAACGAACAAAACATAATAGTCTATTTCATTACTGAGATAAGCTTTATACATGAAAATCCTACAATACACAGAACTAGGGACACTACATGCACTAACAAAATACCACTTTGTAGGACCTTGGAAACAACTCTGTTCCTTGCGGATTGTACTCAGGAGGCCTCGAATAATGCGAAATCCTATTCGAGGGTTTTCCAATCAAAATCACCAAGCCCCGTGGCAATACGACGATGCGGAGACAACGTTTTGATCAAAATCAAACACCACTGGGACGAGAAACAAACTTGGAGAAGGGATGGCGGCTCAAAACCTTACGAATGTGACAGGGAATGTACAGGGTTCAGAAAAGTTGTGAAAACATTCTGTTTGCAGGTCTATATATAAGTTGTAATCATTCGGACGAAAGAGTTGTACGAAACACTATTTTGGGCGAATGGCTCTGCCGAATGAGCTAGTCAACCGAATGAGTCATGTAAGTGGCTCATTCGTTTGCCTCAGACATTCGCTAGTCGTTCATTCGTGCGAATGAACTCATTCGTAGGTATCATTCGCACCAAGGAGTCTGTATTATAGAAAAAGTCAAAGTCAAACGTACTAAACTTAAACAAACGTAATCGAACAAAACATAATAGTCTATTTCATTACTGAGATAAGATTTATACATCAAAATCCTACAATACATTGAACTAGTGACATTACACGCACCAATAAAATACCACTTTGTAGAACCTTGGAAACCACTCTGTTCCTTGTGGATTTTGCTCAGCAGGCCCTCGAATAGTGTGAATTCCTATTCGAGGGTTTATCCAATCAAAATCACCAAGCCCCATGGCAATACGACGATGTGGAGACAACGTTTTGATCAAAATCGAACACCACTGGGACGAGAAACGAACTTGGTGAGGGGATGGTGGCTCAAAACCCTACGAATGTGACAGGGAATGTTTAGGGGTCATAAAAGTTGTGAAAACATTCTGTTTGCAGGTCTATATATAGGATGTAATCATTCGGACGAATGAGTTGTACGAAACACTCATTCGGGCGTATGGCTCTGCTGAATGAGCTGGTCAACCGAATGAGTCATGTTAGTGGCTCGTTCGTTTGCCTCAGACATTCGCTAGTCGTACATTCGTGCGAATGAACTCATTCATAGGTATCATTCGCACGAATGAGTCTGTATTATAGAAAAAGTCAAAAACTTAAGCAAACGTTAACGAACAAAACATAATAGTCTATTTCATTACTGAGATAAGATTTATACATCAAAATCCTACAATACATTGAACTAGTGACATTACACGCACCAACAAAATACCACTTTGTAGAACCTTGGAAACCACTCTGTTCCTTGCGGATTTTGCTCAGCAGGCCCTTTAATAGTGCTAATTCCTATTCGAGGGTTTTTCCAATCAAAATCACCAAGCCTCGTGGCAATACGACAATGTGGAGACAACGTTTTGATCAAAATCGAACACCACTGGGACGAGAAACGAACTTGGTGAAGGGATGGAGGCTCCAAACCCTACGAATGTGACAGGGAATGTTCAGGGGTCAGAAAAGTATTGAAAACATTCTGTTTGCAGGTCTATATATAGGCTGTAATCATTCGGACGAAAGAGTTGTACGAAACACTCTTTCGGGCGAATGGCTCTGCCGAATGAGCTGGTCAACCGAATGAGTCATGTTAGTGGCTCGTTCGTTTGCCTCAGACATTCGCTAGTCGTGCAATCGTTCAAATGAACTCATTCATAGGTATCATTCACACGAATGAGTTGTATTATAAAAAAGTCAAAGTCAAACATACTAAACTTAAACAAACGTTAACGAACAAAACATAATAGTCGATTTCATTACTGATATAAACTTTATACAACAAAATCCTACAATACACAGAACTAGGGACACTACATGCACTAACAAAATACCACTTTGTAGGACCTTGGAAACAACTCTGTTCCTTGCGGATTCTACTCAGGAGGCCCCGAATAATGCGAAATCCTATTCGAGGGTTTTCCAATAAAAATCACCAAGCCCCGTGGCAATACGACGATGCGGAGACAACGTTTTGATCAAAATCAAACACCACTGGGATGAGAAACAAACTTGGAGAAGGGATAGCGGCTCCAAACCCTACGAATGTGACAGGGAATGATCAGGGGTCAGAAAAAGTTGTGAAAACATTCTGTTTGCAGTTCTATATATAGGCTATAATCATTCGGACGAAAGAGTTGTACGAAACACTCTTTCGGGCAAATGGCTCTGCCGAATGAGCTAGTCAACCGAATGAGTCATGTAAGTGGCTCATTCGTTTGCCTCAGACATTCGCTATCGTTCATTCGTGCGAATGAACTCATTCGTAGGTATCATTTGCACGAATGAGTCTGTATTATAGAAAAAGTCAAAGTCAAACATACTAAACTTAAACAAACGTTAACGAACAAAACATAATAGTCGATTTCATTACTGATATAAACTTTATACAACAAAATCCTACTATACGCAGAACTAGGGACACTACATGCACTAACAAAATACCAATTTGTAGGACCTTGGAAACAACTCTGTTCCTTGCGGATTCTACTCAGGAGGCCCCGAATAATGCGAAATCCTATTCGAGGGTTTTTCCAATAAAAATCACCAAGCCCCGTGGCAATACGACGATGCGGAGACAACGTTTTGATCAAAATCAAACACCACTGGGATGAGAAACAAACTTGGAGAAGGGATAGCGGCTCCAAACCCTACGAATGTGACAGGGAATGATCAGGGGCCAGAAAAAGTTGTGAAAACATTCTGTTTGCAGGTCTATATATAGGCTATAATCATTCGGACGAAAGAGTTGTACGAAACACTCTTTCGGGCGAATGGCTCTGCCGAATGAGCTAGTCAATCGAATGAGTCATGTAAGTGGCTCATTCGTTTGCCTCAGACATTCGCTAGTCGTTCAATCGTGCGAATGAACTCATTCGTAGGTATCATTCGCACGAATGAGTCTGTATTATAGAAAAAGTCAAAGTCAAACGTACTAAACTTAAACAAACGTAAACGAACAAAACATAATAGTCTATTTCATTACTGAGATAAGATTTATACATCAAAATCCTACAATACAATGAACTAGTGACATTACACGCACCAACAAAATACCACTTTGTAGAACCTTGGAAACCACTCTGTTCCTTGCGGATTTTGCCCAGCAGGCCCTCGAATAGTGCGAATTCCAATTCGAGGGTTTTTCCAATCAAAATCACCAAGCCCCATGGCAATACGACGATGTGGAGACAACATTTTGATAAAAATCGAACACCACTGGGACGAGAAATGAACTTGGTGAAGGGATGGTGGCTCAAAACCCTACGAATGTGACAGGGAATGTTCAGGGGTCATAAAAGTTGTGAAAACATTCTGTTTGCAGGTCTATATAAAGGATGTAATCATTCGGACGAATGAGTTGTACGAAACACTCATTCGGGCGAATGGCTCTGCCGAATGAGCTAGTCAACCGAATGAGTCATGTAAGTGGCTCATTCGTTTGCCTCTGACATTTGCTAGTCGTTCATTTGTGCGAATGAACTCATTCGTAGGTATCATTCGCACGAATGAGTCTGTATTATAGAAAAAGTCAAAGTCAAACGTACTAAACGTAAAAAAACGTAAACGAACAAAACAGAATTGTCTATTTAATTACTGATATAAGCATTATACATCAAAATCCTGCATTACATTGAACTAGTGACATTACACGCACTAACAAGATACCACTTTGTAGAACCTTGGAAACCACTCCGTTCCTTGCGGATTTTGCTCAGCAGGCCCTCGAATAGTGCGAAATCCTATTCGAGGGTTTTCCAATAAAAATTACCAAGCCCCGTGGCAATTCGATGATCCGGAGACAACGTTTTCATCAAAATCTGTCACAACCCAACCAGGGGGCTTGACTAACGATTGATTCAAAACACAAAGTAGCGGAAGACAAAATAAATATATATATTACAATTCAACCAAAGGTTTAGTCTAATTATTATATAATTTGTTTTCAACAAATTTAAAATATGATTTAACTAGTGGGACATTTTCTAGAGTTATTGGGTCCATCCAGGCATCAGCACACTTTATTAATCTTTAAGCCAAGATCTTCAGTTTTACATCGAGTATTCTTGTTCTAGCAACCAAGTATCCGAGCCATACCTGTTTCTAATTACCTGAAAGACACGCTAAAATACGTCAACTATAAAGTTGGTGAGCTCACGAGTTTTAGTATACAGACACAATAATAAATAGCGTGTGATAATTGAAAATCAATACAACCAACCATGTGTCATGCCGAGCGTTTGCCTCTTATAATGCTAGCCCGTAACAGGACATTTTAATCTACTTCCCATTCCGAGACCCGTTCCTGCCCTCGGTGTAAATGTGTCAAAGCGAATATATGCCACAACGGTTGACATTAACCTCATTGGGGTTTCAACCCTATTTTTATAAGGCCACCCTTTCGGGCCACTGTGCGTGGTGGATTCCCCAAGTAGTACTACCCATATACCCACTGGCTCTCCTCCGGAGTTAATGGCTGTAAATTATGTTTAATGTCTAAGGGAAGCAATTATATTTGAAACGGACGTTCATTATCACATAAATATAAATTTATAAACAGTTTTTAGAGCATGCTTTCAGTATCCCAAAACAGTAAAAAGAAAAAGGGATCACATGAACTCACCTGATTGCTTTAACGGGTTCCTTTTGTTCCTGTACAAACAAGTCATGGTGCCACTATGCATGATTTGCTATGTTCCCAGAGTTACCATCAAAGCAAGTTCCTATTTGTATTCATCTATACATGTATAAGTTGTAGATTTCATTCTTTATAGTTGTTTACTATGGTTGAGCTCTTTGGGTTAACGTGTTTAAAGTTTACTAGTTTAAAGTTTCATTATATTACCATACATAAGAAAGTCTTACCTTATATTTGCACGTATAAATGTATGTGCAAATGTTGGTATTATTTGATGTTTAGTATAGCTACTAGTATGCTACTTATGTGACTAGTATCTTTATGGTTTTCTAAGATAATTAAATTTTATTTTGACTAATGGTCTTATATTTTAGTGTTGGTTCACCTTGTTTGAGAGTTTGAGAGAGGATCAATATAAAAATTGTTTAAGTATCATATTAGTCATGGTGTCTTACGAATAATATGAATTAATGTAATGCATAAGGTATTACAAAACAATAAGATAATTATTATAATGTATGCACCTAACTTATTAGTATTAGAGATAATTAATAGGTATTTCATACATCACAAAGTAGTTGCAAATAACATTAATATCTAAGATATTTTACATGTTGTAGTCATTGTATATACAACTATTGTAATTATTATAAATATTGAATAAGAAAATATTTCTAATATTCATAATTTATTTTCAATGATTAAATTGAAGTAATCATTTTTATATGAATCAATTATCTAAGATAATAATAATAATACTAGTTTCACTAACAATATTAATATCATTTTTATTGTTAATTTTTAATTGTGAGTAAAACTATAGAAATGATATCATATATTATATGTTAAGATGATCATCATGATTTTAATAAGCTCATATACTTATAAACAATAAATTGAAAGTCATTAAAACTTTATTTAGCAATATACTTAAAGTGTTGACTAAAATGTAGGAAGTTACTAAGTATTCTTATCAATATTAAATCAACACTTTTGTTAAGTTCTTATTATTAAATCCAACCTAATTAACATTTTCTTTACCTACATGTGTATAAAATCAATTGTTACATGTTGGATATAAACACTTTTATAAACTCATAATAATGCATACATGATTATACTTAAACATTTTGTTTTATGTTATTCTATAGAGGTGTATATATAGTATGTGTATGCGTATTTAATGATTTAATACTGTCACACCCCCTGCGCCGCGTGCGGAATCCACGGCGCGGTGACGTATGAGTAGTTGAATCATGCACAAGTATTGAATAAGAACAACCACAATGGATTACTAAGTTTCATAATGTTTAGACAGTTGTTTAGTTACAGACAATCTATCTACCAAAAGAATGACAACTAAAGACCCAAATTATAGTTTACAAAATAAAACTTCAAACAAGACAATTAAACAATCAGGATTTTAGTGTGTTTCTAAATCTATCCTAGCATGTTTCTTCATCTTGTTCTATCTTAAGCGGTCTCCTTTGTTGTCCTTAAAATGCCTTACACCTGATTACCTGAAACACGTGAAAAGTAACTGTCAACTACAGGAGTAGTTGGTGAGAACAATAGGTTTAACATTTGAAACATGAACTTGTAATATAAGGCATATGTTTAAAGCAATAAATGAATTACATGGATAAGCTGCAACCCAAACTAACATCAAGTATGTAGATTAAGTGTAAACAGTCCAAAGACTGTTTGCACGAAAACCAACATATAATCAAGTCCCAAACTACGTTTGGAGTCAGAAAATTAGTCAGCAACAGTGATAAAACCATACGTAACCGAAATCTGCAGTTAGTTTATAAAACAAATTTAAAAGCTAACTCCAGAAATCGGCCTGCCCAAATGTGTCCGCTTTCCCTTGTTGTGATCACCCAGTACTAACGCTAATGAATATGAAACTTGATGGGTTTATAAGTTTGTTTACAACAGTGGACACCATGCTTTTAATCTTTGCTTTAAAAGAAAACAGTGATTTAATGCCTTGTTTGATAACTTGATTTGAAACCCTTGTTTGGAGTACCATGAAATGAATCCTCTGTTTTGATACCATGAAATGAATCTTTCTTTGAACATCTTCACGAAAACCATTGATTGAGTACCTTGTTTTGAAACCCTTGATTGTGTACATAGGATAGTGTCCTTGTATAATAACAAGGTCTATAAAAGATTATTTTCGAAAACACGAGTTTATAGTAAAAGAGTTTATAAGTCACATTATTTAAAAGTGTCTGTCATTTATAAAACCATTTGAGTAAAAACTGATATAAATAGTTTAAAGAACTTTTCTAAAACCTTTTTAGTAGAAAATGTTAAACAGTTGATAAAACCATTATAAACGGTTGATAATTCCTTTGAAAACAATTGAGAAATCCTTTGGATTTCTAGAGTTAACCAGTAGTATTTATAAAGTAACATAAATATGTATCATGTAATATGATTGAAGTAAGAGTATTTGATCACGTGTTCCACCCCAAAACAGTTGTAAAAACAGTAAAAAGAGGGGCTAATGTTCTCACCTGTCTGCAGTAGACTCTGAACTATAACAAATGGCAAGTAGCAAACAGGACTTCTAACTGGTTCGTATATCATTGTAATCATACATAAGATATAAGATTTATAGTTGTATAGACTTAGATTCATTGATTGACCGTATTAACTCGAACTGGATTTAACTCTTGATTACTTGATCTCATGATTATGATTGGTGTGAAAACTTGAAAGTCATGATTATGTTACTTGTTTGGTAATTGATGATTGAAACCAGTGTGTCATGTTATTTTATGAACAATTTGTTATGCATAACATGACAAGTCTTGATAATGTTGATAACCATTGATCAATATGAAAAAATGTAAATATGTTCAAGTGTTTTAAGTCTTTGTGATTGTGACTTGATCCCCTAATTAGGTTAAGTTGCAACTTAAACCAATTACGATCAATTCACAATTACCTTAAGCTTGTGGGCCACACTATGGGCCTTAAGCCCATAAAACTACTATAGGCTTAAGTAGAGATCTATGGGCCTCTTAGGTTACCCACGGTTCATTTGAATGTCAAGTTGGGCCAACCAACATGTTTATAGGCCATGTAAGATGTCAAAGATAATGTTGGGCCAAACCAAGATCACAATGGACCGAATGGTATTTAATTGGGCTAATTGCAAAGTATTTGGGCCGAAGACTATTAGATGGATCAAATGAAATCGCATGGGCCTTAGTAATAACGTGGGCCACAAGACAAAACCGCATGAAATCGAATTTTGGCTGCATAGGACTAGTGGGCCGAAGGTTAACTATCAATTGGGCCATTTATGATCACAATGGGTCGATTGACATTGGATTGGGCCAAGGTGATGGAAGAAATTTATGTTGGAGCTCAGCTAACCCCCCCTTGGCAGCGAACGTTCTAAGGTTCCTGCCTAAGGTTCGGCCATGTAATAGACAAGTTCGGCTTCTCATGGTTCGGCTAAGTGGTTTGCGAGCCATGCAAGGTTCGGCTGCATGGGAATTTGATGAAGGTTCGTTGCTAAATGGTTCGTCCATCATGGCAATAGGTTCGTGAGCATGATCTAAGTTCAATATTCCAGAAAGGTTCGGCTTGTAAGATCAGCGAACCATGCAAGGTTCGGCTGTATCAAAAAGGGTTCGGTGACATCAAGGTTCGGCTGAGTGGAACTAAAGTTCGTCTGGGTTCGTTCATGCATGAAGGTTCGGCAGTTGAGGGGTTTGTGAGATTGCTGGTTTGACAAGGGTTCGCCAATGCGCAAGAAGGTTCGGCCATGGCTGCATAGGGTTCGGCCGTGAAACCTCCTAGGCGAACCTGTATCTGGTCATCACCATCATCGAATACAAACCGTCCCTGATCGATATACACCTCACGAATGACCCAGAACCACGATCGTGTGCATAGGGTTTGAAATGGAAAGGAGGGAACCGGCTAGGTCTCGGTTTCGAACACACACACATGGAAACCCTATTTTCCAGATTTCTTTATTCGAGCATACCTCGTTTTTGGCCGGATAAAACACCAGATCTCTTGTACTTCTGTGTATAGGATGTCGAGAGCTACGCGTGGACACCAAGAACACCAAAATCCGTTGAGAAACGAGCGAGTTACGAGCGTTTGAAGTTAGGTTTTCTAGAGAGAGAAAGGGTTGACGAATTTATTAGAGAGAGGAAGGGTTGGTGGCTGGGTTAATGAGGAATATAGCCATCTTCATGGCTTTTATAGTCCGCGTGGTATTCGGGTTCGTTTCGGTCGCTCGGTTCGCGTTTTTGTCGCGTAACGCGTATTTTACGCGATTTAAATAAAGGATTAATATTCTCATCATTTTGATGAGTTTCAAAATTGTAAAAATGTAAAATAATAAATATTTAATTATTTTTACTCTTCGTGTGTTGACGGATCGTTAAACGACCGCAATTACGTGTATACCCGCAATCGCGTACGTTTTTCAATCGTATAAAATGTTAAGGCGTTTAATCATAATTATAAGTTCAACATTCGTATTATTATGGATCGTCACCCATAACTCTACTCAGTCTCGCTTACGTATTACGATTCTTGTTAAATTAATTGTCATAATATTCGCCTCGACACTACGCACTAACACTATCCCATTACACCGAACGTAGTATATGTATAGGGCATACCCCAGATTCCAGCTACCTGCCGTACCTGACGCCGTCCCACCACTGTTTCGATATAATACGATACTGTTCTTGCCTAGCGAACTCGACTGTAAATAGATAATATATACTTGTTCCTAAAAGTAAAGATCCTAACATACAAGCACATAATGAACACATGAATCACATTGACTGATTTGATATGAAAACACATTTGTTCTAACACTGATTACAACAACCATGACTAAATGTACAGATGTTACAGTCTCCCCTAGTTAAGGGAATTTCGTCCCGAAATTAACTAGCCGAAGTCACTGTAAAAAGATGAGGGTACTTAAGCTTCATCTGGTCTTCACGTTCCCAGGTGAACTCAGCACCGCGTTTGCCCTCCCATCGTACCTTTACGATCGGAATACGGCTGCGTTTAAGTTTCTTGACCCCATGATCCATGATTTCAACCGGACGTTCTATGAATTGCATGTTGTTTTGAATTTGAATGTCTTCCAGTGGAATCTGAACATCATGATCTGCCAAGCATTTCTTAAGATTCGATACATGAAAAGTATCATGTACATTGTTTAGCTCCACTGGAAGTTTGAGTTTGTAGGCTACGGGACCAATCCTTTCCAGGATCTCAAAAGGTCCAACGTATCTTGGTGCAAGTTTCCCTTTCTTCCCAAATCGGACTACGCCTTTCCAGGGAGAAATTTTGAGTAAGACTCGGTCACCGACTTGAAACTCAAGTGGTTTCCGACGTCGATCAGCATAACTCTTCTGCCGATCTCGTGCAGCCTTAAGCCTTGATTGAATGATTGTGATTTTGTCTGATGTTTCCTGAATAAGTTCTGGTCCTACGACCTGTGAGTCACCAACCTCGGTCCAACAGACCGGTGATCGGCACTTTCTACCATACAGCGCCTCGAATGGTGCACATTGAATGCTTGTATGGTAGCTGTTGTTATACGAAAACTCAATGAGTGGAAGATGAGTGTCCCAACTCCCACCAAAGTCGATCACATAAGAACGTAGCACGTCCTCGAGTGTTTGGATAGTCCTTTCGCTTTGACCGTCGGTTTGGGGATGATACGCCGTGCTAAGATTAACACGAGTTCCCAAAGCCTTTTGCAATGTTTGCCAGAAACGAGAAGTGAAACGACTATCATGATCAGAAATGATTGATATTGGAGTACCATGACATGCAATGACTTCGTTGATGTACAAAGTAGCAAACCTCTCCATTTTGTAATCCTCTCGGATCGGGAGAAAATGAGCAGATTTGGTGAGTCGATCAACGATCACCCAAATCGAATCGAATCCTCGCGGAGTTCTCGGCAACTTGGTTATGAAATCCATGGAAATTTGTTCCCATTTCCATTGAGGAATTTCAGGTTGCTGCAGAAGCCCCGAAGGCTTTTGATGTTCTTCTTTGACTTTTGAACAAGTAAGACATTTTCCCACGTACAGTGTTATGTCTTTCTTCATTCCTGGCCACCAGTAAGATGCCCTCAAGTCTTGGTACATCTTATCTGCTCCAGGATGAACTGAGTATCGCGACTTATGAGCCTCATCACAGATGAGTGTGCGCAATTCTTCTGACTTTGGAATCCAGATGCGGCCGTTGAGATATAACACCCCGTCAGATCGAGGTTCCAGTTTCTTCTCAATTCCGCAGTCTAAGTCTGCCTTAAGCTGATTGTCTGTTACTACTTTTCGTTGTGCAATACGAATCAAATCTTTCAAGTTTGGCTATGTGTTGATCTCCATGGCTCTGACACAAATTGGTTTGACTGGTTCCTTTCGACTAAGAGCATCCGCTACCACATTGGCTTTACCCGGGTGGTAAGGAATCTCACAGTCGTAATCAGTTAGAAGCTCAACCCAACGCCGTTGTCTCATGTTGAGTTCTTTCTGATTAAGGATGTGTTGCAGGCTCTTGTGGTCTGTATAGATGACACATTTAGTACCATACAGGTAGTGCCTCCAAATCTTTAATGCAAAGACCACAGCCCCTAACTCAAGGTCATGAGTAGTATAATTCTTTTCGTGAACCTTAAGTTGTCTTGAAGCATAGGCAATCACCTTGTCCCGCTGCATAAGTACACAACCGAGACCAAGGTTTGAAGCATCACAGTAGACAATGAAATCATCACTGCCTTCTGGAAGGCTAAGGATAGGGGAATTGCATAACTTCTGTTTAAGAAGTTGAAATGCATCTTCTTGTTTATGTCCCCATATAAAGGCTTGACTTTTCTGAGTCAGTGTGGTAAGTGGCAAGGCAATCTTGGAGAAATTCCCAATGAATCTCCTGTAATAGCCTGCCAGACCCAGAAATGAACGAATCTCTGTTGGAGTAGATGGGGTAGTATAGTTCTTAATCACCTCAATCTTCGCTGGATCCACATGTATCCCATATTTGTTTATGACATGTCCTAAGAAATGAACTTCTTTTAGCCAAAATTCACATTTTGAGAATTTAGCATAAAGTTGTTCCTCTCTTAGTAATTCTAGGACTTTCCTCAAATGATCTTCATGCTTTTGTTCCGTCTCTGAATAGATCAGTATATCGTCAATAAAGACAATAGCAAACTGATCTAAATACGGTCTGCAGACTCGATTCATCAAGTCCATGAACACTGCAGGTGCATTGGTCAGCCCAAATGGCATAACCACAAACTCGTAGTGTCCATATCGAGTCCTAAATGCAGTCTTTGGTATATCCTCATCATTCACTCGCAACTGATGATACCCGGATCGTAAGTCAATCTTAGAGAAGCAAGTTGCTCCCTGTAATTGATCAAACAGATCATCGATCCTGGGCAGAGGATATCTATTCTTGATCGTCAACTTGTTTAGCTCACGATAATCGATGCACATACGAAATGAACCGTCTTTCTTCTTGACAAAGAGTACCGGAGCTCCCCAAGGAGAGAAACTCGGTCTTATGAAACCTTTGTCTAGAAGTTCCTGAAGTTGACTAGACAGTTCTTGCATCTCAGATGGTTCTAATCGATACGGTGACTTTGCCACTGGATTTGCTCCAGGAACGAGATCGATTCTAAACTCCACTTGCCTGATTAGTGGTAGTCCAGGCAAGTCTTCTGGAAATACGTCGGGATAATCTCTGATAACTGGAACGCCTCCAACTGTTTTCTTTTCAGGTTTCTTCTCTACCACATATGCCAGGAACGCATAGTATATCTTCTTCAGGTACTTCCTAGCCTTGAAGCACGATACAATCTTCAATTCGCGGCAAGGTTTCTCGCCGTAAACTAACGTCGTTTCACCGGACGGTAGAGGAATTCGAATAAGTTTCTCCAAGCATACAATCTCAACATTGTTTTTAGACAACCAATCCATTCCTACTACAACTTCGAAGCTTCCGAGTGTCATAGGAATAAGATCGATGAGGGAAAGATGGTCGTTTAATCTTAATTCACAACCATGTATTATGGAATCTACAACTATGGTTTTACCATTGGCTAGTTCTACAGTGTAGGGAGCAGTAAGTATAGATGGTTGCATATCAAGCAAAGAAGCAGTATGAGCAGAGATAAAGCTTTTATCAGCACCAGTATCAAATATGATAGAAACGTAATGATCATTAATGAGAAATGTACCCGTGACGACTGCCGGCTCCTCGCGTGCTTCGGTAGCTACGATAACAAAAGCACAAGCAGTAGCAGTGTTGTTGTTGAGTTTTGGACACTAGTTTCGGAAATGTCCCTCTGCTCCACAATTATAACAGGCCCTTCCACCTGTAGCAGTAGGAGTTGTGGCAGCAGTTGTTACAGCAGCAAGATGTGCAGAGCGGCATGTAGCTGCCAAGTGTCCCATCCGCCCACACTTGAGACACTTTTTGCATGGGGTAGTTGGTAGATGGTGATATTGACATTTGGTGCAGAGTGGAAACGGGCCAGTATATGGCTTTCTGACTGAAGCAGATTGTGGCATAGCAGTAATGGGTGTGGCATGAGTAGGTGTAGCTGCAGTCAGGGCTGCAAAGTTCTTGATGGTCTTTTGCTTCTTCTTCTTGTGATGTTGTTGTTCAGGCTTCTTCGGTAAGGCTAGCTCCAAGATGAATCGCTTCCTCCATAGTAGTGGGGTTATTCCCCATCACAGTTCCTCTGACAACTATAGGTAAGCCTTCGATGTACTTCTCTATCCTGCGGGATAGAGGAGTAACCAGGTGTGGCACCAAAATGCACAACTCATGGAAACGAGTTGTGTACTTCGCGTTCTCCCCACTACCTTGCACCAGATTCCACATCTCAACCTCAAGTTTCTTCAGCTCATGTCGTGGAAAAAACTTATCCACAAGTAACTTCTTGAAGTCCTCCCAAGTTAATGCTAATGCAACTTCTCGTCCTCTGGTGTTCTTCTCAAAGTTCCACCAGGTGAGTGCGCCTTTGTGAAAAGCGCTCGAGGCCATTTTGACCTTCAGATTTTCAGGATATCCTGTGAAATCAAGAATATCCTCGATGCTCTCCAGCCACTGCAGCCACTGCAGTAGACCAGTAGCTCCTTCAGTACCAGCGTACTTAGGAGGTTTAGCATCATTGAACTGCTTGAAAGTGAAGTTAGCAGTTCCAGTGTTGGTAGCATTTGAGTTATGTGCTGAATCACTAGTACTTCTCCGAAGATTCTAGGTAATATCAGTGACCATGCCCGGAATGACATCTCTCATGTGTATAGCGATGGCTCGGGCAATCTTGTTGATCTCATCGTCGTTGCCACTTGTCGAACCCCCTCCGTTAGGATCACGTCGGGGAGGCATTCTACAAATAGAAGCCACAAGTGGGTCAGTAATGAGAAAAGATACAATTGAATTTGCATGATAAAATTAGTAATATATCCATACTACTAGTATTATCATTCAATTGTAATATGAGTATGTACAATTATAAGCAATCTACTTATTAGCATACTTCTCTTGTGAATGTGTATGATGTTCCATGATCTCACTCCACCAAACCTACACACTGACACTTTCCCAATATACCGAAGATATCTTATATATAGGGCATACGAAAGGGTCAAGCTAACTGCCAGCCCAGACGCCATCCCACCACCGCTTCGATATACCACGATCATGTCCTTGCTAGCATTCGGCAACATGTTTGTACAGATTTTCCATGTATGTTCCATTGATTAAGAATCCCATGATCTTCGATCAATTTGAACTATGATTGAATCCATAATTGAACTATGATTGAGTTATGTGTGCACCTACTAACAATTGTTAGCATGTAGAACTAAATCATATGTGTGCTCTACATTTTTCTTCTTAAACTATGTTAGTAAGTACTAATGATGTAATCACTTAAGAATTTCACTTCAGGTTTACATTGAAAGAATGTTCACAACTTGATTGATTCACCAATGATTGTATCACCAATGTTTGTCTAATGTTCAATGATCCCAGTTGTTCTCGAATCTTCACTTCAAATACGAACGCCGAATTCCCCCTGACATACCGAAAAAGCTTATATATAGGGCAAGCTCTCACCACTCACCACTTACCCCAGCAAATCAGCGTTAATCCGCCGTTTGTATTTGGAGCTAAGATTCCAACTCTTGATTGATTATGATTGCGAATGTGTAAACCCTGGTTCTTAATTTATTTGAAATTAAAACCTTGGGTTTTAATATGTGTGTCCTAGGTTACTTAACCTAAGTTCTCAATACTTACAGTACTGAGTATAATGATCTCCTGTGAGAACTTCAACTAAAAAATACTGTTACACAGATTCTAAGTTATAAAGTTCCTATGATAATGAATACCTGATAATGATAACATGACAAGGATTTCAGATCCAAGTTTCTAAAATTATAGATCTTGACCTCTGAATTCCTATGATGAACATGACAAGGATTTTAGATCAAAGATACTAAGAATACAGATCTTTGCCTCTAAATTCCTATAATGAACTCTGATTGAGAATTCCGGATCAAGGATACTAAGAATACAGATCCTTGCCTCTGGAATCCTTTAATGAACTCTGTGTGAGAATTTCAGATCAAGGATACTAAGAATACTGATCCTTGCCTCTGAAATCCTTAAATGAATATATGTAAGAAATTTAACTCGGTTTCTAAAATTAGAGAATTCCGATTCAAATTCCTTGACTCGATATCTAATCTTAGAAAAGTATCCCTAAGATCTTTCAAGCTTAGTATGGACTCAATGCTTACTCAAGTCACTTAGATCCTAAGTATCCTCAAGCCTACAGCACTTAGTCCTATTGGGTAGCTTAGGTTATAGTCTAGGTCATTAAACATTGGGTTTTTCCTAGTTCTCTACAACCTTGGCTCTGATACCAACCTGTCACACCCCCTGCGCCACGTGCGGAATCCACAGCGCGGTGACGTATGAGTAGTTGAATCATGCACAAGTATTGAATAAGAACAACCACAATGGATTACTAAGTTTCATAATGTTTAGACAGTTGTTTAGTTACGGACAATCTATCTACCAAAAGAATGACAACTAAAGACCTAAATTATAGTTTACAAAATAAGACTTCAAACAAGACAATTAAACAATCAGGATTTTAGTGTGTTTCTAAATCCATCCTAGCATGTTTCTTCATCTTGTTCTATCTTAAGCGGTCTCCTTAGTTGTCCTTAAAATGCCTTACACCTGATTACCTGAAACACGTGAAAAGTAACTGTCAACTACAGGAGTAGTTGGTGAGAACAATAGGTTTAACATTTGAAACATGAACTTGTAATATAAGGCATATGTTTAAAGCAATAAATGAATTACATGGATGAGCTGCAACCCAAACTAACATCAAGTATGTAAAATAAGTATAAACAGTCCAAAGACTGTTTGCACGAAAACCAACATATAATCAAGTCCCAAACTACGTTTGGAGTCAGAAAATTAGTCAGCAATAGTGATAAAACCATACGTAATCGAAATCTGCAGTTAGTTTATAAAACAAATTTAAAAGCTAACTCCAGAAATCGGCCTGCCCAAATGTGTCCGCTTTCCCTTGTTGTGATCACCCAGTACTAACGCTAATGAATATGAAACTTGATGGGTTTATAAGTTTGTTTACAACAGTGGAAACCATGCTTTTAATCTTTGCTTTAAAAGAAAACAGTGATTTAATGCCTTGTTTGATAACTTGATTTGAAACCTTTGTTTGGAGTACCATGAAATGAATCCTCTGTTTGGATACCATGAAATGAATCTTTCTTTGAACATCTTCACGAAAACCATTGATTGAATACCTTGTTTTGAAACCCTTGATTGTGTACATAGGATAGTGTCCTTGTATAATAACAAGGTCTATAAAAGATTATTTTCGAAAACACGAGTTTATAGTAAAAGAGTTTATAAGTCACATTATTTAAAAGTGTCTGTCATTTATAAAACCCTTTGAGTAAAAACTGATATAAATAGTTTAAAGAACTTTTCTAAAACCTTTTTAGTAGAAAATGTTAAACAGTTGATAAAACCATTATAAACGGTTGATAATTCCTTTGAAAACAATTGAGAAATCCTTTGGATTTCTAGAGTGAACCTGTAATATTTATAAAGTAACATAAATATGTTTCATGTAATATGATTGAAGTAAGAGTATTTGATCACGTGTTCCACCCCAAAACAGTTGTAAAGACAGTAAAAAGAGGGGCTAATGTTCTCACATGTCTGTAGTAGACTCTGAACTATAACAAATAGCAAGTAGCAAACAGGACTTCTAACTGGTTCCTATATCATTGTAATCATACATAAGATATAAGATTTATAGTTGTATAGACTTAGATTCATTGATTGACCGTATTAGCTCGAACTGGATTTAACTCTTGATTACTTGATCTCATGATTATGATTGTTGCGAAAACTTGAAAGTCATGATTATGTTACTTGTTTGGTAATTGATGATTGAAACCAGTGTGTCGTGTTATTTTATGAACAATTTGTTGTGCATAACATGACAAGTCTTGATAATGTTGATAACCATTGATCAATATGAAAAAATGTAAATATGTTCAAGTGTTTTAAGTCTTTGTGATTGTGACTTGATCACCTAATTAGTCTAAGTTGCAACTTAAACCAATTACGATCAATTCACAATTACCTTAAGCTTGTGGGCCACACTATGGGCCTTAAGCCCATAAAACTACTATAGGCTTAAGTAGAGATCTATGGGCCTCTTAGGTTACCCACGGTTCATTTGAATGTGAAGTTGGGCCAACCAACATGTTTATAGGCCATGTAAGATGTCAAAGATAATGTTGGGCCAAATCAAGATCACAATGGACCGAATGGTATTTAATTGGGCTAATTGCAAAGTATTTGGGCCGAAGACTATTAGATGGATCAAATGAAATCGCATGGGCCTTAGTAATAACGTGGGCCACAAGACAAAACCGCATGAAATCGAATTTGGGCTGCATAGGACTAGTGGGCCGAAGGATAACTATCAATTGGGCCATTTATGATCACAATGGGTCGATTGACATTGGATTGGGCCAAGGTGATGGAAGAAATTTATGTTGGAGCTCAGCTAACCCCCCCTGGCAGCGAACCTTCTAAGGTTCCTGCCTAAGGTTCGGCCATGTAATAGAAAAGTTCGGCTTCTGATGGTTCGGCTAAGTGGTTTGCGAGCCATGCAAGGTTCGACTGCATGTGAATTTGATGAAGGTACGTTGCTAAATGGTTCGTCCATCATGGCAATAGGTTCGTGAGCATGATCTAAGTTCAACATTCCAGAAAGGTTTGGCTTGTAAGATCAGCGAACCATGCAAGGTTCGGCTGTATCAAAAAGGGTTCGCTGACATCAAGGTTCGGCTGAGTGGAACTAAAGTTCGTCTGGGTTTGTTCATGCATGAAGGTTCAGCAGCTGAGGGTTCGTGAGATCGCTGGTTTGACAAGGGTTCGCCAATGCGTAAGAAGGTTCGGCCATGGCTGCATAGGGTTCGGCCGTGAAACCTCCTAGGCGAACCTGTACCTGGTCATCACCAGCACCGAATACAAACCGTCCCTGATCGATATACACCTCACGAATGACCCAGAACCACAATCGTGTGCATAGGGTTTGAAATGGAAAGGAGGGAACCGGCTAGGTCTCGGTTTCGAACACACATACATGGAAACCCTATTTTCCAGATTTCTTTATTCGAGCATACCTCGTTTTTGGCCGGATAAAACACCAGATCTCTTGTACTTCTGTGCAGAGGATGTCGAGAGCTACGCGTGGACACCAAGAACACCAAAATCCGTTGAGAAACGAGCGAGTTACGAGCGTTTGAAGTTAGGTTTTCTAGAGAGAGAAAGGGTTGACGAATTTTTTAGAGAGAGGAAGGGTTGGTGGCTGGTTTAATGAGGAATATAGCCATCTTCATGGCTTTTATAGTCCGCGTGGTATTCGGGTTCGTTTCGGTCGCTTGGTTCGCGTTTTCGTCGCGTAACGCGTATTTTACGCGATTTAAATAAAGGATTAATATTCTCATCATTTTGATGAGTTTCAAAATTGTAAAAATGTAAAATAATAAATATTTAATTATTTTTACTCTTCGTGTGTTGACGGATCGTTAAACGACCGCAATTACGTGTATACCCGCAATCGCGTACGTTTTTCGATCGTATAAAATGTTAAGGCGTTTAATCATAATTATAAGTTCAACATTCGTATTATTATGGATCGTCACCCATAACTCTACTCAGTCTCGCTTACGTATTACGATTCTTGTTAAATTAATTGTCATAATATTCGCCTCGACACTACGCACTAACACTATCCCATTACACCGAACGTAGTATATGTATAGGGCATACCCCAGATTCCAGCTACCTGTCGTACCTGACGCCGTCCCACCACTGTTTCGATATAATACGATACTGTTCTTGCCTAGCGAACTCGACAGTAATAGATAATATATACTTGTTCCTAAAAATAAAGATCCTAACATACAAGCACATAATGAACACATGAATCACATTGACTGATTTGATATGAAAACACATTTGTTCTAACACTCATTACAACAACCATGACTAAATGTACAGATGTTACAAATACCTACATGAAATAGTATATATATCATACACATTCATTGAGTTCTTAATTTATAAAATTTTATTTAATTTAAGTTTCTAAGTTATTTTATACACAATGTAACAAATTCCATAAGTATCCACGTTACATATCAAGCCTTACAATAAACCAATTTAAACACATATTACCACATACAAACATTTTATATAAATATTGATATTAACACATTGTACAATTTGTTATGTTTAATTCAAAATTTATATGTTAAAGTTTTAGGGTTGTATAATTATATATATATTTTTTTTTACAAATGTCACTCCGAAAGTATAATATAAATCAAAAGCGTGTTACGGTTGCAACATACATTGTGTTATTAATCAATTGTTACCATTTATATTTTATGTTAGTTAACCCAAATACTCAACCACTTTAACTTTTTTGTTTAAACATATAAACCATATATTAAAAGTTTATGGCATGCGGTTTTACCTTCCCACTTGTTCATTTCACGTATCTAAATCGATTATATTATTCGTACGTTTGTTTCATAAGTCGAACATGTTTCTAAACTTGTTTTAACGTAACGAGTAAAACCGAGCGCTTTGTTTTTGCTGTTGACCAAGGCTGACCGGGTTTGACCCTTCCAAAACGCATATGACTTTTGTTGGCCGGAGCTTGAAACACACCACAACCCTAATTTTCTGTCACTACCATTTCTAGCCGCCACCATGGCTGCTCCTTCGCCACCGGCCGCCTTGTCCGGACCATCACAGCCACGAGAAGCATCCCGCTAACATCTATTAGCACAAAACGTTTAAATAAACAAAATGCATGAACAAATCAGATCTTGTAGGATCGAATCTTACCCGATTTCTTGTTGCAATGCCTGATCCTAACCCTAACAGCTATCCCTTCATTTTTGTAGAGCCGCCAGTGGGTCTAAACCACCACCATTCTGCACAAATAAGTTCTGGCCACGCCCTCGGTGGTTACTCTATACTCGCATCCAGGCACCTCCTTCACAAAGAACATCCCAAAAACACATGTAATACAACAAGAATCTTTAAGGGAATGGCATGCATGTGTAGATCGAGGCTTGTAGGGCCGTGTTTACCTTCGGTTATTAGTCGGAGGGGAAGAATCCACCAGACAGCCCTGTCCCGCCACTAGAACAACCGTCGCCGGGGCTGTTGGCCGACCACCAGCAGCGGCCATCCTTTCATGTGTCTCTTCGACAGATCCTTAACATAGTCGTCCCTGCATGTCACTTTCCTGGTTCTTTTTCCACCGTCTGAACCATGGCACCGAACCATGGTTCCATCTCAGCTTGTTGCCGTCGTGTGTAAGGGAGAAAACTGTCACACCCCGAGCCGGCGGGGTTGGATCGAATTCCCCGTCGGGCGGAAGGTTCCTGGGACGCGATATCGTGAGTGATAATCGTGATGATCAGATTGTTTACATAGCATCAATGTTAAGAATATCTAAAGCACAAGAACATTTAACTGAAATCTACAAAGTTAAATTTCAATATCTATGTCTGATAATTTAACCAAGTAAACATTTCAAAATGAATCATAAGTTCACTATCTTGTATTCGTACAAGATATCAAAAATGATTCACAATGATCAACAAAAGATGTGCTTTCCAAAACTACTAGGCCCTATAACTGTGCATCCTAGCATGCATTCCAAAGTTTTATCTTAATCTTGTACATCACCTGAGAAAGCATGAAAATAAAACAAAGTCAACACAATGGTTGGTGAGTTCATATGATTTTGGTATTTGAAAATAGTTTTGCAAACCTTTTAGGTAAAACCTTAACCTCATTATCAACACCTGTATCATCCAACTCGGTATGCTTATATATAGGGCATACCCCTGAGTCGAGCCTACGACCCGCCCAGACGCCATCCCACCACATACTAAGTCACATAGGACATTGTTGTTAATGATAATTTAGAATTTTACCCACCATTCCCTTCTATGATCATCTGAGATTTAAAGCACTCTGTTTAACAGTTTATGATATCAACCCAAAAATGTTCATGTTTCCCCTAGGTAACAACCATAATCTCATTAACATCACCTGTATCATCCTTCTCGGTATGCTTATATATAGGGCATACCCCTGAGTCGAGCCTACGACCCGCCCAGACGCCTTCCCACCACATACTTAGCCGCATAGGACATTGATCTTAATGATAATTAAGCGTCTTACCTAACACTCACTTCTATGTTAAAAGACTTGATTTCCATAATTTGAAATAAAACTGATTTCCTAGGTTCACCATGTCTTCATGATTTCCCAAAAGCAATTATAGAAATAAAATGTTAAATGTTTAATTAATCAAATAAATAACATTTACATACAAGTAAGACATGATGATTGGGCCTTATTTGACTCAATCAATTAGACTTAGTTGTTGGTGGTTGTCCAAGTTGTAACCTCTCACACGTGACCCATGCCAGGCATACCTCACAAGGAGTATACATGAACTGACTGGGATTTTAATGTTTTGCCCATATCAGCTTGACCCTCTGGTCTACTATATGCGTCAGGACTTTAAGGATATCCTTTGGTTCTTGATCGTCCTTGATTCTCTTGATTTTTGAACATTGATTTCATTTGATCGTTCGCGTTATTGCCCATGTTGCTTGAATACAAGAGTCTACTACTGTGACGGGACTTTATGTGTGTTACACGTGATCTTGATTTCTATACAGCTGACATCCACCTTAACTCAAGTATAAATGAATTCATTAAATCTTAATGATTTCATTATTCAATGATTCACACACATTTATGATTTCTGATTCCTTGAGTTCTTTTGAATTGATCTTTAGAATTTCCATGATTTCACAATGATTTTAGATTCATGATTACGATCCTGAGTTTACTGCTCACACACTGGATTAGATTCCATTGCATTTGATCTTTAGCTTTTGGTTCTTTTGATTTCACTTTGAATTTAGATTCTGAAATTCGAACTCAATGCACTAAGGGTTTATTTAGAGTTTAGAATTAAGGTACTACTCATAAGAGTAATTTAATTAACTAGCTTAATTAACTTGATAGTTAATTTAGCCTGGGATTTACCTAGACAGGAGTCTAGGTGTATAAACGAGCATATATAAAGTATTTAAGAAGTAAAATCATTTAAGTAAACAATTTAATTAAAACAGTTTACGCATGCTTCTCAGCCCCGCATTTGAAAACAAAAATGTTTAGAAAAGGGGCAATGAACTCCCCTGTGTTGCTGTGCAATTGAAACACAAAAGATATAGCTCTTTGATTGTTGCCTATGTATATGTAGCACCTGAGTTGTTTTAAGAGAATTCGAATACGATAAGTATATACGGTAGTCGTCGTATCTAAGGTTTGGCCTTTGTGTGCAACTACGTGTCCAAGATTACTAATGTGGTTCTAAGACTCCTACTATCTGACCTAAGGCATTACCCATAATTGAACCCTGATCCCACAAGTGATCATTACAAGTACTTAGTTAAATCGTATTTAAATTATTTCATTCTAGTTTAATTATTTAGAAAACATTATTTTAATATGATTTAATAAAGTTTATAAATCATTTCTCTTATTAAAACATAATTAATTTAATAAATAATATTTAACATGTGATGGGCTTAAGTTAAACCTGTTGGGCCAATCTCAGGCCCATTCATTAGTCTTTGATTTCCAAGTGATTTCTTATCAATGTTTTGATTTACTAAGCCTAGATAATTTAAATAAACCATCTAGGTTAGTCACATGCCTTTATGGATTTTCCTAAGGTTTATGTGTTAACAATTTAAACAACACTTGAAACCCGATGTCATTGCTTTGATCCTTTATAACTCCTCCCCTGTTTTGACCCCAATGTAGTGTGATAAATCCTTAGTATAGAAAGCTTACAAGCTTACCAACTTTATAAAAATTTTAGGTTAGCTTCATGTTGAGAAAACCCTACTAATGCCTTTATTAACTTGATTTCCCATTTGATAGATAAGTTCATGTTAAATCCTTAGAATTAGTTGTTGTTTTCATGCAAAGGAAACTCTATTATCCTTTTTCCAAAGCATACCCATTAATTCCCATGCATGCATTAATTTAACTTAACCATGCATTCCATGCACACACCCCTTCGATTCACCCGTTCGTGTTTACTTAATTTCCAATCTATGTGCTCAATCGATTAGACCCAAAACCCGACCAAGTACCCGAATGGCAAGTGCTTGTGCCAAATGTGGTCCTTGCAGAAGGGATGGAAGTCCGACCAAGTGTGAGTTTTGGACCGGATAAGCCTGGTCCGAAAGAGTGATGATCGAGACTCCGGTCGAACCATCATAGCATGCGAAGAGGGGTTGGCCGAAACATGGGTACCCGAATGGAAATTGGTCGAATGGGGGTGGCATGTGCGAATGGGCTGTGGCCGCATGGGTCCCTGGCCGAAAGAGCTGGCTTTATGAGCCTCTTGGCCGAATGGAAGCAAGTCGAATGAGAGCTTGCAGGGGCGACCGACTGACCATCTGCCGACCGAATAAGATCACGAACGAAGGAGAGTTGGTTCGGGCGAATGAGCCTATTCGACTTGGACCTGTGCCATTCGGCCGAAGGTGTGCCGAAACTGGCTCATTCGATGAGCTGGTAATCCCATTTGGCCCTGCCGATGTTCAACAGTCCAACCCTCCATCTTGAACTAGGCATCCAGTCCCTTGGTTCCTAACTTGTTGCTACTCATCCTAAGGATGTTTTCGTGAAGTTTCCCTAAGGTTTTATAAGATTAGAACCGGCTAACAAAGAGGTGCAAAATTAGAGTTTTGAAACCCTTAAAACCGAACAAGAATCGCATCTTTCCCTCGTTTCTATAGGTTTTCAGGGCAGATCCCTTGTACTTTCGTGTAGAGGAAGATGAGGGCGTCGATTTGGCAACATGATGGAGTGATTTGGTCAAGAAATGGAGAAGTTATGGAGGTTTGAAGTTTGGGTTTTCTAGAGAGAGAAAGTTCCGGGTTTTTGATTTTAGAGAGAGAAGGTGAAGAGAGTGAATGAGGAAGAAGACTCATTCCGGGTATTTATACCCCGGGTGAGTTCGTGTTCGTTTCGGTTGCTCGGTTTCACGAAAGATATCGGTTTCGTTTCGTTCTCGTAACGAAACGTCTCGGTTTTAAAATAAGGTTAATAAAATCATTTTAGGTTGTGATTCCTAATAAATTAACTAATATCTTTTATTTATTTAAAATTTTCAGAAATAATTAAGTTACTGTTTAAATTGAATCGCGTAGTTGTTGCGCGCGTTCGTTCAGATCGTCACCCGTACGAACACGACAATAACTATGCTTTTCAATATGGTTTTCTAATTATTAGACGTCATTCAGAATGTTAAACTTTCAGATGTATTCGTACAGATCGTCACCTATACGAATAATCTGTCAGTTTAGCATTCACGTAACGACATTCGTTGTTGTTTTATTCTGTAAAGCCTCACATACGTTTATACATAATAAAAGCCTAACAAATAAACACCTGATGGTTCTGTGTCACCAGATAATTATCTGAGTTACGAACCATTGTTCTGAACTTTGTTTTCGGAATTGAGTCTAAAACTGTACTATGATAACATAAAGTGATAATGATATATGAACAACAACTGGTATGTGTACCTGGTTTACTGTTCATTTTACTGTGCCGATCACTGTTCCGGTGACGTTTCCGGCACTGGTGTTACAGTCTCCCCTTGTTAGAGAAATTTCGTCCCGAAATTTAAGAATAATTATCGGGTACGACTTTCTCTGTAAACAGTTGGGGATTACCTGAACTCCATATGATCTTTGCATTTTCCAAGTAAGCTTGAGTTTGCGCATTGAATTTCAATGAGACTTAGCAATCGGAGTACGGCTTCACCTTATTTGTTTAACTTAGCGAGCCATAATCTCCGAAGATTCTTAGATTAAATATAAATGTCTGTCCTGTTGAATTCCTTCAACTGATATGACGAGCGATTCGTCATTAAAACATTTCTTCAAATTTGAGACGTGAAACACGTCGTGCACACCACTGAGATCATCTGGTGATCTTACTCTATATGCTACAAGACAAATACGTTCGATGATCTCGAACTGTCTTGTGTTTCGTGGTGTGTATTTGTCCCGATATTCCAAAATGGACTACATCTTTCCTCAGGGTACCCTTAACTTGATAAGATTTCCCACTCAAAATGTCAACGGCTTGCGTTATTCATTGGTTTAACTATTCTGTCTTTTCCTTGCTATCCGTAACCTTTGTTAAATCTAAGCTATCTTGTCAATAGTTGATCTACTAAGCACTGATTTAGCTGTTCGATTATCTCCTGTCTCAGTCCAACAGCTCGATAGCCGACATATTCCGGTCTTAATGAGCCTTGAATGATGTGCATTCAATGCTACTATTATGGTTGTTGTTGCAGGAGAATTTGATTAGTGGCAATTGAGAGTCCCAATTTCCACCGACGTTTAACACACAGGTTCTCATCATATCCTCCAGGACCTGCGTCGTACTTCAGCTTCAACCGTCGGTTTAGGAACGGTGAGCTGTACTCAGATTTAAAAACATCTCTATATGTTTCTGCGATGTTTGTTAGAACCTTAATGTAAATTTGCTGTCTCTATCCAAAATGATAGACAATAGTACACCGTGACGTACCATCATCTCATGGCTATATAATTTGTCAGTTTACCTATCGCGATGTTTTCCTGCGTTAGCAAGAAACAGATAGATTTTTGTCAATCGGTCATTGGTGACTCAAAGAGCACTATGACCCATGGAAGCGCGAGGTAGCTTGGATTCAATATCCATAGCTATTTGTTCTCACTTCCAGTGCAAACTTTCAGGCTGTCCCAGTAACCCTGACGGCTTCTGGTGTTCCGCCTTTACTTTCGCATACTTAAGGCATCGACCGACATACTCGACGATGTCTTTCTTCATTCCCGGTCATCAATAAAATCTCTTTAAATCTCGGTACATTTTATCGATGCCCGGATGTACTGATTATCTGACTTGTGTGCCTTCCCAATAATAAGTCTTCTTGATTTACCTACTGCTGGAATCCACCCACTATTTTGGTAGTAGGCATTTCGTCTGGTTTATCTCAAACTGTCTTTCTGCTCTACAATCTGACACACTCCTTAAAGTTTTTCGTAGGTGGCTCTCACAACGCTAGGTCTTGATTGTTAGATCGAGACCCTTGAGTTGCACATGGTGGATCCTTAGGTTATTTGATATAACCGTATACCTATTTCACCATCTGTTTAATCTATTCTCCTCTTTAAAAGGGTACTCTATAAGTCGGGGAGGTCTACCATAAAATATGGCAGATCCATTAAGATAAAGGAAATGATTTATCTTTTAAGTAATCCTATACACATCTCCGAAGTGATGCATATTTACCCTACTCCTCCCCGAAGATTATGCAACTTACGGAAGCCCATTGTAACTATTGTTCCAACTGTTACTTATTCTCATCCTAATTTCACCATTAAAGAATTTAACATGGTGTTGTTCTTCCTTTAACAGCTCCAGAATATCCCTGAGATGTCGTTCGCGTTCTGTCTTGCTACAAGAATAAATCAGTATGTCATCCTTAATGACAATGACAAACTAATCCAGATACGGTTTGCACACTCGGTTCATGAGGTCCAAAAAACCATGGGTGCATTCTTCTATCCGAAAGGCATCATCGTAACTTGGAATGCCCATATTTCATTCGGAATATTATCTCTGGCGTATCTTCATCTTGTATTCATACTGATTCTCCTGATCTATTTATCTAGCTTAGATAATATTTCAGCACAGTTCTAACCTTCATCTTCTCCTAACTTCCTAGAACCAAAGTTCTCTAAATCAAGTGAATAGGGTTCTATGAGATCTAAGTGAGAAAGCGACAGCTTACACACTAACTTTAGCATCTGGATCCACCCGGGCCTTTAAAACTCTAAGTAGATAAGGTTCTCTTCCTAACTATAGTAGCTAGACTGTAATTAAGAATCACCATACCTTTATTTATTTTCTTAATGCTTAATCGACCGAAAGCTTCCTCAGATTACTATTCTGATTATCTGATTTGCGACGAACTTACTTACAGTTTCCTTAGATTTATTGTTCCTATAGTTACATCAGAGTATGCATCACAATTTAGCACGCCAATAAATAATTTAACGTACAAGACAAAACATGCATACCTATGGAATCATCCCACTCCAAAACTGCCTCAGAAGCTGGTAAGGTAACCATTCCCTCAGAACGTGCAGGACCTGTTGAAGAGATCCTCACGGGGCAGTCTCGTGCAATGTGTTCGGACAGTCCGCACACATAGCAATCATGGCTATGTCAAGGAAGGGGATATGTAGTGTCTCCAGGATTCTGGTTATGAGTCGGGGGATTATTACAATCACGACTCCAGTGTCCTTTCCTCCCGCAATTTAAGCAATGTTTACACAGTTTATTCTTAGCATGGTGGAGACTGCACGTGACACATAAAGGAAATTTTCCAGCACTCTGTTCGCATTTCAATTCCATCAAAGATATGCATTGATGATCCCAATGGTTCGTCTTACCACAATGGATGCATTGTTTGCATGAGATCTCAGTACGATGATGATAGTGACAGTTAACACAAAGGGGGGCTTTTCCAGCATAACGCTTACGACCCTCTGACTTAGGAGCAACGACCATTTGGCGAAGGGAAATGGCCTCAGTGTAGATTACAATGTCTCTTGATTTCTTAGGACGACACCGTTTTCGCTTCTTGCTTGTTTCTCCTTTATCCGGTTCCTTCTTCTCTGTAGAGATTTGTGAGAAGTTCCTAGCAAACTCTTCACTGTTCCGGATCCGGGTGATGATTCTAGGGAGAACCGCCATCAACTCTTCAGTTATCAGAGTTGTGAGGGCATCAACTGCTGGGTCCATCTCCTGTGAAGGAGGAGGTGGTGATGGTTGTCTTCTTGGTGACATTCTAATCATAACCGATAGAATATTGGTTTGTGCAATGATCGAATGCAGAAGACACAATGCAAGTAAATTCCTAATTCCTATGTCCTCTACATGTAGGGTCCCTAAGTTATAGTCTAGGCCAAACCGTTTTAAGTAATTGACCTATTATTCTCTATAAGCTTGAGCTCTGATACCAATCTGTCACACCCCGAGCAGGCGGGGTTGGATCGGATTCCCCGTCGGGCGGAAGGTTCCCGGGGCGCGATATCGTGAGTGATAATCGTGATGATCAGATTGTTTACATAGCATCAATGTTAAGAATATCTAAAGTACAAGAACATTTAACTAAAATCTAGAAAGTTAAATTTCAATATCTATGTCTGATAATTTAACCAAGTAAATATTTCAAAATGAATCATAAGTTCACTATCTTGTATTCGTACAAGATATCAAAAATGATTCACAATGATCAACAAAAGATGTGCTTTCCAAAACTACTAGGTCCTCTAACTGAGCATCCTAGCATGCATTCCAAAGTCTTATCTTAATCATGTACATAACCGGAGAAAGCATGAAAATAAAACAAAGTCAACACAATGGTTGGTGAGTTCATATGATTTTGGTATTTGAAAATAGTTTTGCAAACCTTTTAGGTAAAACCTTAACCTCATTATCAACACCAGTATCATCCAACTCGATATTCTTATATATAGGGCATACCCCTGAGTCGAGCTTACGACCCGCCCAGACGCCATCCCACCACATACTAAGTCATAGAGGACATTGTTGTTAATGATAATTTAGCATTTTACCTACCATTCCCTTCTATGATCATCTGAGATTTAAAACACTCTGTTTAACAGTTTATGATATCAACCCAAAAATATTCATGTTTCCCCTAGGTAACAACCTTAATCTCATTAACATCACCTGTATCATCCAGCTCGGTATGCTTATATATAGGGCATACCCCTGAGTCGAGCCTATGACCCGCCCAGACGCCGTCCCACCACATACTAAGCCGCATAGGACATTGATCTTAATGATAATTAAGCGTCTTACCAAACACTCACTTCTATGTTAAAAGACTTGATTTCCATAATTTGAAATAAAACTGATTTCCTGGGTTCACCATGTCTTCATGATTTCCCAACAGCAATTATAGAAATAAAATGTTTAATGTTTAATTAATTAAATAAATAACATTTACATACAACTAAGACATGATGATTGAGCTTTACTTGACTCAATCAATTAGACTTAGTTGTTGGTGGTTGTCCAAGTTGTACCCCCTCACACGTGACCCATGCCAGGTATAACTCACAATGAGTATACCTGAACTGACCGGGATTTTAATGTTTTGACCATATTAGCTTGACCCTCTGGTCTACTGTATGTGTCGGGACTTTAAGGATATCCTTTGGTTCTTGATCGTCCTTGATTCTCTTGATTTTTTAACATTGATTTCATTTGATCGTTCGCGTTATTGCCCATGTAGCTTGACTACAAGAGTCTACTACTGTGACGGGACTTTATGTGTGTTACACGTGATCTTGGTTTCTATACAACTGACATCCACCTTAACTCAAGTATAAATGAATTCATTAAATCTTAATGATTTCATTATTCAATGATTCACACATTTATGATTTCTGATTCCTTGAGTTCTTTTGAATTGATCTTTAGAATTTCCATTATTTCACAATGATTTTAGATTCATGATTAGGATCCTAAGTTTACTGATCACACACTGGATTAGATTCCATTGCATTTGATCTTTAGCTTTTGGTTCTTTTGATTTCACTTTGAATTTAGATTCTGAAATTCGAACTCAATGGACTAAGGGTTTATTTAGAGTTTAGAATTAAGGTATTACTCATAAGAGTAATTTAATTAACTAGCTTAATTAACTTGATAGTTAATTTAGCCTGGGATTTACCTAGACAGGAGTCTAGGTGTATAAACGAGCATATATAAAGTATTTAAGAAGTAAAAGCATTTAAGTAAACAATTTAATTAAAACAGTTTACGCATGCTTCTCAGCCCCGCGTTTGAAAACAAAAATGTTTAGAAAAGGGCAATGAACTCACCTATGTTGCTGTGCAATTGAACCACAAAAGATATGCGCGCTCTTTGATTGTTGCCTGTGTATCTTTAGCACCTGAGTTGTTTTAAGAGAATTCGAATACGATAAGTATATACGGTTGTCGTTGTATCTAAGGTTTGGACTTTGTGTGCAACCACATGTCCAAGATTACTAATGTGGTTCTAAGACTCCTACTATCTGACCTAAGGCATTACCCATAATTGAACCCTTATCCCACAAGTGATCATTACAAGTACTTAGTTAAATCGTATTTAAATTATTTCATTCTAGTTTAATTATTTAGAAAACATTATTTTAATATGATTTAATAAAGTTTATAAATCATTTCTCTTATTAAAACATAATTAATTTAATAAAGAATATTTAACATGTGATGGGCTTAAGTTAAACCCGTTGGGCCAATCTCAGGCCCATTCATTAGTCTTTGATTTCCAAGTGATTTCTTATCAATGTTTTGATTTACTAAGCCTAGATAATTTAAATAAACCATCTAGGTTAGTCACATGCCTTTATGGATTTTCCTAAGGTTTATGTGTTAACAATTTAATCAACACTTGAAACCTGATGTCATTGCTTTGATCCTTTATAACTCCTCCCCTGTTTTGACCCCAATGTAGTGTGATAAATCCTTAGTATAGAAAGCTTACAAGCTTACCAACTTTATAAAAATTTTAGGTTAGCTTCATGTTGAGAAAACCCTACTAATGCCTTTATTAACTTGATTTCGCATTTGATAGATAAGTTCATGTTAAATCCTTAGAATTAGTTGTTGTTTTCATGCAAAGGAAACTCTATTATCCTTTTTCCAAAGCATACCCATTAATTCCCATGCATGCATTAATTTAACTTAACCATGCATTCCATGCACACACCCCTTCGATTCACCCGTTCGTGTTTACTTAATTTCCAATTTATGTGCTCAACCGATTAGACCCAAAACCTGACCAAGTACCCGAATGGCAAGTACTTGGGCCGAATGTGGTCCTTGCCGAAGGGATGGAAGTCCAACCAAGTGTGACTTTTGGACCTGATAAGCCTGGTCCGAAAGAGTGATGTTCAAGACTCCGGTCGAACCATCATAGCATGCGAAGAGGGGCTGGCCGAAACACGGGTACCTGAATGGAACTTGGTTGAATGGGGGTGGCATGTGTGAATGGGCTGTGGCCGCATGGGTCCCTGGCCGAAAGAGCTGGCTTTATGAGCCTCTTGGCCGAATGGAAGCTAGTCGAATGAGAGCTTGCAGGGGCGACCGACTAAGCATCTGCCGACCGAATAAGATCACGAACGAAGGAGAGTTGGTTCGGGCAAATGAGCCTAGTCGGCTTGGACCTGTGCCATTCGGCCGAAGGTATGCCGAAAGTGGCTCATTCGATTAGCTGGTAATCCCATTCGGCCCTGCCGAGTTTCAACAGCCCCAACCCTCCATCTTGAACTAGGCATCCAGTCCCTTGGTTCCTAACTTGTTCCTACTCATCCTAAGCATGTTTTCGTGAAGTTTCCCTAAGGTTTTATAAGATTAGAACCGGCTAACAAAGTGGTGCAAAATTAGGGTTTTGAAACCCTTAAAATCGAACAATAATCGCATCTTTACCTCGTTTCTATAGGTTTTCAGGGCATATCCCTTGTACTTTCGTGTAGAGGAAGATGAGGGCGTCGATTTGGCACCAGGATGGAGTGATTTGGTCAAGAAATGGAGAAGTTATGGAGGTTTGAAGTTTGGGTTTTCTAGAGAGAGAAAGTTCCGGGTTTTTGATTTTAGAGAGAGAAGGTGAAGAGAGTGAATGAGGAAGAAGACTCATTCCGGGTATTTATACCCCGGGTGAGTTCGTGTTCGTTTCGGTTGCTCGGTTTCGCGAAAGATATCGGTTTCGTTTCGTTCTCGTAACGAAACGTCTCGGTTTTAAAATAAGGTTAATAAAATCATTTTAGGTTGTGATTCCTAATAAATTAACTAATATCTTTTATTTATTTAAAATTTTCAGAAATAATTAACTTACTGTTTAAATTGAATCGCGTAGTTGTTACGCGCGTTCGTTCAGATCGTCACCCGTACGAACATGACAATAACTATGCTTTTCAATATGGTTTTCTAATTATTAGACATCATTCAGAACGTTAAACTTTCAAATGTATTCGTACAGATCGTCACCTATACGAATAATCCGTCAGTTTAGCATTCACGTAACGACATCCGTTGTTGTTTTATTCTGTAAAGCCTCACATACGTTTATACATAATAAAAGCCTAACAAATAAACACCTGATGGTTCTGTGTCTCCAGATAATTATCTGAGTTACGAACCATTGTTCTGAACTTTGTTTTCAGGATTGAGTCTGAAACTGTACTATGATAACATAAAGTGATAATGATATATGAACAACTGGTATGTGTACCTGGTTTACTGTTCATTTTACTGTACCGATCACTGTCCCGGTGACGTTTCCGGCACTGGTGTTACAAAAATCCTAGCCGTCAAGCACTTTCTCGTCCCATTTTGACCCCTCTAGAGTCGATTTCTTTTGAATCTGGAGTAGAAAAGGTTGTAGAGCTGGTTTAAAGGAGTCCGGAGGTGTAGCCACCTTGTCCCGCCGCCGTGCTCCGCCGTGGGCCGCCCAGCTCCGCCGCTGGCCTTTTCTCTCTTTCTCCCGGTTGTTTTGGTCGATTGGAAATGCAGACACACACAATTTGTGTGATGTGCGGCTGATATTGTAAATGAAACAAGGGTTTACACCCCTTTTATACTTAGGGTTTAATTCTAGGGTTAAAATAGATTAAAACGCGTACTAGACCCGACTCATGATCGTATTTCGTTTCCGTTTGTCATTTTTTACCCGAATCTTCTTACCTTACGTAAACATAACTTTTAATAATATTAGAATGTTTATTTTGCTCGTTATAAATAATTTGTTTAATTAATTACGTTAAAACACGATAATTTCGCGTATGCGCCATATTTAACGGTTTTAATGTTTTCACGCGCTAAATAAGATTCTTATATCTTTAATATTGTAAATATTTTTAAATGGGTATCTATCAAGGCTATTTTACCTCAGCTCGGGAGTCAGAACAATAAATTAGGAAATGCCGGTGTTCACACATTAAGTTCTGTTTAAAATCCTTAATAGGCCTAATTGGACCTAAGTTTCTTATTGGGCTTTCAATGGGCCTATTTGGGCCTTCACATCTTATTGAACCTTATTATCTAATTACAATTTAATGTTTTAGTTTGTTGGGATTTTCTTACAGTTGTTACAGTCTCCCCAACTTAAAAGAATTTCGTCCTCGAAATTAGATGTTACTACGGTTTAGCATGTTCGAATAGTTGTAGGTATTTCTGGTGCATCTTTTCTTAAAGCTTAAATATGGTTTATCATTTCTAAGTATCTCTATGCTTTAGTTCATCCTAAGGGACTACCCTTAAAATAAACAGGCATACACTTTTACATATTATGGCATAAGATGTTAATTAAGATTTCAATAATCATAAACAGTATATCCTAACAAGAAGTAACGATCTACAGGTATTGAAGTTTAATTGATCATAGGCTATCATAATTAAAAATTCATATAAATAAAATGTATTCGCATTATAAGTGTTCCATAGGATAACAAGTTACATTCTATTATTCCCACATGTTTCATTACGCATCCAATACATCAATAGTTTCCAAAGCTCGATCACTTGGATCTTGTTTCCAAACATAATGTTCCATCTTATACTGAATGTAACCAATAGGTGTCAAGGCTTATAGTTCCTTGATTATGTATCTGAATAAAATGTTTCTTACAACATAAACATAGCAATCAAGCATACATGTTATTCGTTTAATGACTCATCTTGGTTATTAATAAAATTATGACATTTGGCACAATATTGTATATAATGTAAATTTACTTGTATTCTTTGTTACTTTCTTTTCTACTATAGATTTATGTTTTCTTCTCTGAGCCTATAAAGTTATTAGATGATGAACATATCTTTGGTTTATAAAACCAATAGAGTGAAAGTAACCATTTCAAGTAAACGAAGTCTATCATATAGATTATCATGGGCCAAGGGGTGACCAATAATTTCTCGATAAGATAGAAACGAAATTAATATCCTATCGACAATGTAATTGTGAGTAGGGCATGATCACGTTTTATGTGGAATTTAACTAGTGGCTTAGCTATATATAAATTAAGTTATGGATCTATATGTCTAGACTAGCAAAGTATAGGATCCAATGTGATTACGATAGTGAATCTAAAAGAAGCTAAGGATTTTATTGAAATACTTGTGCCGAGGAGTCTTCAAACTGAGGATGTTATCTTCATTTACTTGTAATGATGCCTATCTGCTTCCTAGATGAATTCAGGAGATTGATGAAAGGTCCCTGAATTAAGGTTATTATGGAATTCCAAAGGAACAAATTAACAAGGATAGATGGGTTAGATTTCAACTAGAATCAAGTTGTGTTAAGTACATAAAGACATTGAATCACTGTTCGTGTCAGAATATTACTCTGAATTATTTCAAGTGCTTACAACAATTTGCTACTTCCTACGAAGTCTTTCAAAATAATAATCGAAGGAAAAATCATCATACGGGAGGAGGGCATCATCTTGTTTGAATATGTCAAACTTTATGATTATCTGATTTGGAATATAAGAATTCAGAGGTAAAGAGATTTAAAGAAAGTTTCGTCCTCACTAAGAAAAGTCGAAGAGTTGTGCTTTCAAATGCTACTAATAGATAAATGTTATATAAGAAGTTTTTGAAGACTTTTAGTATGAGGTGGTGTAGAAGAAACGAATAGAGTATTTAAAAGACGTACATGATGGTTACAATCGAAACTGATGAAAGTACCTTTGTTCTAAAGTGGTTACAGGTTGATCTCTTTCAATAATTCCTTCTAAATAGCCTTTCGACACACTTCACACAAATGATGACTTCTTGAATCGAAACCTCAGTTGTGTGCTTGTAGGTATTAAGCTATTGATCCTCACTGACAATTCTATGAATGTACCCACTTTTGACGAACAAATGGACATGACTTTCGTATATGATACTGTCTATTCCAATGGTACATTGTCTATCATTTATTTACTTTACTATTGCTACATGAAGTACTGAGATGCGGAAGTATAGATTGTTGTTGGCTTCGCAGTAGATCTGACAAATAATTATTTTATCGCTTTGCGTAATCGATAGAATGCTTAATATGTATTTCTTCACATTATATAGATGACCGCAACTTCACTGTGTAAATGCATTGGTCGTCGGTTTCATTTCTTATCTCCATGACTGATTGCTCTACTTCCTCCTATAAGTTATAGCCTACTAATTTCTTGTCGTGATAATATTTTTGACGTATCTCTTTGTCATGAATACTCTTGGTGTACATATTTTATTTATCCTGCGTCTTGAAGTGGTGAAAAAAATGCATTAAGCTCAAACATGGTCTTCACTGGTTACCCTTAATATCTGACAAATATTTCCAAAGTTGTGCTCTTGAGGCTGACTTTTCGCAAATGATTTTTAATTTTTTATGTTACCTCTTTGTAGCTTTTCTTCTTACCATTCAATACATCCTATCTTCCTCGAGAATGACCTTTCTACTTCACTTCACAGCAGTCCTTTCATGCTGCTTAATCCTAGTAAGAACTTACTTCCCTCCGGTGACAATCTAGATTAGTTGTCCTTCTTGCTAGTTCACTTTATTATCTCTTGATGGTGTTTGCACGAGTGCATTTCGATGTAGGTCTACCCAAGGGTCAAAATCTCCAAAGTGCCCAAACTCTTCAATTTAAACGATCTCTTCCTCCCCTAGGGAGTAGTCGGTATTTAACAAGAGTCCTTGTTTCTACTTATGACTTCGGCTTATTGAAATTTAAAAGTTGTATATCACGAGAATTCTTGTAGTTACAATTTTTGCTTAAATGTTTTAATGGTTCTACTACTTGTCGTAACGCTTTGCACCAACACTATCCCAATATACCGAACATAGTTTATGTATAGGGCATATGTAGAGTCAGGCTACCTGTCTGATCAGCCGCCAGCCCACCACCGTTTCAATATATTATGATAGTGTCCTTGCCAAACGTATTTGACCGTAAATATGTTGGTATATACTTAGCTATAAATTAAACAATTTACTATATCCTACTACACACGTTCATAAGATTCACCTTGATGCCATGATGCACATACCATTTCTTGCAGTTGGTCTTCAATGCTTCCCAAAACATTATTGGCGCTATAAAATCTTCTAATCTAAGATTAAATCCTTCACCATTTAATCTTTCACTTCTTCTTTTTCCAATAATAATCGATTCTAATGGTTTGAAGATCGTCTTTTCCTCTTGTTGTTAATTACCTTCCTTCACCTTGCTATACTTCGGTAACCGGTACTGGTCGTCGTATATCAATGTGTATGCAGGTCTCATTCATCAAACCCATGAAGTTGTTTAAACTATAATAGGATGCCTCGCCCGGTCCCATCTATAGTCTTCGATATACCCTACACAGAATGACCTTCGCGTTTTTCCTTATACCTTGCTATTAAAGAATATCTTGATCACTCTTATGATCCATGGGGAATACCTTCTTCTCATGACAATCTAACTTCTCAAATTACGTTCTCGGTCAGTAGCTTCATGCTCCATCTATTATATTCACTAGGTGGATCTCCTTTAAGGATTTCTGTATTGTTCGTACATGCAGTCGTTATTTAGTTTAGAATCAGGGGTTCGATCAACGGAGTGGATAGGAAAGAGTCTCGACGTTGAATCAATTTTCTTATGAAATAGTATTTCTGGAACAAGATTACAGGTGATAGAATAATTTAAATTTCATATTGAATGTTCACATTCCCGCTGTGTGAACTAAGGAATTTCCTCTCAACAGAAACACTTCCAATATTTCTACTTTAGCTATCAAGAATTTGGGTATGGTTAAGTTAAAGGCGTGTATATTAGATATGTAAATAGAATAATTTGTTGATGAAAGTTTGTAGATAGATGATGAGCTATTAAGAATAGTAGAAATATCAACCACAAACAACACAACTCGGTGGTTATTAAGGATGACTAAAAGGATATCTGTAAGAAAAATGATATAACAAAGACTTTATGAAGTATATGAGTATAAGAGTTTAAATCTGAATGTGGAGTGTGTTGCAAAGCTTTGATGTCATCACATGCTACCTCCTGGGTTTTCGGGATTGTTCAAACACTCGTGTAACCTTGTAGTTTGTTGAGGAGTACGCATAGTTGATCGTCACAATCCAAAACTTATGTGGCTATAAATAAGAATTTGATGAAGAAGTACAAAGGAAATTTTGGAATTTGTGGAATAAAAAAAAAATTCACGAACGTCTTAAAAGGATTGTAAATTGACAACATACGTACCTTGATAAGAAAAAAGTCATGATTCCAATTATATTTGTGGCCAAAAAGAAGAGGAGAATACGGTCGTTTCCACTAGAATAGGATGAATGAAGAAAATATTACATACCATAATATCATCGTTGACCTCTTGTGACTTAATTCCTATGCTCAGCTCCAAGTGTCAACTAACTTTTGTTCAAACAGTCATTAACAAATCAAGTATTTATACGTATTTGCATAAACATTATGTTCAAATTTTATTTTATGTGTGTCTTAGAACTTCCCATGTAACTTCAAATTCACCATTATGTGTGCACCCATAATCCTGAATTTAATTTACATGGTTGTTCTCATTTAACCATTCATGTGCTTCATATGCCTAGGTATTCATGGTCTCACTATTATCATGTTTCTATTTGTTTAGGCCCCTAGATTACTCAGGTTAAAGTCTAGGAACTTAACCTAAGGTTCCTAATTCGCTAAAACCTTTGGCTCTGATACCAACCTGTCACAACCCAACCAGGGGGCTTGACTAACGATTGATTCAAAACACAAAGTAGCGGAAGACAAAATAAATATATATATTACAATTCAACCAAAGGTTTAGTCTAATTATCTAATTTGTTTTCAACAAATCTAAAATATGATTTAACTAGTGGGAGATTTTCTAGAGTTATTGGGTCCATCCAGGCATCAGCACACTTTATTAATCTTTAAGCCAAGATCTTCAGTTTTACATCCAGTATTCTTGTTCTAGCAACCAAGTATCCGAGCGATACCTGTTTCTAATTACCTGAAAGACATGCTAAAATATGTCAACTATAAAGTTGGTGAGCTCACGAGTTTTAGTATACAGACACAATAATAAATAGCGTGTGATAGTTGAAAATCAATACAACCAACCCTGTGGCATGCCGAGCGTTTGCCTCTTATAATGCTAGCCCGTAACAGGACATTTTAATCTACTTCTCATTCCGAGACCCGTTCCTGCCCTCGGTGTAAATGTGTCAATGCGAACATATGCCACAACGGTTGACATTAACCTCAATGGGGTTTCAACCCTATTTTTATAAGGCCATCCTTTCGGGCCACTGTGCGTGGGGGATTCCCCAAGTAGTACTACCCATATACCCACCGGCTCTCCTCCGGAGTTAATGGCTATAAATTATGTTTAATGTCTAGGGGAAGCAATTATATTTGAAACGGGCGTTCATTATCACATAAATATAAATTTATAAACAGTTTTTGGAGCATGCTTTCAGTATCCCAAAACAGTAAAAAGAAAAGGGATCACTTGAACTCACCTGGTTGCTTTAACGGGTTCCTTTTGTTCCTGTACAAACATGTCATGGTGCCACTATGCATGATTTGCTATGTTCCCAGAGTTATCATCAAAGCAAGTTCCTATTTGTATTCATCTATACATGTATAAGTTGTAGATTTCATACTTTATGGTTGTTTACTGTGGTTGAGCTCTTTGGGTTAACGTGTTTAAAGTTTACTAGTTTAAAGTTTCATTATATTACCATACATAAGAAAGTCTTACCTTATATTTGCACGTATAAATGTATGTGCAAATGTTGTTATTATTTGATGTTTAGTATAGCTACTAGTATGCTACTTATGTGACTAGTATCTTTATGGTTTTCTAAGATAATTAAATTTTATTGTGACTAATGGTCTTATATTTTAAAGTTGGTTCACCTTGTTTGAGAGTTTGAGAGAGGATCAATATAAAAATTGTTAAAGTATAATACTAGTCATGGTGTCTTACGAATAATATAAATTAATGTAATGCATAAGGTATTACAAAACAATAAGATAATTATTGTAATGTATGCACCTAACTTATTAGTATTAGAGATAATTAATAGGTATTTCATACATCACAAAGTAGTTGCGAATAACATTAATATCTAAGATATTTTTCATGTTGTAGTCATTGTATATACAACTATTGTAATTATTATAAATATTGAATAAGAAAATATTTAAAATATTCGTAATTTATTTTCTATGATTAAATGTAAGTAAACATTTTTATATGAATCAATTATCGAAGATAATAATAATAATACTAGTTTCACTAACAATATTAATATCATTTTTATTGTTAATTTTTAATTGTGAGTAAAACTATAGAAATGATATCTTATATTATATGTTAAGATGATCATCATGATTTTAATAAGCTCATATACTTATGAACAATAAATTGAAAGTCACGAAAACTTTATTTAGCAATATACTTAAAGTGTTGACTAAAATGTAGGAAGTTACTAAGTATTCTTATCAATATTAAATCAACACTTTTGTTAAGTTCTTATTATTAAATCCAACCTAATTAACATTTTCTTTACCTACATGTGTATAAAATCAATTGTTACATGTTGGATATAAACAGTTTTATAAACTCATAATAATGCATACATGATTATACTTAAACATTTTATTTTATGTTCTTCTATAGAGGTGTATATATAGCATGTGTGTGCGTATTTAATGATTTAATACCTACATGAAATAGTATATATATCATACACATTCATTGAGTTCTTAATTTATAAAATTTTATTTAATTTAAGTTTCTAAGTTCTTTTATACACAATGTAACAAATTCCATAAGTATCCACGTTACATATCAAGCCTTACAATAAACCAATTTAAACACTTATTACCACATACAAACATTTTATATAAATATTGATATTAACACATTGTACAATTTGTTATGTCTAATTCAGAATTTATATGTTAAAGTTTTAGGGTTGTATAATTACATATTTTTTTTTACAAATGTCACTCCGAAAGTATAATATAAATCAAAAGCGTGTTACGGTTGCAACATACATTGTGTTATTAATCAATTGTTACCATTTATATTTTATGTTAGTTAACCCAAATACTCAACCACTTTAACTTATTTGTTTAAACATATAAACCATATATTAAAAGTTTATGGCGTGCGGTTTTACCTTCCCACTTGTTCATTTCGCGTATCTAAATCGATTAAATTATTCGTACGTTTGTTTCATAAGTCGAACATGTTTCTAAACTTGTTTTTACGTAACGAGTACAACCGAACGCTTTGTTTTTGCTGTTGACCAAGGTTGACCGGGTTTGACCCTTCCAAAATGCATCTGACTTTTGTTGACCGGAGCTTGCAACACACCACAACCCTAATTTTCTGTCACTACCGTTTCTGGCCGCCGCCATAGCTACTCCTTCGCCACCGGCCGCCTTGTCCGGACCATCACAGCCACGAGAAGCATCCCGCTAACATCTATTAGCACAAAACGTTTAAATAAACAACATGCATGAACAAATAGGATCTTGTAGGGTCGAATCTTACCCGATTTCTTGTTGCAACGCCTGATCCTAACCCTACGTATGTGACAGGGAATGTTTAGAGGTCAGAAAAGTTGTGAAAACATTCTGTTTGCAGGTCTATATATAGGTTATAATCATTCGGACGAATGAGTTGTACAAAACACTCATGTGAGTGGCGCATTCGTTTGCCTCAGACATTCGCTAGTTGTTCATTCATGTGAATGAGTCTGTATTATACATAAGTCAAAGTCAAACATACTAAACTTAAACAAACGTAAACGAACAAAACAGAATTGTCTATTTAATTACTGATGTAAGCATTATACACCAAAATCCTACAATACACTGAACTAGTGACATTACACGCACTAACAAAATACCACTTTGTAGGACCTTGGTGTCCACTCCGTTCCTTACGGATTCTGCTCAGCTGGCCCTCGAATAGTGCGAAATCCTATTCGAGGGTTTTCCAATCAAAATCACCAAGCCCTGTGGCAATACGACAATGTGGAGACAACGTTTTGATCAAAATCAAACACCACTGGGACGAGAAATGAACTTGGTGACAGGGAATGTTTAGGGGTTACAAAAGTTGTGAAAACATTCTTTTTGCATGTCTATATATCGCATGTAATCCTTCAAACGAATGAGTTGTACGAAACACTCATTCGAGCGAATGGCTCTGGCGAGTGAGCTGGTCAACCGAATGAGTCATGTGAGTGGCTCATTCGTTTGCCTCGGACATTCGCTAGTCGTTCATTGTTGCGAATGAAGTCATTCGTAGGTATCATTCGAACGAATGAGTCTTTATTATAGAAAAAGTCAAAGTCTAACATACTAAACTTAAACAAACGTAATCGAACAAAACATAATAGTCTATTTCATTACTGATATAAAGTTTATACATCAAAATCCTGCAATACACTGAACTAGTGACATTACATGCACCAACAAAATACCACTTTGTAGGACCTTGGAAACCACTCCGTTCCTTGCGAATTCTGCTCAGCAGGGCCTCGAATAGTGTGAAATCACATTCGAGGGTTATCCAATAAAAATCACCAAGCCCCGTGGCAATTCGATGATGCAGAGGCAACGTTTTCATCAAAATCGAATACCACGGGGATGAGAAACGAACTTGGAGAACAGATGGCGGCTCAAAACCCTACGGATGGGACAGGGAATGTTCAGGGGTCAGAAATGTTGTGAAAACATTGTGTTTGCAAGTCTATATATAGGCTGTAATCATTCGGACAAATGCGTTGTACGAAACACTCTTTTGGGCGAATGGCTCAGCCGAATGAGCTGATCAACCGAATGAGTCATGTGAGTGGCTCATTCGTTTTGCCTCAGACATTCGCTGGTCGTTCATTCGTGCGAATGAACTCATTCATATGTATCATTCGAACGAATCAATCTGTACTATAGAAAAAGTCAAAGTCAAATATACTAAACATAAACAAACGTAAACGAACAAAACATAATAGTCTATTTCATTACTGATATAAACTTTATACATCAAAATCCTACAACACACATAACTAGGGACATTACTTGCACTAACAAAACACCACTTTGTAGGACCTTTGAAACCTCTCTGTTCCTTGCGGATTCGGCTCAGTAGGCCCTCTCATAGTGCGCAATCCTATTTGAGGGTTTTCAAATCGAAATAACCAAGCCCCGTGGCAATCCGATTTTGTGGACACAACGTTTTGATCAAAATCGAACACCACAGGATGAGAAACAAACATGGAGAAGGGATGGCGGCTCAAAACCCTAAGGATGTGACAGGGAATGTTCAGCGGTCAGAAAAGTTTTGAAAGTATTCTGTTTGCAGGTCTATATATAGGCAGTACTCATTCGGCAGAATGATTTGTACGAAACACTTGTTCGAGCGAATGGCTTTGCCGAATGAGCTGGTCAACCGAAGAGTCATGCGAGTGACTCGTTCGTTTGCCTCGGACATTCGCTAGTCTTTCATTCGTGCAAATGAACTCATTCGTAGGTATAATTCGCACGAGTAGGTCTATATTTCAGAAAAAGTCAAAGTCAAACATACTAAACTTAAACAAATGTAAACGAACAAAACAGAATTGTCTATTTAATTACTAATATAAACTTTATACATCAAAATCCTACAATACACTAAACTAGTGACATTACACGCACCAACAAAATACCACTTTGTAGGACCTTGAAAACCACTCCGTTAATTGCGGATTCTCCTCAGCAGGCCCTCGAATAGTGCGAAATCATATTTGAGGGTTTGCCAATCAAAATAACTAAGCCGTGTCGCAATTTGACGATGCGGAGAGAATGTTTTGATCAAAATCGAACACCACGGGGATGAGAAACGTACTTGGAGGAGGGATGGCGGCTCAAAACCCTACGGATATGACAGGGAATGTATAGGGGTCAGAAAAATTGTGAAAACATTCTGTTTGCAGGTCTTTGTGTAGGCTATAATCATTCGGATTAATGAGTTGTACGAAACACTCATTCGGGCTAATGGCTCTGCCGAATGAGCTGGTCAACCGAATGAGTCATATGAGTGGCTCATTCGCTTGCCTCAGAAATTCGCTAGTCATTAATTCGTGCGAATGAACTCATTCGTTGGTATCATTCGAACGAATCAGTCTGTATTATAGAAAAAGTCAAAGTCAAACATACTAAACTTAGACAAATGTAAACGAGCAAAACATAATAGTTTATTTCATTATTGATATAAACTTTATACATCAAAAACCTACAATGCACTAAACTAGTGACATTACATGCACCAACAAAATACCACTTTGTAGGACCTTGGAAACCACTCCGTTCCTTGCGAATTCTGCTCAGCAGGCCCTCGAATAGTGTGAATTCACATTCGAGGGTTTTCAAATCAAAATCACCAAGCCCCGTGGCAATTCGATGATGCAGAGACAACGTTTTGATCAAAATCGAACACCACGGGGATGAAAAACGAACTTGGAGAACGGATGGCGGCTCAAAACCCTACGGATGGGACAGGGAATGTTTAGGGGTCAGAAATGTTGTGAAAACATTCTGTTTGCATGTCTATATATAGGCTGTAATCATTCGGACAAATGCGTTGTACGAAACACTCTTTCGGGCGAATGGCTCAGCCGAATGAGCTGATCAACCGAATGAGTCATGTGAGTGGCTTATTCATTTGCCTCAGACTTTCGCTGGTCGTTCATTCGTGCGAATGAACTCATTCATATGTATCATTCGAACGAATCAGTCTGTATTATAGAAATAGTCAAAGTCAAACATACTAAACATAAACAAATGTAAACGAGCAAAACATAATAGTCTATTTCATTTATGATATAAACTTTATACATCAAAATCCTACAATACACTGAACTAGTGACATTACATGCTCCAACAAAATACCAATTTGTAGGACCTTGGAAACCACTCCGTTCCTTGGGAATTCTGCTCAGCAGGCCCTCTAATAGTGCGCAATTACATTCGAGGGTTTTCCAATCAAAATCACCAAGCCCCGTGGCAATTCGATGATGCAGAGACAACGTTTTGATCAAAATCGAACACCACGGGGATGAGAAACGAACTTGGAAAACGGATGGCGGCTCAAAACCCTACGGATGGGACAGGGAATGTTCAGGGGTCAGAAAACTTGTGAGAACATTCTGTTTGCAGGTCTATATATAGGCTGTAATCATTCGGGCAAATGCGTTGTACGAAACACTCTTTCGGGCGAATGGCTTAGCCGAATGAGCTGGTCAACCGAATGAGTCATGTGAGTGGCTCATTCGTTTGCCTCAGACATTCGCTGGTCGTTCATTTGTGCGAATGAACTCATTCATATGTATCATTCGAACGAATCAGTCTGTATTATAGAAAAAGTCAAAGTCAAACATACTAAACTTAAACAAATGTTAACGAGCAAAACATAATAGTCTATTTCATTACTGATATAAACTTTTTACATCAAAATCCTACGATACTCAGAACTAGGGACATTACATGCACTAACAAAATACCACTTTGTAGGACCATGGAAACCACTCTGTTCCTTGCGGATTTTGCTCAGCAGGCCCACTAATAGTGTGCAATCCTATTCGAGGGTTTTCCAATCGAAATAACCAAGCCCCGTGGCAATCTGATTTTGCGGACACAATGTTTTGATCAAAATCGAACACCACAGGGATGATAAACGAACATGGAGAAGCGATGGCTGCTCAAAACCCTATGGATGTGATAGGGAATGTTCTGCAGTCAGAAAAGTTTTGAAAGTATTCTGTTTGCAGGTCTATATATAGGTTGTACTCATTCGGCCGAATGATTTGTACGAAACACTCGTTCGGGCGAATGGCTAAGCCAAATGAGCTTGTCAACCGAATAGGTCATGAGAGTTACTTATTTCTTTGCTTCAGACATTCGCTAGTCTTTCATTCGTGGAAATGAACTCATTCGTAGGTATCATTCGCACGAATGGGTTTGCATTTTAGAAAAAGTCAAAGTCAAACATACTAAACTTAAACAAACGTAAATGAACAAAACAGAATTGTCTATTTAATTACTGATATAAACTTTATACATCAAAATCCTACAATACACTAAACTAGTGACATTACATGCACTAACAAAATACCACTTTGTCGGAACTTGGAAACCACTCCGTTCATTGCGAATTCTGCTCAGCAGGCCCTCGAATAGTGTGAAATCATATTCGATTGTTTTCCAATCAAAATCACCAAGCCCCGTGGCAATTCGATGATGCGGAGACAACGTTTTGATTCAAATCGAACATCACGGGGATGAGAAACGAACTTGGAGAACGAATGGCGGCTCTAAAACCTACGGATGGGACAGGGAATGTTCAGGGATAAGAAAATTTGTGAAAACATTCTGTTTGCAGGTCTATATATAGGCTGTAATCATTCGGACGAATGATTTGTACGAAACACTCGTTCGGGCGAATGGCTCAGCCGAATGAGCTGGTCAACCGAATGAGTCAAGTGAGTGGCTCATTCGTTTGCCTTAGACATTCGCTAGTCGTTCATTTGTGCGAATAAACTCATTCGTGGGTATCATTCGCACGAATAGGTCTATATTTTCGAAAGGGTCAAAGTCAAACATACTAAACTTAAATAAACGTAAACGAACAAAACAGAATTGTCTATTTAATTACTGATATAAACTTTATACATCAAAATCCTACAATACACTAAACTACTGACATTACACGCGCCAACAAAATACCACTTTGTAGGACCTTGGAAACCACTTTGTTACTTGTGGATTCTCCTCAGCAGGCCTTCGAATAGTGCGAAATCATATTTGAGGGTTTGCCAATCAAAATCACTAAGCCCCGTGACAATTCGACGATGCGGAGACAACGTTTTGATCAAAATTGAACACCACGGGGATGAGAAACGAACTTGGAGAAGGGATGGCTGCTCAAAACCCTACGGATGTGACAGGGAATGTTTAGGGGTCAGAAGAGTTGTGAAAACATTCTGTTTGCAGGTCTTTGTGTAGGCTATAATCATTCGGATTAATGAGTTGTACGAAACACTCATTCGGGCTAATGGCTCTGCCGAATGAGCTGGTCAACCGAATGAGTCATATGAGTGGCTCATTCGCTTGCCTCAGAAATTCGCTAGTCATTAATTCGTGCGAATGAACTCATTCGTTGGTAGCATTCGAACGAATCAGTCTGTATTATAGAAAAAGTCAAAGTCAAACATACTAAACTTAGACAAATGTAAACGAGCAAAACATAATAGTTTATTTCATTATTGATATAAACTTTATACATCAAAAACCTACAATGCACTAAACTAGTGACATTACATGCACCAACAAAATACCACTTTGTAGGACCTTGGAAACCACTCCGTTCCTTGCGAATTCTGCTCAGCAGGCCCTCGAATAGTGTGAATTCACATTCGAGGGTTTTCAAATCAAAATCACCAAGCCCCGTGGCAATTCGATGATGCAGAGACAACGTTTTGATCAAAATCGAACACCACGGGGATGAAAAACGAACTTGGAGAACGGATGGCGGCTCAAAACCCTACGGATGGGACAGGGAATGTTTAGGGGTCAGAAATGTTGTGAAAACATTCTGTTTGCATGTCTATATATAGGCTGTAATCATTCGGACAAATGCGTTGTACGAAACACTCTTTCGGGCGAATGGCTCAGCCGAATGAGCTGATCAACCGAATGAGTCATGTGAGTGGCTTATTCATTTGCCTCAGACTTTCGCTGGTCGTTCATTCGTGCGAATGAACTCATTCATATGTATCATTCGAACGAATCAGTCTGTATTATAGAAAAAGTCAAAGTCAAACATACTAAACATAAACAAATGTAAACGAGCAAAACATAATAGTCTATTTCATTTATGATATAAACTTTATACATCAAAATCCTACAATACACTGAACTAGTGACATTACATGCTCCAACAAAATACCAATTTGTAGGACCTTGGAAACCACTCCGTTCCTTGGGAATTCTGCTCAGCAGGCCCTCTAATAGTGCGCAATTACATTCGAGGGTTTTCCAATCAAAATCACCAAGCCCCGTGGCAATTCGATGATGCAGAGACAACGTTTTGATCAAAATCGAACACCACGGGGATGAGAAACGAACTTGGAAAACGGATGGCGGCTCAAAACCCTACGGATGGGACAGGGAATGTTCAGGGGTCAGAAAACTTGTGAGAACATTCTGTTTGCAGGTCTATATATAGGCTGTAATCATTCGGGCAAATGCGTTGTACGAAACACCCTTTCGGGCGAATGGCTTAGCCGAATGAGCTGGTCAACCGAATGAGTCATGTGAGTGGCTCATTCGTTTGCCTCAGACATTCGCTGGTCGTTCATTTGTGCGAATGAACTCATTCATATGTATCATTCGAACGAATCAGTCTGTATTATAGAAAAAGTCAAAGTCAAACATACTAAACTTAAACAAATGTTAACGAGCAAAACATAATAGTCTATTTCATTACTGATATAAACTTTTTACATCAAAATCCTACGATACTCAGAACTAGGGACATTACATGCACTAACAAAATACCACTTTGTAGGACCATGGAAACCACTCTGTTCCTTGCGGATTTTGCTCAGCAGGCCCACTAATAGTGTGCAATCCTATTCGAGGGTTTTCCAATCGAAATAACCAAGCCCCGTGGCAATCTGATTTTGCGGACACAATGTTTTGATCAAAATCGAACACCACAGGGATGATAAACAAACATGGAGAAGCGATGGCTGCTCAAAACCCTATGGATGTGATAGGGAATGTTCTGCAGTCAGAAAAGTTTTGAAAGTATTCTGTTTGCAGGTCTATATATAGGTTGTACTCATTCGGCCGAATGATTTGTACGAAACACTCGTTCGGGCGAATGGCTAAGCCAAATGAGCTTGTCAACCGAATAGGTCATGAGAGTTACTTATTTCTTTGCTTCAGACATTCGCTAGTCTTTCATTCGTGGAAATGAACTCATTCGTAGGTATCATTCGCACGAATGGGTTTGCATTTTAGAAAAAGTCAAAGTCAAACATACTAAACTTAAACAAACGTAAATGAACAAAACAGAATTGTCTATTTAATTACTGATATAAACTTTATACATCAAAATCCTACAATACACTAAACTAGTGACATTACATGCACTAACAAAATACCACTTTGTCGGAACTTGGAAACCACTCCGTTCATTGCGAATTCTGCTCAGCAGGCCCTCGAATAGTGTGAAATCATATTCGATTGTTTTCCAATCAAAATCACCAAGCCCCGTGGCAATTCGATGATGCGGAGACAACGTTTTGATTCAAATCGAACATCACGGGGATGAGAAACGAACTTGGAGAACGAATGGCGGCTCTAAAACCTACGGATGGGACAGGGAATGTTCAGGGATAAGAAAATTTGTGAAAACATTCTGTTTGCAGGTCTATATATAGGCTGTAATCATTCGGACGAATGATTTGTACGAAACACTCGTTCGGGCGAATGGCTCAGCCGAATGAGCTGGTCAACCGAATGAGTCAAGTGAGTGGCTCATTCGTTTGCCTTAGACATTCGCTAGTCGTTCATTTGTGCGAATAAACTCATTCGTGGGTATCATTCGCACGAATAGGTCTATATTTTCGAAAGGGTCAAAGTCAAACATACTAAACTTAAATAAACGTAAATGAACAAAACAGAATTGTCTATTTAATTACTGATATAAACTTTATACATCAAAATCCTACAATACACTAAACTACTGACATTACACGCGCCAACAAAATACCACTTTGTAGGACCTTGGAAACCACTTTGTTACTTGTGGATTCTCCTCAGCAGGCCTTCGAATAGTGCGAAATCATATTTGAGGGTTTGCCAATCAAAATCACTAAGCCCCGTGACAATTCGACGATGCGGAGACAACGTTTTGATCAAAATTGAACACCACGGGGATGAGAAACGAACTTGGAGAAGGGATGGCTGCTCAAAACCCTACGGATGTGACAGGGAATGTTTAGGGGTCAGAAGAGTTGTGAAAACATTCTGTTTGCAGGTCTATATATAGGTTGTAATCATTCGGACGAATGAGTTGTACGAAACACTCATTCGGGCTAATGGCTCAGCCAAATGAGCTCGTCAACTTAATGAGTCATGTTAGTGGCTCATTCGTTTGCCTCAGACATTCGCTAGTCGTTCATTCGTGTGAATGAGTCTGTATTATACATAAGTCAATGTCAAACATACTAAACTTAAACAAACAAAACAGAATTGTCTATTTAATTACTGATGTAAGCATTACACATCAAAATCCAACAATACGCTGAACTAGTGACATTACACGAACTAACAAAATACCACTTTGTAGGACCTTGAAAGCCATTCCGTTCCATGTGGATTCTGCTCAGCAGGCCCTCGAATAGTGTGAAATCCTATTCGAGGGTTTTCCAATCAAAATCACCAAGCCACATGGCAATACGACGATGTGGAGACAAGGTTTTGATTAAAATCAAACACCACTGGGATGAGAAACGAACTTGGTGAAGGAATGGTGGCTCAAAACCCTACGGATGTGACAGGGAGTGTTCAGGGGTCAGAAATGTTGTGAAAACATTCTTTTTGCAGGTCTATATATGGGATGTAATCATTCGGACGAATGAGTTGTACGAAACACTCATTCAAGCGAATGGCTCTGCCGAATGAGCTGGTCAACCGAATGAGGCATGTGAGTGGCTCATTTGTTTGCCTCAGACATTCGCTAGTCGTTCATTCGTGCGAATGAACTCATTCATAAGTATCATTCGAACGAATGAGTCTTTATTATAGAAAAAGTCAAAGTCAAACATACTAAACTTAAACAAACGTAAACGAACAAAACATAATAGTCTATTTCATTACTGATATAAACTTTATACATCAAAATCCTACAATAAAGTGAACTAGTGACATTCCATGCACCAACAAAATACCACTTTGTAGGACCTTGAAAGCCATTCCGTTCCTTGCGGATTCTGCTCAGATGGCCCTCGAATAGTGTGAAATCCTATTCGAGGGTTTTCCAATCAAAATCACCAAGCCACATGGCAATACGACGATGTGGAGACGAGGTTTTGATTAAAATCAAACACCACTGGGATGAGAAACGAACTTGGTGAAGGAATGGTGGCTAAAAACCCTACGGATGTGACAGGGAGTGTTCAGGGGTCAGAAATGTTGTGAAAACATTCTTTTTGCAGGTCAATATATGGGATGTAATCATTCGGACGAATGAGTTGTACGAAACACTCATTCAAGCGAATGGCTCTGCCGAATGAGCTGGTCAACCGAATGAGTCATGTGAGTGGCTCATTTGTATGCCTCAGACAGTCGCTAGTCGTTCATTCGTGCGAGTGAACTCATTCATAGGTATCATTCGAACGAATGAGTCTTTATTATAGAAAAAGTCAAAGTCAAACATACTAAACTTAAACAAACGTAAACGAAAAAAACATAATAGTCTATTTCATTACTGATATAAACTTTATACATCAAAATCCTACAATACAGTGAACTAGTGACATTCCATGCACCAACAAAATACCACTTTGTAGGACCATGGAAACCACTCCGTTTCTTGTGAATTATGCTCAGCAGGCCCTCGAATAGTGTGAAATCATATTTGAGGGTTTTCCAATCAAAATCACCAAGCCCTATGGCAATTCGATGATGCAAAGACAACGTTTTGATCAAAATCGAACACCACGGGGATGAGAAACGAACTTGGAGAACGGATGGTGGCTCAAAACCCTACGGATGGGACAGGGAATGTTCAAGGGTAACAAAAGTTGTGAAAACATTCTGTTTGCAGGTCTGTATATAGGTTGTAATCATTCGGACAAATGAGTTGTACGAAACAATCGTTCGGGCGAATGGCTCAGCCGAATGAGCTGGTCAACCAAATGAGTCATGTGAGTGGCTCATTCGTTTGCCTCAGACATTCGCTAGGCGTTCATTCGTGCGAATAAACTCATTCGTAGATATCATTCGCACGAATGAGTTTGTATTATAGAAAAACTCAAAGTCAAACATACTAAACAAAAACAAACTTAAACGATCAAAACATAATAGGCTATTTCATTACTGATATAAACTATATACCTCAAAATCCTACAATACACAGAACTAGGGACATTACATGCATTAACAAAATACCACTTTTTAGGACCTTGGAAACCGCTCTGTTCCTTGCGGATTATACTCAGCAGGCCCTCTAATAGTGCGCAATCCCATTCGAGGGTTTTCCAATCGAAATAACCAAGCACCGTGGCAATCTGAATATGCGTACACAACGTTTTGATCATAGCCGAACAACACAGGGATGAGAAACGAACATGGAGAAGGGATGGTGGCTCAAAGCCCTACGGATGTGCCAGGGAATGTCCAGTGGTCAGAAAATATGCGAAAATATTGTGTTTGCAGGTCTATATATAAGTTGTACTCATTCGGCCGAATGATTTGTACTAAACACTTGTTCGAGCGAATGGCTCTGCCGAATGAGCTGGCCAACCGAATGAGTCATGCGAGTGATTCATTCGTTAGTCTTAGACATTTGCTAGTCTTTCATTCGTGCGAATGAACTCATTCGTAGGTATAATTCGCATGAATAGGTCTATATTTTAGAAAAAGTCAAAGTCAAACATACTAAACTTAAACAAACGTAAACGAACAAAACAGAGTTGTATATTTAATTACTGATGTAAGCATTATACATCAAAATCCTACAATACACAAAACTAGTGACATTACACGCACCAACAAAATACCACTTTGTAGGACCTTGGAAGCCACTCCGTTCCTTGCGGATTTTGCTCTGCAGGCCCTCGAATAGTGAAAACTCCTATTCGAGGGTTTTCCAATCAAAATCACCAAGCCCCATGGCAATATGACGATGTGCAGACAACGTTTTGATCAAAATCAAACACCACTAGGACGATAAATGAATTTGGTGAAGGAATGGTGGCTCAAAACCCTATGGATGTGACAGGGAATGTTCAGGGGTCAGAAAAGTTATGAAAACATTCTTTTTGCAGGTCTATATATAGGATGTAATCATTCGGACGAATGAGTTGTACGAAACACTCATTCAAGCGAATGGCTCTGCCGAATGTGCAGGTCAACCGAATGAGTCATGTGAGTGGCTCATTCGTTTGCCTCAGACATTCGCTAGTCGTTCATTCGTGCGAATGAACTCATTCATAGGTATCATTCGAACGAATGAGTCTTTATTATAGAAAAAGTCAAAGTCAAACATACTAAACATAAACAAACGTAAACGAACAAAACATAATAGTCTATTTCATTACTGATATAAACTTTATACATCAAAATCCTACAATACACTGAACTAGTGACATTACATGCACCAACAAAATATCACTTTGTAGGACCTTGGAAACCACTCCGTTCCTTGCGGATTCTGCTCAGTAGGCCCTCGAATAGTGTGAAATCATATTCGAGGGTTTTCCAATCAAAATCACCCAGCTCCGTGACAATTCGATGATGCAGAGACAATGTTTTGATTTAAATCGAAAACCACGGGGGTGAGAAACAAACTTGGAGAAGGGATTGCGGCTCAAAACCCTACGGATGGGACAGGGAAAGTTCAGGGGTCAGAAAAGTTGTGAAAACATTCTGTTTCCATGTCTATATTTAGGCTGTAATCATTCAGACGAAGGAGTTGTGCGAAACACTCGTTCGGGCGATTGAGTTATGTGAGTGGCTCATTCGTTTGCCTCAAATATTCGCTAGTCGTTCATTCGTGCAAATGAACTCATTCGTAGGTATCATTCGCACGAAATGAGTCTGTATTATAGAAAAACTCACAGTCAAACATACTAAACATAAACAAACGTAAACGAACAAAACATAATAGTCTATTTCATTACTGATATACACTTTGTACATCAAAATTCTACAATACACAGAACAAGGGACATTACATGCATTAACAAAATACCACTTTTTAGGACCTTGGAAACCACTCTGTTCCTTGCGGATTCTTCTCAGCAGGCCCTCTAATAGTGTGCAATCCTATTCGAGGGTTTTCCAATCGAAATAACCAAGCCCCGTGGCAATCTGACTTTGCGGACACAACGTTTTGATCAAAATCGAACACCACAGGGATGAGAAACGAACATGGAGAAGGGATGGCGGCTCAAAACCCTACGAATGTGACAGGGAATGTTCAGTGGTCAGAAAAGTTGCGAAAATATTCTGTTTGCAGGTCTATATATAGGCTGTACTCATTCGGCCGAATGATTTGTACTAAACACTTGTTCGAACAAATGGCGCTGCCGAATGAGCTGGTCAACCGAATGAGTCATGCGAGTGACTCATTCGTTTGCCACAGACATTCGCTAGTCGTTCATTCATGCGAATGAACTCCTTCATAGGTGTCATTCGCACGAATGAGTCTGTATTATAGAAAAACACATAGTCAAACACACTAAACATAAACAAACATAAACAAACAAAACATAATAATATATTTCATTACTGATATAAACTTTATACATCAAAATCCTACAATACACAGAACTAGGGACATTACATGCATTAACAAAATACCACTTTTTAGGGTTACTCTGTTCCTTGCGGATTCTACTCAGCAGGCCCTCTAATAGCGCGTAATCCTATTCGAGGGTTTTCCAATCGAAATTACCAAGCCTCGTGGCAATCTGACTTTGCGGACACAACGTTTTGATCAAAATCGAACACCACAGGGATGAGAAACGAACATGGAGAAGGGATGGAGGCTCAAAACCCTACGGATGTGACAGGGAATGTTCAGTGGCCAGAAAAGTTGCGAAAATATTCTGTTTGCAGGTCTATATATAGGTTGTACTCATTCGGCCAAATGATTTGTACTTAACACTTGTTCGAGCGAATGGCTCTGCCGAATGAGCTGGTCAACCGAATGAGTAATGAGAGTGACTCATTCGTTTGCCTCAGACATTCGTTAGTCTTTCATTCGTGCGAATGAACTCATTCGTAGGTATAATTCGCATGAATAGGTCTATATTTTAGAAAAAGTCAAAGTCAAACATACTAAACTTAAACAAACGTAAACGAACAAAACATAATTGTCTGTTTAATTACTGATATAAACTTTATACATCAAAATCCTACAATGCACTAAACTAGTGACATTACACGCACCAACAAAATACCACTTTGTAGGACCTTGGAAACCACTCCGTTACTTGAGAATTATCCTCAACAGGCCCTCGAATAGTGCGAAATAATATTTGAGGGTTTGCCAATCAAAATTACTAAGTCCCATTGTAATTCAACTGTAACACCTCGCCTTGTTTTTACCAGCAATATTGTCCGCTTTGCCAAATTATAGCTCCCAGGGGGTCACCCATCCTGGATTGCTGTCACCTGAGCGCGCATAACTATGGAGTTCTCCTCTGATCGACTACCATTAAGCCCCAAAACGCGTTGTTGGTATAAGAGGCGGGTTATTACATATGAACCAAGATCTCCCCAGTCCACTGATCGATGTGGGACTAGCCCTAGTTACCCGGGAGAGGAATTCCACCCCCTTTAGGGCCTCAGCGTCCCCGCTGAGCACACTCGGATCGTGTGCGACCAGGGTGGCTCTGATACCATTCTGTAACACCTCGCCTTGTTTTTACCAGCAATATCGTCCGCTTTGCCAAATTATGGCTCACGGCTTTGCGTTTGGTTGCCCAGGTGAAAACTTCGTAGGGGGTCACCCTACCTGGATTGCTGTCACCTGAGCACGCTTAACTGTGGAGTTCTCCTCTAATCCACTACCATTAAGCCTCAAAACGCGTTGTTGGTATAAGAGGCGGGTTATTACATATGAACCAAGATCTCCCCAGTCCACTGATCGATGTGGGATTAGCCCTAGTATCCCAGGAGAGGAATTCACTGTAACATCAGTGCCGGAACCTGCACCGGAAAAGTGATCTCTACAGTAAAACGAACAGTGATCAGGTACGAACTATATGTGTTTCATTGCTTATAATATTCATATGATGTTTCATTGTTATTTCATGTCATCAACGAACAAATTCAGAATTTAATTCTCAAAACAAAGTTCAGAACAATGGTTTGTAAGTCAGATAATTAACTGGCAATATAAAAGGATCATGTGATTATGTGTTAGGATTTTATTACGTATAAACGTATGTGAGGCCTTACAGAACGAAATAACAACGGATGTTGTTATGTGAATGCTAAACCGACAGATTATGCGTAAACGTATGACCCTCGAATAGTGTGAAATCAGAGTTGAGGGTTTGCCAATGAAAATCACTATGCCCCGTGGCAATTTCACGATGCGGAGACATTGTTTTGATCAAAATCGAACACCACAAGGATGACAAACGAACTTGGAGAAGGGACGGGGCTCAAAACCCTACGGATGTGACAGGGAAAATTCAGGGGTCAGAAAAGTTGTGAAAACATTCTGTTTGAAGGTCTATATATAGGCTGTAATCATTCGGACGAATGAGTTGTACGAAACACTCATTTGGGTGAATGGCTCTGCCGAATGAGCTGGTCAACCGAATGACTCATGTGAGTGGCTCATTCGCTTGCCTCAGAAATTCGCTAGTCGTTCATTCGTGCGAATGAACTCATTCGTAGGTATCATTCGAACGAATCAGTCTGTATTATAGAAAAATTCCAAGTCAAACATACCAAACTTAAACAAACGTAAACGAACAAAACATAATAGTCTATTTCATTACGGATATAAACTTTATACATCAAAATCCTACAATACACAGAACCAGGGACATTACATGCACTAACAAAATACCACTTTGTAGGACCTTGGAAACCACTCTGTTCCTTGCGGATTCTGCTTAGCACGCCCTCTAATAGTGCGCAATCCTATTCGAGGGTTTTCAAATCTAAATAACAAAGCCTCGTGGCAATCTGACTATGCGGAGACAGCGTTTTGATCAAAATCGAACACCACGGGGAAGAGAACTGAACTTGGAGAAGGGATGGCGGCTCAAAACCCTACGGATGTGAGATGGAATGTTTAGTGGTTAGAAAAGTTGTGAAAGTATTCTGTTTGCAGGTCTATATATAGGCTGTACTCATTCGGCCGAATGATTTGTACGAAACACTCGTTCGAGCGAATGGCTAAGCCAAATGAGCTGGTCAACCGAATGAGTCATGCGAGTGACTCATTTGTTTGCCTCAGACATTCTCTGGTCTTTCATTCGGGGAAATGAACTCATTCGTAGGTATCATTCGCACGAATGGGTTTGTACTTTAGAAAAAGTCGAAGTCAAACATACTAAACTTAAACAAACATAAATGAACAAAACAGAATTGTGTATTTAATTACTGATATAAACTTTATACATCAAAATCCTACAATACACTGAACTAGTGACATTACATGCACCAACAAAATACAACTTTGTAGGACCTTGGAAACCACTCCGTTGCTCGCGGATTCTCCTCAGCAGGCCCTCGAATAGCGCGAAATCATATTTCAGGGTTTGCCGATCCAAATCACTAAGCCCCGTGGCAATTCGATGATGCGGAGACAATGACTTGATCAAAATCGAACACCACGGGGATGAGAAACGAACTTGGAGAAGGGATAGTGGCTCAAAACCCTACGGATGGGACAGGGAATGTTCAGGGGTCAGAAAAGTTGTGAAAACATTCTGTTTGCAGGTCTATATATAGGCTATAATCATTCGGACGAAGGAGTTGTACAAAACACTCGTTCGGGCGAATGGCTCAACCGAATGAGCTGGTCAACCGAATGAGTCATGTAAGTGGCTCATTCGTTTGCCTCAGACATTCGCTAGTCATTCATTCCTGCGAATGAACTCATTCATAGGTATCATTCGCACGAATGAGTCTGTATTATAGAAAAACTCATAGTCAAACATACTAAACATAAACAAACGTAAACGAACAAAACATAATAGTCTATTTCATTACTGTTATAAACTTTATACATCAAAATCCTACAATACACAGAACTAGGGACATTACATGCATTAACAAAATACCGCATTTTAGGACCTTGGAAACCACTCTGTTCCTTGCGGATTCTACTCAGCAGGCCCTCTAATAGTGTGCAATCCTATTCGAGGGTTTTCCAATTGAAATAACCAAGCCCCGTGGCAATCTGACTTTGCGGACACAACGTTTTGATCAAAATCAAACACCACAGGGATGAGAAAGGAACATGGACAAGGGATGGCGGCTCAAAACCCTACGGATGTGACAGGGAATGTTCAGTGGTCAGAAAAGTTGCGAAAATATTCTGTTTGTAGGTCTGTATATAGGCTGTAGTCATTCGGCCGAATGATTTGTACTAAACACTTGTTCGGGCGAATGGCTCTGCCGAATGAGCTGGTCAACCGATTGAGTCATGCGAGTGACTCATTCGTTTGCCTCAGACATTCGCTAGTCTTTCATTCGTGCGAGTGAACTCATTCGTAGGTATAATTCGCACGAATAGATCTATATTTTAGATAAAGTCAAAGTCAAACATAGTAAACTTAAACAAACGTAAATGAACAAAACAGAATTGTCTATTTATTTATTGATATAAAGTTTATACATCAAAATCCTACTATACTCTAATCTAGTGACATTACACGCACCAACAAATACCACTTTGTTGGACCTTGGAAACCACTCCATTACTTGCGGATACTCCTCAGCAGCCCTCGAATAGTGTGAAATCATAGTTGAGGGTTTGCCAATCAAAATCACTATGCCCCGTGGCAATTTGACGATGCGGAGACAATGTTTTGATCAAAATCGAACACCACGAGGATGAGAAACGAACTTCGAGAAGTGATGGGGCGCAAAACCCTACGGATGTGACAGGGAATGTTCAGGGGTCAGAAAAGTTGTGAAAACATTCTCTTTGCAGGTCTATATATAGGCTGTAATCATTCGGACGAATGAGTTGTACGAAACACTCATTCGGGCGAATGGCTCTCCTGAATGAGCTGGTGAGTGGCTCCTTCGCTTGCCACAGAAATTCGCAAGTCGTTCATTCGTGCGAATGAACTCATTCGTATGTATCATTCGTACAAATCAGTCTGCATTATAGAAAAAGTCCAAGTCAAACATACCAAACTTATACAAACGTAAACGAACAAAACATAATAGTCTATTTCATTACCGATATAAACTTTATACATCAAAATCCTACAATACACAGAACTAGGGCCATTACATGCACTAACAAAATACCACTTTGTAGGACCTTGGAAACCACTCTGTTCCTTGCGGATTCTGCTCAGCAAGCCCTCTAATAGTGCGCAATCCTATTCGAGGGTTTTCCAATCTAAATAACCAAGCCTCGTGGCAATCTGACTATGCGGAGACAGTGTTTTGATCAAAATCGAACACCACGGGGATGAGAACCAAACTTGGAGAAGGGATGGCGGCTCAAAACCCTACGGATGTGACATGGAATGTTCGGTGGTCAGAAAAGTTGCGAAAGTATTCTGTTTGCAGGTTTATATATAGGCTGTACTCAATCGGCCGAATGATTTGTACGAAACACTCGTTTGGGGGAATGGCTCAGCCAAATGAGCTGGTCAACCGAATGAGTCATGTGAGTGACTCATTTGTTTGCCTCAGACATTCGCTAGTCTTTCGTTCGTGGAAATGAACTCATTCGTAGGTATCATTCGTACGAATGGGTTTGTATTTTAGAAAAAGTCGAAGTCAAACATAAATGAACAAAACAAAATTGTGTATTTAATTACTGATATAAACTTTATACATCAAAATCCTACAATACATTGAACTAGTGACGTTACATGCACCAACAAAATACAACTTTGTAGGACCTTGGAACCACTCCGTTACTTGCGGATTCGCCTCAGCAGGCCCTCGAATAGTGCGAAATCATATTTGAGGGTATGCCAATCAAAATCACTAAGCCCCTTGGCAATTCGATGATGCGAAGACAATGTTTTGATCAAAATCGAACACCACGGGGATGAGAAACGAACTTGGAGAAGGGATGGTGGCTCAAAACCCTACGGATGTGACAGGGAATGTTCAGGGGTCAGAAAAGTTGTGAAAACATTCTGTTTGCAGGTCTATATATAGGTTGCAATCATTCGGACAAATGTGTTGTACGAAACACTCATTTGGGCGAGTGGCTCAGCCGAATGAGCTGGTCAACCGAATGAGTCATGTGAGTGACTCATTCGTTCGCCTCAGACATTCGCTAGTTGTTCATTCGTGCGAATGAACTCATTCGTGGGTATTATTCGCACGAATGGGTCTGTATTACAGAAAAAGTCAAAGTCAAACATACTAAACTTAAACAAACATAAACAAACAAAACAAAACAGTCTATTTCATTACTGATATAAACATTATACATCAAAATCCTACAATACACAGAACTAGGGACATTACATGCAATAACAAACTACCATTTTGTAGGACCTTGGAAACCACTATGTTCCTTGCGGATTCTGCTCAGCAAGCCCTCTAATAGTGTGCAATCCTATTCGAGGGTTTTCCAATCGAAATAACCAAGCCCTGTGGCAATATGACTATGTAGAGACAACGTTTTGATCAAAATCGAACACCACGGGGCTGTGAAACGAAGTTGGAGAAGGGATGGCGGCTCAAACCCTACGGATGTGAATGCGAATGTTTAGTGGTCAGAAAAGTTGTAAAGTATTCTGTTTGCAGGTCTATATATAGGCTATACTCATTCGGGCGAGTGGGTCAGCTGAATGAGCTGGTCAACCGAATGAGTCATGCGAGTGACTCATTCGTTTGCCTCAGACATTCCCTAGTCGTTCATTCGTGCGATTGAACTCATTCATAGGTATCATTTGCACGAATGGGTCTCTATTTTAGAAAAACTCAAAGTCAAACATACTAAACTTAAACAAACGTAAACGAACAAAACTTAATTGTCTATTTAATTACTGATATAAACTTTATACATCAGAATCTTACAATACACTGAACTAGTGACATTACACGCACCAACAAAATAACACTTTGTAGGACCATGGAAACCACTTCGTTCCTTGCGGATTCTGCTCAACAGGCCCTCGAATAGTGAGAAATCATATTCGAGGGTTTTCCGATCAAAATCACCAAGCCCCATGGCAATTCGAAGACGCGGAGACAACGTTTTGATCAAAATCGAACACCATGGGGACGTGAAACGAACTTTGAGTAGGGATGGCGGCTCAAAACCTTACGGATGTGACAGGGAATGTTCAGGGGTCAGAAAAGTTGTGAAAACATTCTGTTTGCAGGTCTATATATAGGTTGTAATCATTCGGACGAATGAGTTGTACGAAACACTCATTTGGGCGAATGGCTCAGCCGAATGAGCTGGTCAACCGAATAAGTCATCTGAGTGACTCATTAGTTTGCCTTAGACAATCGCTAGTCATTCATTCGTGCGAATGAACTCATTCATAGTTATTATTCGCACGAATGGGTCTGTATTATAGAAAAAGTCAAAGTCAAACATACTAAACTTCAACAAACGTAAACGAAGAAAACATAATAGTCTATTTCATTACTTATATAAACTTTGTACATCAAAATTTTACAATACACAGAACTAGGGACATTACATGAACTAACAAACTACCATTTTGTTGGACCTTGGAAACCACTATGTTCCTTGCGGATTCTGCTCAGCAAGCCCTCTAATAGTGTGCAATCCAATTCGAGGGTTTTCGAATCGAAATAACCGAGCCTTGTGGCAATCTGACTATGCAGAGACAACGTTTTGATCAAAATCGAACATCACGGGGATGTGAAACAAACTTGGAGAAGGGATTGCAGCTCAAAACCCTACGGATGTGAAAGGGAATGTTTAGTGGTCAGAAAAGTTGTAAAGTATTTTGTTTGCAGGTCTATATATATGCTATACTCATTCGGGCGAGTGGCTCTGCTGAATGAGCTGGTCAACCGAATGAGTCAAGCGAGTGACTCATTCGTTTGCCTCAGACATTTCCTTGTCGTTCATTCGTGCAAATGAACTCATTCATAGGTATCATTCGCACGAATGGGTCTGTATTTTAGAAAAATTCAAAGTCAAACATACTAAACTTAAACAAACGTAAACGAACAAAACATAATTGTCTATTTAATTACTGATATAAACTTTATACATCAGAATCCTACAATACACTGAACTAGTGACATTACACGCACCAACAAAATAACACTTTGTAGGACCATGGAAACCACTTCGTTCCTTGCGGATTCTGCTCAACAGGCCATCCAATAGTGCGAAATCATATTCGAAGGTTTTCCGATCAAAATCACCAAGCCCCATGGCAATTCGACGACGCGGAGACAACGTTTTGATCAAAATCAAACACCATGGGGATGTGAAACGAACTTTGAGAAGGGATGGCGGCTCAAAACACTACAGATGTGACATGGAATGTTCATGGGTCAGAAAAGTTGTGAAAACATTTTGTTTGCAGGTCTATACATAGGCTGTAATCATTTGGACGAATGAGTTGTACGAAACACTCTTTTGGGCGAATGGCTCAGCCGAATGAGATGGTCAACCGAATGAGTCATGTGAGTGACTCATTCGTTTGCCTTAGACATTCGCTAGTCGTTCATTCGTGCGAATGAACTCCTTCGTAGTTCTTATTCGCACGAATGGGTCTGTATTATAGAAAAAGTCAAAGTCAAACATACAAAACTTTGTACATCAAAATCCTACAATACACATAACTAGGGACATTACATGCACTAACAAACTACCATTTTTTTAGACCTTGTAAACCACTATCTTCCTTGCGGATTCTGCTCAGCAGGTCCTCTAATAGTTTGCAATCCTATTCGAGGGTTTTCCAATCGAAATAGCCAACCCCCGTGGCAATCCGATGATGCGGAGACAACGTCTTGATCAAAATTGAACACCACGAAGATGATAAACGAACTTGGAGAAGGGATGGCTGCTCAAAACCCACGGATGTGACAGGGAATGTTCAGGGGTCAGAAAAGTTGTGAAAACATTCTGTTTGCAGGTCTATATATAGGCTGTACTCATTCGGCCGAATGAGTTGTACGAAACACTCATTCAGGACAATGGCTTAGCCGAATGAGCTGGTCAACGGAATGAGTCATGTGAGTGACTCGTAAGTTTGCCTCAAACATTCGCTAGTCATTCATTCGTGTGAATTAACTCATTCGTAGGTATCATTCGCATGATAGGGTCTGTATTATAGGAAAAGTCAAAGTCTAACATATTAAACTTAAAAAAACGTAAATGAACAAAACAGAATAGTCTATTTCATTACCGATATAAACTTTATACATCAAAATCCTACAATACACATAACTAGGGACATTACATGCATTAACAAACTACCATTTTGTAGGACCTTGGAAACCACTATGTTCCTTGCAGATTCTGCTCAGCAGGCCTTCTAATAGTGTGCAATCCTATTCGAGGGTTTTCCAATCGAAATAACCAAGCCATGTGGCAATCTGACTATGCAGAGACAACATTTTGATCAAAATCGAACACCACGGGGATGAGAAACGAACATGGAGAAGGGATGGTGGCTCAAAACCCTATGGATGTGACAAGGAATGTTTTGTGGTCAGAAAAGTTGTGAAAGTATTCTGTTTGCAGGTCTATATATAGGCTATACTCATTCGGGAGAATGGTTCAGCCAAATGAGCTGGTCAACCGAATGAGTCATGCGAGTGACTCATTCGTTTGCCTAAGACATTCGCTGGTCGTTCATTCGTGCGAATGAACTCGTTCTGTCACACCCCAACTCAAGGAGATTAGGGTACAACGATTGATTTCAATAATTTAAACTAACTTGGCGGAAGCATAGTATAAATAATCCATAGCCCAAAGCAAACTAAAGCAAATAAAGTCTCAACACACAACAATTGTCTAAATGCCACACAGGGCCAAATAAAACATTATCCAATAACATAAATTGTTTACAATTAACTTCATTCTAAAAGCTACACTACGCCTCTAGAAGCTGATCCAGTTCGCCTACTCTTACCATTCAACCTGAAAGACATGCTAAAATACGTCAACTATAAAGTTGGTGAGAACATGAGTTTAATATCATGGCACGATAGTAATAATAATACAATAAAGCATAACATGTGATAATTCAATAACAATACAACCAACCCTGCTCCATGCTCGGGCGTTTGCTTCTTACAATGTTAGCCCATAACATGGTCATTCTAATTAAACTTCCTATTCCGAGACCCGTTCCTGCTCTCGGTGTAAACGTATCATAAAGAATATATGCCACAACGGTTGATATTAACCTTAGTGGGGTTTCAACCTTATTTTTATAAGGCCACCCTTTCGGGCCACTGTGCGTGGGGGATTCCCCAAGTAGTACTACCCATAGACTCACCGGCTCTCCTTTGGAGTTAATGGTTGTAAATTATGTTTAATGTCTAGGGGAAGCAATTTTTATTTTGAAACGGACGTTCATTATTACATACATATAATTTTATAAACAGTTTATGGAGCATGCTTTCAGTATCCCAAAACAGTAAAAAAGAAAAAGGGATCACATGAACTCACATGTGCTAGCGATGGGGTTTGGTTAACTGATGATTGAATGGTTTGGTGGTTTGCCTTGATTGGTTCAATTGCCTAATATATGTTTAGAATTTTTAGTATATAGTCATGCCATAATTATTGGTGTGCTAATGTTTCTTATGAAATATTATCAATTTACATGTGTAGTTGTATAGTTGACTGCATGCCAATATTCAAGAGTTTAAGTGTTTAATAATTATACATGTGTGTATATATATATATATATATATATCTACACATATATATATATACATTTATATGATTATAAATAATTTTAGGTAAACATAGTCTGCAAGTGTTTTAAAATATGTAGTTGTATGATGATTAATATTTTTAAATAGTTTAATAGGAACTTGCAATATCCAATATAGGTTTTATAAATTTATAACAATTTTCTTATTTATTTTTATCAGAAAATGGTCTGGGAAAATTGTTATTTAACCAATGCTTATTATTTTTATACATGGATATTACAAAATTTCATTTTTATTCATTTTAAATCCTTCAAAATAATAAATGTGTCCTTAGGCTACTGTAAAATTTCAGAATTTTTCGAGGTCGTTTACTATTTTAATTGGTTTTTATACTGTTTAATATACAAAATATAAAAATAAATATTTAACAGTTACTAAAAATTACAAACTTTTTACTGAAACATGACAATATATTTACCATTCTGGGAAAATTAATTATTTCATATTTTGGACAGTGAATAATTAAATTCGCATTTTTAGGCTTAATTAACATATTAAATAGTACATAATTAGGTTTAACTATACATTTGTTGTTTTAATATTTTTCTCAGGTTTTACAAATATATTAAGACTAAAATAAATAACAGTTAGAATTTTATTTCACAGAAACTATTTCTACTGATTTTACCACCTTTTATAGAGATTTTGTAAAATTCATAACTTATTTTGTGGGTATCAATAAATACTCAAACCTTTTGTGTGTTATCCTAACATTATTATAAGCCTATTTTATTTATTTGTTATTCCCAGAAGGTTGTTAACATAAATTTTGACATTTTATGAAATTCTAAGCCTTAAAAATTCGGTTTTTGGTCAAAATTACCAATATAACATATATATCATCATAAACCTAATCTTTTATACAATAATTCCAGAGATTTTATCACACATAAACCTGCTCAAATTTTCTTGATACATACATTATCATTTTCGAAGTTATAAAATCCGTTTTTACATACATGCATGCTCATATAACAATTTTTCAAAGGATGTGGTTCTTACTCCTGTGCTTAACACTTGTGTTCAACGTTTCCAAGATGGTTGTGAGCTGTTAAGACATGTAGAATGCATAGAATGGTTTTAGAGTTCATTGAAGTTACAAAATGGAAGTGGTGGTTCTTCAAACTCATGAACTTACACATGCAAGGCTTGCATGTGTATGCATGATTCAAAGTACTCGTCCCCATGGATTTTAAAAGGGTTAACATTAGATTAAAAAATCGATTCTTTGGATGTGTAAGGGTTATTATTATGAAAATCATGATTTTTTTTAAGAAAGTAGAACTTTCACACATGCATGTACATGCATGTTAGTTTTTCGCATCATAGAAGTTCTTAGCCTTCATATTCACGTATAGAATGTTTTAGAAAATGTGTTTAGGGCTGTTCTTGATTTGTAGGAAGAAAGGAGTAGATAGAACAAGATTTTCGAGCTTTAGAGACTCACTAGCTAACCTTTGTGTCGATGTAAGCCTTGAACTCGAGATGGTCTTTTGTTGTGACCTCCAAACCGCCGATCTCTTGAGAGGGAGAGGCTGGAACTCGTCGAGTTTGAGAGGGGAGGAAATGAGAGTGTTTTTCTTGAGTTGAGAGAATTCAAATGAGGAGTGTGAATGTATGTTTGTTGTGGCCGAATTTAGAGAGAGGGAAGGGGGTAGGATTCGGTCAAAGTGAGAGGAAAGGAAGGGGATGGATTGGTTAAGGGAAGAGGTGGTGTAAGAAGGATTTTGTCCTACATGCTTGTTTCATTTGGTTGAGTGTGTGTGTGTATACCGAATATATGTATGTAAATATATGTGTGTGTATAGTCGTGAATGGGATAGAGAGAGAATGATATTTTGTTTTTAGAGTGTAGGAAAAGTAAGGGTTTTGATAAGGTGATAAATGTGGGAAAGAGTAGAGTGTTTTGGTATTGGTGGTGATGGGAGGTGTAGTAAGAGATTGTATGTAAATATATATGTGTATACCCGTGTTTGTGTATCTATCGTATGTATATATATGTATTTGCGTACATATATTTTGTTGAGCCTTGCAATTAATAAAACTATGCATGTATGTATGTATAACCGAAAAGTGAACATATATATATATTAATATGTGTCGTGTATATATGTATGTAATGTAAGGAGTAGTGTTTTAAATGGAATAATCTATGCATGCATATGTATGGTGGTGATTTGATCTTATAATAATCTTAATAAAGATATAGATATACATATATGTATGTATGCCATGATATATATACATTTTCAATATGATAATTATTTATTAGATGTAGTCTTGCATAGATAATTTGATTACCATAAATTTAAGCATGCATATAACTATATATATATATATATATGAATAAGTGCAATCATTGTTTTATTTTATTTTAGTTTGTTGTGTCACAAAGGTATATCATAATCTGATTGTGTTCCTTAGAATAGTATACTTTTTAATAAGACTCCCTTGCTTCAAACCTTTATGGCATGTGTACTTTATTGCTCCCAACTAATGACATATTTTCTCTACTTTATGTTTCCAATATATGTGTCTATCAGATCATGTTAAAAAAATGCGTTGTAATTAAATTTTAATATAAACCTGGTTTACGCGTTGTCATAGTCTCCCCAACTTATAGAAATTTCGTCCTCGAAATTTGATTTTTCGTAGTCACCTCGTAGCTTGAAACAGTTGAGAGTATTTCTTACGCATTTCTGATTCTTTTTCCCTAGTAAAATTAGGTCCTCTTTTGGAATCCCAACGTACCTTTATAATTGGTATCTTACTACGCCTCAACTTCTTGACTTGTCTGTACATGATTTCCACAGGTTCCTCCATGAATTGTAATTGTTTATTGACCTTTGCCTCTCGGTAAGGTATGATCAAACTTTCGTCCACCAAACATTTCTTGAGGTTTGACACATGGAACACGTCATGTATTCCTTCTAATTCCAATGGGAGTTCTAGCTAATAAGCTACAAGTCCTACTCGTGCCAAAATTTTGAAGGGTCCAATAAATCGAGGGTTGAACTTCCCATGTTTGCCAAAGCGTACTGTACCCTTCCATGGTGATACCTTTAGCATGACTTTATCTCCCACACTGAACTCCAAAGGCCTTTGTCTCTTATCTGCGTAACTCTTCTGTCGGTCTTGAGCAGCCTTCATTCTTTCCTTGATTTTATGAATCTTATCAGTGGTTTCTTGAACAATCTCAGGCCTGGTTAATTGACTTTCACCTATTTCATTCCAACACAACGGTGATCTGCATTTTCTCCCATATAGTGCCTCAAACGGTGCCGCTTGAATACTAGTATGGTAACTGTTATTATAGGAGAACTCAACCAATGGAAAGTGTGTATCTCAACTTCCTCCGAAATCTATTACACATGCTCTCAGCATGTCCTCCAACGTCTGGATAGTCCTTTCACTTTGCCCATCGGTTTGAGGATGGTAGGCTGTACTTAGTTTTAATTTAGTTCCCAGAGCTTCCTGAAGAGTTTTCCTGAATCTTGACGTAAAACGACTATCTCTATCCGAGATTATTGATATAGGCACTCCATGTCTTGACACAATTTCATTCATATATATCTTTGCTAACTTCTCCATTTTGTAGTCCTCCCTTATGGGTAAGAAGTGTGCCGTTTTTGTTAACCTATCAATGACTACCCATATCGAGTCATGAGCACTGGCGGTCCGAGGTAACTTAGTCACAAAATCCACAGTGCCTTGTTCCCACTTCCATGCAGGTATCTCTTGTTGTTGTAACAATCCAGATGGTTTTTGATGCTCCGCTTATACTCTTGCACAAGTTAAGCATTTACTTACATACTCTGCTATTGATCTTTTTAACCCAGGCCACTAGAATTTTTCTTTTATCTCATGTTACATCTTGTCACTGTCGGGATGCACTGAGTATTTAGACTTATGGGCTTCTTATAAAATTACTTCTCTCATACCTCCATGTAGAGGTATCCATATTCTTCCTTTGAACGCTTTCAATCTTCCTTGATCTTCTTCATCAAATTGTTTCTCGATTCCAGTTAATGACTCTTCCTTTACCTTTTCCTTGGTCAAGGCTTCCTGTTGAGCGCTACGGATCTTTTCCTTCATGTCAATTCTTACTGTCATCTTTAGGGCTTTTACTCTTAATGGAATCACTCTCTCTTTCTGACTCAAGGCGTCTGCTACCACATTCGCCTTTCCCGGATGATACCGGGTTTCACAGTCATAATCACTTAACAACTCTACCCATCTCCTTTGCCTCATATTTAGTATTTTTTGATCGAGTATATGTTGTAAGCTCTTGTGATCAGTGTAGATTACACAATTTGTTCCATATAAATAGTGTCTCCATATCTTTAGAGCAAACACTACAGCTCCTAACTCTAAGTCATGGGTGGTATAATTTTTCTCGTGAGTTTTCAATTGTCGTGACGCGTATGCAATTACCTTATTTCTTTGCATTAACACACAACCCAGTCCCATTCTAGAAGCATCACAGTAGACCACAAAATCTTCGTTTCCTTCTGGTAAGGATAATATAGGCGCACTACACAACTTTTGCTTAAGTGTGTCAAATGCTTCTTGCTGTTTTTCTCCCCATTCAAAGGTCACTTTCTTCTGGGTTAAAGTAGTTAAAGGTAGTGCTATCTTTGAAAAATTTTCAATAAATCTTCTTTAATAACCGGCCAATCCTAAGAATGGCCTTATTTTGATAGGAGTTCTTGGTGTCTCCCATTCTTTAATAGCCTCTATCTTTGAAGGATCTACTTGTATTCCTTCTTCATTTATGATGTGTCCCAAGGACTGTACTTCTCTCATCCAAAATTCACATTTGCTCAACTTAGCATATAACTTTTCCTTCCTTAAGAGTTCCTGCATCTTTCATAGATGCTCCTCATTATCTTTTGCACTCTTTGAGTATATTAGAATATCATCAATGAATACAATCACGAATTTATCCAAGTATAGTTTACACACCCGGTTCATGAGATCCATAAATACAGCAGGTGCGTTTGTAAGCCCAAATGGCATTACCATAAACTCATAATGTTCGTAACGAGTTCTGAAAGCGGTTTTAGGGACATCCTCTTCCCTAACTCTCAATTGATTATATCCTGATCTTAAGTCAATCTTTGAAAAATAGCTTGCCCCTTGAAGTTGATCAAACAAGTCGTCGATTTTTGGGAATGGATAACGATTCTTTATAGTAACTTTGTTCAGCTCTCGATAGTCGATGCACATTCACAACGTCCCGTCCTTCTTCTTCACAAATAATACTGGGGCTCCCCATGGAGAAAAGCTAGGCCTTATGAAACCTTTATCGATCAGCTCTTGTATTTGAATCACCATCTCTTGCATTTCGGATGACATTAAGCGATAAGGTGCTTTAGCTACTGGTGCTGCCCCGGGTATCAAATCAATTCGGAATTCCACTTGTCTCGGTGCCGGCACTCTCGGCAACTCTTCCGGGAATACATCCAAATATTCAGATACAATTGGTATAACCTTGGGTACTGTATCTTCTTTCTTGGTGACCACATAGGCTAAGTAAATCATGTTTCCCTTCCTTGAATACTTCTTCGTCTTTGCATACAAAATGATGCACGGTAATTCTCTAACCTTATGCCCGATCACTATTATATTCTTATCATTAGTTAAGGGAATTGTAATAATCTTATGTTCACAGTTGAGATCTACCTTAAACTGTTGTCCTTCCATAACTAATTCACTGTCTTTCAACATTTCTTTTATACTTATCACTTTTCCAGTGGCTATCTCTACTTCACATATGTCTTTCAAACAAGAAGGTTGTTTATCGAGTAAGGATCTGAATTTTGTTGATATAAAACTAAAAGTGGCACTCGTAACAATCAGTACACTAGCTACATGATTATTTAAAAGAAACGTACCCGTTATCATCTCCGGATCTTTCTGAGCTTCAGTTGCAGTGAGTACAAATGCTCTTCCCGTTGCTTTTTGTGGCTTATCCCTCTTTAATTTAGGACACACATTCCTCAAATGCCCGGTGTCCACGCATTCATAGCATCTAGCTACATCCTTGACCCTGCAATCCTTTAGTAGATGTCCTGCTTTCTTACACTTGTAATAGTACGTTGGGTTGCATTCCCCTTGATGATGTATCTTGCACTTATCACACCAAGGACTAGTTCCTAGGTATAATTTCCTCCCTGGTCTGGGTGCAGTTGATTCCTTTGCTTTGCCAAAGTCAATTCTCCTACCATCAAATCTCCTAAACTTCTGATTCCCTTTCCTATCATTCCTGTTATTTTGCCACTTCCTCTTGTCACCCATTTTTTCCAGACTTATTTTCCCGCACCTCACTTTTTCATCAGTAAGTGTTCCTCCTAGCTTTACTGCCGACTGAAAAGTAGCTGGTCTCGCTGTCCTGACAAACCCCCTGACTTGTGGTGCTAATCCCCAGATATACCTTCCTATTCTTTTAGTCTCAGGGGTAACCAGGTGTGGAACTAACAACACCATTTCATTGAATCGATTTGTACTTGGTATGATCCAACCCAATCATTTCATGTGTTAGAAATGCAGCTTCGATTCTTTCCAGTTCATTAATTGACAAAACTTTTCAGTAACTAGATCTTTAAAGTCGTTCCACTTCATGGCCCCAATGGTGTTTCGGCCCCTGGTTTTGACAATGGTGTTCCACCATGTTAATGCAGATCCCTTTAGAGAGTGAATTGCATATTTCACCTTGTTATCCTCCTTGCAATCACTGATGTCTAACACTGCCTCCATATCCTTCAACCATCTAATTGCCCTACAGCACCATCCTTACCTTCAAAATCTTTTGGCTTGCACGCCATGAAAGTCTTGTATGAGCACCCCTTCCGTTCTTCCATCTCTGCCTGTTCAATCTCTGGTCCTCCTACTCCGTGAGCATTTTTGTTTCGGTTTTCGATATTCATATCCACCCTGATCTGAGCTGCAATAGTTGGTATTGCATTCTGGATATGCCTAGTAATAAGATTTGTCATTCTATCCTCCATGTTTCGATCTCCTCCATTTCTACCTGCGTTTGGGTTGCCCTCTGAGGGATTCTCCCTATTTTCAACATGGTTAAGTAAATTTTCCGGGGAGGGTGATGGTGGAATCCTTCTTCGTCCTGCTCTCGGTGTAAACGTATCATAAAGAATATATGCCACAACGGTTGATATTAACCTCAGTGGGGGTTTCAACCTTATTTTTATAAGGCCACCCTTTCGGGCCACTGTGCGTGGGGGATTCCCCTTGTAGTACTACCCATATACTCACCGGCTCTCCTTATGAGTTAATGGTTGTAAATTATGTTTAATGTCTAGGGAAAGCAATTTTTATTTGAAACAGACGTTCATTATCACATACATATAATTTTATAAACAGTTTATGGAGCATGCTTTCAGTATCCCAAAACAATAAAAAAGAAAAAGATATCACAAGAACTCACATGTGCTAACGATGGGGTTTGGTTAACTGATGAATGAATGGTTTGGTGGTTTGCCTTGATTTGTTCAATTGCCTAATATATGTTTAGAATTTTTAGTATATAGTCATGCCATAATTATTGGTGTGCTAATGTTTCTTATGAAATATTATCAATTTACATGTGTAGTTGTATATTTGACTACATGCCAATATTCAAGAGTTTAAGTGTTTAATAATTATACATGTATATATATATATATATCTACACACACATATATATATATACATTTATATGATTATAAATAGTTTTATGTAAACATAGTTTGCAAGTGTTTTAAAATATGTAGTTGTATGATGATTAATATTTTTAAATAGTTTAATAGGAACTTGCAATATCCAATTTAGGTTTTATAAATTTATAAAAATTTTCATATTTATTTTTATCAGTAAAGGGTCTGGGAAAATTGTTATTTAACCAATGCTTATTATTTTTCTACATGGATATTACAAAATTTCAGTTTTATTCATTTTAAATCCTTCAAAAATTTACTTTAAAGGATTTAGGTCTCTAAAAATTCCGAAACTTTTTGTACAGAATAATAAATGTGTCCTTAGGCTATTGTAAAAATTTCAGAATTTTTCGAGTTCGTTTACTATTTTAATTGATTTTTATACTTTTTAATATACAAAATATCAAAATAAATATTTAACAGTTACTAAAAATTACAAAATTTTTACTGGAATATCACAATATATTTACCATTCAGGTAAAAATATTTATATCATATTTTGTACAGTGACTAATTAAATTCACATTTTTAGGCTTAATTAACATATTAAATAGTAAATAATTAGGTTTAACCATACATTTGTAGTTTCAATATTTTTCCCAAGTTGTAAAAATATATTAAGACTAAAATAAATTACAGTTAGAATTTTATTTCAAAGAAACTATTTCTACCGATTTTACCACATTTTATATAGATTTTGTAAAATTCATAACTTATTTTGTGGGTATCAATAAATACTCAAACTTTTTGGGTGTTATCCTAACATTATTATAAGCCTATTTTATTTATTTATTCTGGCCAGAAGATTGTTAACATAAATTTTGACATTTTATGAAATTCTAAGCCTTAAAAATTCGGTTTTTGGTCAAAATTACCAATATAACCTATCTATCATCATAAACCTAATCTTTTATACAATAATTCCAGAGATTTTATCACACATAAACCTGCTCAAATTTTCGTGATACATACATTATCATTTTTGAAGTTATAAAATCCATTTTTACATACATGCATGCTCATATAACAATTTTTCAAAGGATGCGGTTCTTACTTTTGTGCTTAACACTCGTGTTCAACGTTTCCATGACGGTTGTGGGCTGTTAAGACATGTAGAAGACATAGAATGGTTTTAGAGTTCATTGAAGTTACAAAATGGAAGTGGTGGTTCTTCAAACTCAAGAACTTACACATGCAAGGCTTGCATGTGTATGCATGATTCAAAGTACTCGTCCCCATGGATTTTAAAAGGGTTAACATTAGATTAAAAAATTGATTCTTTGGATGTGTAAGGGTTATTATTACGAAAATCATGATTTTTGTTTAAGAAAGTCGAACTTTCACACATGCATGTACATGCATGTTAGTTTTTCGCATCATAGAAGTTCTTAGCCTTCATATTCACGGTATAGAATGCTTTAGAAAATGGGTCTAGGGCTGTTCTTGAGTTGTAGGAAGAAAGGAGTACATAGAACAAGATTTTCGAGCTTTGGAGACTCACTAGCTAACCTTTGTGTCGATATAAGCCTTGAACTCGAGATGGTCTTGTGTTGTGACCTCTAAACCGTCGATCTCTTGAGAGGGAGAGGCTGGAACTCGTCGAGTTTGAGAGGGGAGGAAATGAGAGTGTTTTTCTTGAGTTGAGAGAATTCAAATGAGGAGTGTGAATGTATGTTTGTTGTGGCCGAATTGAGAGAGAGGTAAGGGGGTAGGATTCGGTCAAAGTGAGAGGAAAGGAAGGTGATGGATTGGTTAAGGGAAGAGGTGGTGTAAGAAGGATTTTGTCCTACATGATTGTTTCATTTGGTTGAGTGTGTGTGTGTGTATACCGAATATATGTATGTAAATATATGAGTGTGTATAGTCGTGAAAGGGATAGAGAGAGAGAATGATATTTTGTTTTTAGAGTGTAGGAAAAGTAAGGGTTTTGATAAGGTGATAAATGTGGGAAAGAGTAGAGTGTTTTGTTATTGGTGGTGATGGGAGGTGTAGTAAGAGATTGTATGTAAATATATATGTGTATACCCGTGTGTGTGTATCTATCGTATGTATATATGTATTTATGTACATATATTTTGTCGAGCCTTGCAATTAATAAACCTATGCATGTATGTATGTATAACCGAAAAGTGAACACACACACACACACATATATATATATTAATGTGTCGTGTATATATGTATGTAACGTAAGGAGTAGTGTTTTAAATGGAATAATCTATGCATGCATATGTATGGTGGTGATTTGATCTTATAATAATCTTAATACAGATATAGATATACATATATGTATGTATGCCATGATATACATACATTTTCAATATGATAATTATTTATTAGATGTAGTCTTGCGTAGATAATTTGATTACCATAAATTTAAGCATGCATAAACTATATATATATATATATATATATATATATATATATATATAGGAGGGTTCCTAAAAAAACTTTCATTTTTAAGAAAACCAAGAAAACCATATTTTCACCATTGATTTGTTTGATAGATGGTTGAGATCAATAGTGGCACAATTGTAAATAATTAGTATTTGAAAGGTATTTTTATATGCTTTTAAGGGTATTTTAGGTAGAGTAAAAACTTACTTATGGAAACTTTTAATAGTATTAATTAGAATATATGAGCCTCTCTTTCTCTCTCTTATTTGCAGCAAATTTTTTTAAATTTAAACTATCATTTTCATAAATGTTTTATCTCACGTGATAATTTGAATCCAAAGGAAAATTTGAAGAAAATGCCTCTACATTTAATAACTTTTATTATCATTTAAATTGATATATTGCATGTATGTAATAATAAACAATTATTTATATGTGTTTAACTTTTAAACATCTTGTTATATTCATTTTTTACTAACGTTTTTTTATTTTACAAAATAAAAAATTCTATTAAAATCAAATTTTTTATATAGTATGAATCAAAATATAAAGAACAAAAAATATGTCATACTAGGTGTTATATATATGTAATCATATAACGTATTCTCAAAAAATAAAAAATGAACATCAAGAGCGAAAAATGTAATATTATATGTTACATATATGTAAGCTGGTTACTTGTATACCTAATTGTATATGTAAGCTGATTACATATATATCTAATTACGTATATGTATTCAATTAAAGTAAACAATGTAACACATATGTAAGCTGATTACATATATGTAATCAACAACACATATTAAAGCAAGCACATAAGTAATATGATTACATATATGTAATCATGCCTAGTGTAGAGAAAATGACGAAGAACACCATGTGTAAGCGCATTGTAAAAAAAATTAGTCTAACCTATCTGATTACATATGCAATCATATACTTGGTCTAAAATAAAAATTATGGATCACACATTGCAATCCTAATATACCGATAACATATACAACCAAATGGATTGGAATTCTGATTATGTGTTCTTGGCACTGTTTTGAAAACCGGACTGGACTGGTTGAATCTTCAACCGGTGGGTGAACCGGTCCGGTTAGGGGTTCAGGGCCGTTTTGGGCGAATCGGCCGGTTGAACCGGTTTTTTTTATTATATATATGTATTTATAAAATGTTTATAAAATCATACGGTTCTTAAATCTGGTTCAACCGGTCGTACCTCTGACTGGTAAGTAGACCGGTTCGATGTCCGGTCCGGTTTTGAAAATATTGTTCTTGGGTTTCTTGGATAAAAAAAAATAAATTTTGACTTTTGACTAAAAAAACGTGATATTCAAAAAAATAGAAATAAGATACTTTCCAAGATTAGTTTGACAAAACAGTTACTTTAATACCCTTTTCAATAAATGCAAAAAGAAAAGCTTAAAATTATGTGATTGGTCAATATAAGTTTTCTTGGTTTTCTTGAAAACTGATAGTTTTCTTATGAACCTTCCTCTCTCTCTCTATATGTATATATATATATATATATATATATATATATATATATATGAATAAGTGCAATCATTGTTTTATTTTATTTTAGTTTGTTGTGTCACAAAGGTATACCCTAATCTGATTGTGTTCCTTAGAATAGTATACTTTTTAATAAGAGTCCCTTGCTTCAAACCTTTATGGCATGTGTACTATATTGCTCCCTACTAATGACATATTTTCTCTACTTTATGTTTCCAATATATGTGTCTATCAGATCATGCTAAAAAATGCGTTGTAATTAAAGTTTAAATATAAACCTGGTTTATGCGTTGTCACACATTCGTAGGTATCATTCGCATGAATGGATCTGTATTTTAGAAAAAGTCAAAGTTAAACATACTAAACATAAACAAACGTAAATGAACAAAATAGAATTGTTTATTTAATTACTGATATAAACTTTATACATCAAAATCCTACAATACACTAAACTAGTAACATTACACGCACCAACAAAATACCACTTTGTAGGACCCTGGAAACCACTCCGTTCCTTGCGGATTCTGCTCAACAGCTCATCAAATAGTGCGAAATCATATTCGAGGGTTTTCCAATCAAAATCACCAAGCCCCATGGCAATTCGACGGTACATATACAACGTTTTTATCAAAATCGAACACCACGGGGATGAGAAACGAACTTGGAGAAGGGATGGCGGCTCAAAACCCTACGGATGTGACAGGGAATGTTCAGGGGTCAGAAAAGTTTTGAAAACATTCTGGTTGCAGGTCTATATATAGGCTGTAATCATTCGGACGAACGAGTTGTATGAAACACTCATTCGGGCAAATGGCTCAGCCGAATTAGCTGGTCAACCTAATGAGTCATGTGAGTGGCTCATTCGTTTGCCTCAGACATTCTCTAGTAGTTCATCCGTGCGAGTGAACTCATTCGTAGGTATCATTCGCGCGAAGGAGTCTGGATTTTAGAAAAAGTCAAAGTCAAACATACTAAATTTAAACAAACGTGAACGAGCAAAATAGAATAGTCTGTTTCATTACTTAAATAAACTTTATACATCGAAATCCAACAATACACAAAACTAGGGACATTACGTGCACTAACAAAATACCACTTTGTAGGACCTTGGAAACCACTATGTTCCTTGCGGATTCTGCTCAGCAGGCCCTCTAATAGTGTGCAATCCTATTCGAGGGTTTTCCAATCGAAATAACCAAGCCCCGTGGCAATCTGACTATGCAGAGACAACGTTTTGATCAAAATCGAACACCACGGGGATGAGAAACGAACATGGAGAAGGGATGGCGGCTCAAAACCCTACAGATGTGACAAGGAATGTTTTGTGGTCAGAAAAGTTGTGAAAGTATTATGCTTGCAGGTCTATATATAGGCTATACTCATTCGGGCGAATGGCTCAGCCAAATGAGCTGGTCAACAGAATCAGTCATGCGAGTGACTCATTCGTTTGCCTCAGACATTCGCTAGTCTTTCATTCGTGCGAATGCACTCATTCGTAGGTATCATTCGCATGAATGGGTCTGTATTTTAGAAAAAAGTCAAAGTTAAACGTACTAAACATAAACAAACGTAAACAAACAAAACAGAATTGTCTATTTAATTACTGATATAAACTTTATACATCAAAATCCTACAATACACTAAACTAGTGACATTACACGCACCAACAAAATACCACTTTGTAGGACCTTGGAAACCACTCCGTTCCTTGCGGATTCTGCTCAACAGGCCATCAAAAGTGCGCAATCATATTCGAGGGTTTTCCAAACAAAATCACTAAGCCCCATGGCAATTCGACGATACGGAGACAACGTTTTTATCAAAATCGAACACCACGGTGATGAGAAACGAACTTAGAGAAGGGATGGCGGCTCAAAACCCTACGGATGTGACAGGTAATGTTCAGGGGTCAGAAAAGTTTGGAAAACATTCTGTTTGCTGGTCTATATATAGGCTGTAATCATTCGGACGAAGGAGTTGTATGAAAAACTCATTCGGGCAAATGGCTCAGCCGAATGAGCTGGTCAACCTAATGAGTCATGTGAGTGGCTCATTCGTTTGCCTCAGACATTCGCTAGTCATTCATTCGTGCGAATGAACTCATTCGTAGGTATCATTCGCACGAATGAGTCTATATTATAGAAAAAGTGAAAGTCAAACATACTAAACTTAAACAAACGTAAACGAGCAAAACATAATAGTCTATTTCATTCCTTATATAAACTTTATACATCAAAATCCAACAATACACAAAACTACGGACATTACGTGCACTAACAAAATACCACTTTGTAGGACCTTGGAAACCACTCTATTCCTTGCGGATTCTGCTCAGCAGGCCCTCTAATAGTGCGCAATCCTATTCGAGGGTTTTCCAATCGCAATAACCAAGCCTCGTGGCAATCTGACTATGCGGAGACAACGTTTTGATCAAAATCGAACACCATGGGGATGAGAAACGAACTTTTAGAAGGGATGGCGGTTCAAAACCCTGCGGATGTGACAAGAAATGTTCAGTGGTTAGAAAAGTTGTGAAAGTATTCTTGTTGCAGGTCTATATATAGGCTGTACTCATTCGGCCAAATGATTTGTACGAAACACTCGTTCGGGCGAATGGCTCAGCCGAATGACCTGGTCAACCAAATGAGTGATGCGAGTGACTCATTCGTTTGCCTCAGACATTCTCTAATATTTCATTCGTGCAAATGAACTCATTCGTAGGTATCATTAGCACGAATGGGTCTGTGTTTTAGAAAAAGTCAAAGTGATACATATTAAACTTAACCAAACGTAAACGAACAAAACAGAATAGTCCATTCTATTTCTGATATAAACTTTATACAACAAAATCCTACAATACACAGAACTAGAGATATTACATGCACCCAAAAAATACCACTTTGTAGGACCTTGGAAACCACTCCTTTCCTTGCGGATTTTGCTTAGTAGGCCCTTGAATAGTACAGAAGCCTATTCGAGGGTTTTTCAATCGAAATAACTAAGCCCTGTGGCAATCTGACGATGCGGAGACAACGTCTTGATTAAAATCGAACACCACGGGGATGACAAACGAACTTGGAGAAGAGATGGCGGCTGAAAACCCGACGGATGCAATAGGGAATGTTCAGTGGTCAGAAAAGTTGTGAAAGGATTCTGTTTGCAGGTCTATATATAAGTTGTACTCATTCGGACGAAAGATTTGTACGTAATACTTATTCGGGTCAATGGCTCAGCCGAATGAGCTCTTCAACCAAATGAGTCATGAAGTGACTCATTCGTTCGCCTTAGACATTCGCTGGTCGTTCATTCATGCGAATGAACTCATTCGTAGGTATCATTCGATCGAATGGGTCTGTATTTTAGAAAAGTCAAAGTCAAACATGCTAAACATAAACAAACTTAGCGAACAAAACAGAATTGTCTATTTAGTTACTTATATAAACTTTATACATCAAAATCCTACAATACACTAAACTAGTGACATTACACGCACGAATAAAATACCACTTTGTAAGGCCTTGGAAACCACTCCGTTCCTGGCGGATTCTGCTCAACAGGCCCTCGAATAGTGGGAAATCATATTCGAGGGTTTTCCATTCAAAATCACCAAGCCCCGTGGCAATTCGACGATGCGGAGACAACGTTTTTATCAAAGTCGAACACCACGGGGATGAGAAACGAACTTGGAAAAGGGATGGCGGCTCAAAACCCTACGGATGTGACAGGGAACGTTCAGGGTTCAGAAAAGTTGTGAAAACATTCTGTTTGCAGGTCTATATATAGGCTCTAATCATTCGGACGAATGAGTTGTACGAAACACTCATTCGGACAAATGGCTCAGTCGAATGAGCTTGTCAACCTAATGAGTCATGTGAGTGGCGCACTAGTTTGCCTCAGACATTCGCTAGTCGCTCATTCGTGCGAATGAACTCATTCGTAGGTATCATTACCACAAATGAGTCTGTATTATGGAAAATGTCAAAGTCAAACATACTAAACTTAAACAAATGTAAACGAACAAAACAGAATTTCCCATTTAATTACTGATATAAACTTTATACATCAAAATCCTACAATACACAGAACTAGGGACATTACATGCACTAACAAAATACCACTTTGTAGGACCTTGAAAACCACTCAATTCTTTGGGATTCTGCTCAGCAGGCCCTCAAATAGTGTGCAATGCTATTCGAGGGTTTTCCAATCGAAATAATCAAGCCTCGTGGAAATCTGACTATGCAGAGACAACTTTTTGATCAAAGTCGAACACCACGGGGATAAGAAACGAAATTGGAAAAGGGACGGCGGCTCAAAACCCTACGGATGTGACAGGGAATGCTCAGTGGTCAAAAAAGTTGTGAAAGTATTTTGTTTGCAGGTTTATATATAGGCTGTACCCATTCGGCCGAATGATTTGCACGAAACACTCGTTCAGGAGAATGGCTCAGTCGAATGACCTAGTAAACCAAATGAGTCATGCGAGTGACTCATTCGTAGGTATCATTCGCACGAATGGGTCCGTATTTTAGAAAAAGTCAAAGTCAAACATACTAAACTTAAACAAACGTAAACGAACAAAACAGAATTGTCTATTTAATTACTGATATACACTTTATACATCAAAATACCACTTTGTAGGACCTTGGAAACCACTCCGTTCCTTGCGGATTCTTGACAACAGGCCCTCGAATAGTGTGAAATCATATTCGAGGGTTTTCCAATCAAAATCACCAAGCCCCGTGGCAATTCGACGATGCGGAGACAACGTTTTTCTCAAAATTGAACACCACGGGGATGAGAAACGAACTTTGAGTAGGGATGGCGGTTCAAAACCCTACGGATGTGACAGGGAATGTTCAGGGGTCAGAAAAGTTGTGATAACATTCTGTTTGCAGGTCTACATATAGGCTGTAATCATTCGAACGAATGAGTTGTACGAAACACTCAATCGGGCAAATGGCTCAGCCGAATGAGCTGGTCAACCTAACGAGTCATGTGGGTGGCTCATTCGTTTGCCTCAGACATTCGCTAGTCGTTCATTCGTGCGAATCAACTCTCGCATGAATGAATCTATAGTATAGGAAAAGTCAAAATGAAACATACTAAACTTAAACAAATGTAAACGAACTAAACAGAATAGTCTATTTCATTACTGATATAAACTTTATACATAAAAATCCTACAATACACAGAACTAGGGACATTACATGCACTAACAGAATCCCACTTTGTAAGACCTTAAAAACCACTCTGTTCCTTGCGGATTCTGCTCAGCAGGCCCTTTAATAGTGCCCAATTCAATTTGAGGGATTTCCAATCGAAATAACCAAGCCTCGTGGCAATCTGACTATGCCGAGACAACGTTTTGATCAAAATCGAACACCACGGGGATGAGAAACGAACTTGGAGAAGGGATGGCGGCTCAAAACCCTACGGATGTGACAGGGAATGTTCGGGGGTCAGAAAAGTTTTGAATACATTCTGTTTGCAGGTCTATATATAGGCTGTAATCATTCGGATGAATGAGTTGTATGAAACACTCATTCGGGCAAATGGCTCAGCCGAATGAGCTGGTCAACCTAATGAGTCATGTGAGTGGCTCATTCGTTTGCCTCAGACATTCGCTAGTCGTTCATTCGTGCGAATTAACTCATTCGTAGATATCATTCGCACGAATGAGTCTATATTATAGAAAAAGTCAAAGTCAAACATACTAAATTTAAACAAACGTAAACGACCAAAACAGAATAGTCTATTTCATTACTTATATAAAGTTAATACATCAAAATCCAACAATACACAAAACTACGGACATTACGTCCACTAACAAAATATCACTTTGTAGGACCTTGGAAACCACCCTGTTCCTTGCGGATTCTGTTCAGTAGGCCCTCTAATAGTGCGCAATCCTATTCGAGGGTTTTCCAATCACAATAACCAAGCCTCGTGGCAATCTGACTATGCGGAGACAACGTTTTGATCAAAATCGAACACCATGGGGATGAGAAACGAACTTTTAGAAGGGATAGCGGTTCAAAACCCTGCGGATGTGACAGGGAATGTTCAGTGGTTAGAAAAGTTGTGAAAGTATTCTTGTTGCAGGTCTATATATAGGTTGTACTCATTCGGCCAAATGATTTGTACGAAACACTCGTTCGGGCGAATGGCTCAGCCGAATGACCTGGTCAACCAAATGAGTGATGCGAGTCACTCATTCGTTTGCCTCAGACATTCTCTAATCCTTCATTGGTGCAAATGAACTCATTCGTAGGTATCATTAGCACGAATGGGTCTGTGTTTTAGAAAAAGTCAAAGTCAAACATATTAAACTTAACTAAACGTAAACGAGCAAAACAGAATAGTCTATTCTATTTCTGATATAAACTATATACATCAAAATCCTACAATACACAGAACTAGAGACATTACATGCACCCAAAAAATACCACTTTGTAGGACCTTGGAAACCACTCCTCTCCTTGCGAATTTTGCTTAGTTGGCCCTCGAATAGTACGGAAGCCTATTCGAGGGTTTTTCAATTTAAATAACCAAGCCCCGTGGCAATCCGACGATGCCGAGACAACGTCTTGATCAAAATCGAACACCACGGGGATGACAAACGAACATGGAGAACGGATGGCGGCTGAAAACCCGACGGATGCAACAGGGAATGTTCAGTGGTCAGAAAAGTTGTGAAAGGATTCTGTTTGCAGGTCTATATATTGGTTGTACTCATTCAGACGAAAGATTTGTACGTAATACTCATTCGGGCAAATGGCTCAGACGAATGAGCTCGTCAACCAAATGAGTCATGAAGTGACTCATTCGTTTGCCTTAGACATTCGCAAGTCGTTCATTCATGCGAATGAACTCATTCGTAGGTATCATTCGATCGAATGGGTCTGTATTTTAGAAAAGTCAAAGTCAAACATACTAAACGTAAACAAACGTAAACGAACAAAACAGAATAGTCTATTCTACTTCTGATATAAACTTTATACATCAAAATCCTACAATAGACTGAACTAGTGACATTACACGCACCAATAAAATACCACTTTATAGGGCCTTGGAAACCACTCCGTTCCTTGCGGATTAAGCTCAACAGGCCCTCGAATAGTGGGAAATCATATTCGAGGGATTTCCATTCAAAATCACCAAGCCCTGTGGCAATTTGACGATGCAAAGACAACGTTTTTATCAAAATCGAACACCACGGGGATGAGAAACGAACTTGGAGAAGGGATGGCGGCTCAAAACCCTACGGATGTGACAGGGAACGTTTAGGGGTCAAAAAAGTTGTGAAAATATTCTGTTCGCAGGTCTATATATAGGCTCTAATCATTCGGACGAATGAGTTGTACGAAACACTCATTCGGGCAAATGGCTCAGCCGAGTGAGCTGGTCAACCTAATAAGTCATGTGAGGAGCTCATTAGTTTGCCTCAGACATTCGCTAGTCGTTCATTCGTGCGAATGAACTCATTTATAGGTATCATTAGCACAAATGAGTCTGTATTATAGAAAATGTCAAAGTCAAACATACTAAACTTAAACAAATGTAAACGAACAAAACAGAATAGTCTACTTCATTACTGATATAAACTTAATACCTAAAAATCCTACAATACACAGAAATAGGGACATTACATGCACTAACAAAATACCACTTTGTAGGACCTTGGAAACCACTCTGTTCCTTGCGGATTCTGCTCAGCAGGCCCTCTAACAGTGCCCAATTCTATTCGAGGGTTTTCCAATCGAAATAACCAAGCCTCGTGGCAATCTGACTATGCCGAGACAACGTTTTGATCAAAATCGAACACCACGGGGATGAGAAACGAACTTGGAGAAGGGATGGCGGCTCAAAACCCTACAGATGTGACAGGGAATGTTCAGTGGTCAGAAAAGTTGTGAAAGTATTGTGTTTGCAGGTCTATATATAGGATGTACTCATTCGGCCGAATGATTTGCACGAAACACTCTTTCGGGCGAATGGCTCAGCCGAATGACCTGGTCAACCAAATGAGTCATGCGAGTGACTCATTCGTTTGCCTCAGACATTTGCTAGTCTTTCATTCGTGCGAATTAACTCATTCGTAGGTATCATTCGCACGAATGGGTCTGTATTTTAGAAAAAGTCAAAGTCAAACATACTAAACTTAAACAAACGTAAACGAACAAAACAGAATTGTCTATTTAATTACGGATATAAACTTTATACATCAAAATCCTACAATACACTGAACTAGTGACATTAGACGCACCATCAAAATACCACTTTGTAGGACCTTGGAAACCACTCCGTTCCTTGCGGATTCTGCTCAACAGACCCTCGAATAATGCGAAATCATATTCGAGGGTCTTCCAATCAAAATCACCAAGCCCCGTGGCAATTCGACGATGCGGAGACAACGTTTTTATCAAAATCGAACACCACGGGGATGAGAAACGAACTTTGAGAAGGGATGGCGGCTCAAAACACTACGTATTTGACAGAGAATGTTCAGGGGTCATAAAAGTTGTGAAAACATTCTGTTTGCAGGTCTATATATAGACTGTAATCATTCGGACGAATGAGTTGTATGAGACACTCATTCGGGAAAATGGCTCAGCCGAATGAGCTGGACAACCTAATAAGTCATGTGAGTGGCTCATTCGTTTGCCTCACACATTCGCTGGTCGTTCATTCGTGCAAATGAACTCAACCGTATGTATCATTCGCACGAATGAGTCTGTATTAAAGAAAAAGTCAAAGTCAAATATACTAAACTTAAACAAACGTAAACGATCAAAACAGAATAGTCTATTTCATTACGGATATAAACTTTATACATAAAAATCCTACAATACACAGAACTAGGAACATTACATGCACTAACAAAATACCACTTTGTAGGACCTTGGAAACCACTCTGTTCCTTGCGGAGTCTGCTCAGTAGGCCCTCGAATAGTGCGGAAGCCTATTCGAGGGTTTTCCAATCAAAATAACCATGCCCCGTGGCAATCCGATGATGCGGAGACAACATACTGATCAAAATCGAACACCACGAGGATGAGAAACGAACTTGGAGAAGGGATGACGGCTCAAAACCCTACAGCTGTGACAGGGAATGTTCAGTGGTCAGAAAATTTGTGAAAGTATTTTGTTTGAAGGTCTATATATAGGATGTACTCATTCGGCCAAATGATTTCTACGAAAAACTCGTTCGGGCGAATGGCTCAGCAGAATGACCTGGTCAACCAAATGAGTCATGCGAGTGACTCATTTGTTTGCCTCAGACATTCACTAGTCTTTCATTGGTGCGAATGAACTCATTCGTAGGTATCATTCGCACGAATGGGTCTGTATTTTAGTAAATGTCAAAATCAAACATACTAAACTCAAACAAACATAGACGAACAAAACAGAATTGTCTATTTAATTACTGATATAAACTTTGTATATCACAATCCTACAATACACAGTACTAGTGACATTACACGCACCAACAAATTACCACTTTGTAGGACCTTGGAATCCACTCCGTTCCTTGCGGATTCTGCTCAACAGGCCCTCGAATAGTGTGAAATCATATTCGTGGGTTTTCCATTCATAATCACCAAGCCCCGTGGAAATTCGACAACGCGGAGACAACGTTTTGATCAAAATCGAACACCACGGGGATGAGAAACGAACTTGGAGAAGGCATGGCGGCTCAAAGCCCAACGGATGTGACAGGGAATGTTCATGGGTCAGAAAAGTTGTGAAAACTTTCTGTTTCCAGGTCTATATATAGGATGTAATCATTCGGACGAATGAGTTGTACGAAACACTCATTCGGGAAAATTGCTCAGCCAAATGAGCTGGTCAGCCTAATGAGTCATGTGAGTGGCTCATTCGTTTGCCTCACACATTCGCTAGTCGTTCATTCGTGCAAATGAACTCAACCGTAGGTATCATTCGCACGAATGAGTCTGTATTATAGAAAAAGTCAAAGTCAAATATACTAAACTTAAACAAACGTAAACGATCAAAACAGAATAGTCTATTTCATTACGGATATAAACTTTATACATAAAAATCCTACAATACACAGAACTAGGAACATTACATGCACTAACAAAATACCACTTTGTAGGACCTTGGAAACCACTCTGTTCCTTGCGGAGTCTGCTCAGTAGGCCCTCGAATAGTGCGGAAGCCTAGTCGAGGGTTTTCCAATCGAAATAACCGTGCCCATGGCAATCCGACGATGCGGAGACAACGTACTGATCAAAATCGAACACCCCGGGGATGAGAAACGAACTTGGAGAAGGGATGGCGGCTCAAAACCCTACAGATGTGACAGGGAATGTTCAGTGATTAGAAAATTTGTGAAAGTATTTTGTTTGAAGGTCTATATATAGGATGTACTCATTCGGCCAAATGATTTCTATGAAAAACTCGTTCGGGCGAATGGCTCAGCAGAATGACCTGGTCAACCAAATGAGTCATGCGAGTGACTCATTTGTTTGCCTCAGACATTCACTAGTCTTTCATTGGTGCGAATGAACTCATTCGTAGGTATCATTCGCACGAATGGGTCTTTATTTTAGTAAATGTCAAAATCAAATATACTAAACTCAAACAAACATAGACGAACAAAACAGAATTGTATATTTAATTACTCATATAAACTTTGTATATCACAATCCTACAATACACAGTACTAGTGACATTACACGCACCAACAAATTACCACTTTGTAGGACCTTGGAATCCACTCCGTTCCTTGCGGATTCTGCTCAACAGGCCCTCGAATAGTGTGAAATCATATTCGTGGGTTTTCCATTCATAATCACCAAGCCCCGTGGAAATTCGACAACGCGGAGACAACGTTTTGATCAAAATCGAACACCACGGGGATGAGAAACGAACTTGGAGAAGGCATGGCGTCTCAAAGCCCAACGGATGTGACAGGGAATGTTCAGGGGTCAGAAAAGTTGTGAAAACTTTCTGTTTCCAGGTCTATATATAGGATGTATTCATTCGGACGAATGAGTTGTACGAAACACTCATTCGGGAAAATTGCTCAGCCAAATGAGCTGGTCAGCCTAATGAGTCATGTGAGTGGCTCATTCGTTTGCCTCACACATTCGCTAGTCGTTCATTCGTGCAAATGAACTCAACCGTAGGTATCATTCGCACGAATGAGTCTGTATTATAGAAAAAGTCAAAGTCGAATATACTAAACTTAAACAAACGTAAACGATCAAAACAGAATAGTCTATTTCATTACGGATATAAACTTTATACATAAAAATCCTACAATACACAGAACTAGGAACATTACATGCACTAACAAAATACCACTTTGTAGGACCTTGGAAACCACTCTGTTCCTTGCGGAGTCTGCTCAGTAGGCCCTCGAATAGTGCGGAAGCCTAGTCGAGGGTTTTCCAATCAAAATAACCATGCCCATGGCAATCCGACGATGCGGAGACAACGTACTGATCAAAATCGAACACACCGGGGATGAGAAACGAACTTGGAGAAGGGTTGGCGGCTCAAAACCCTACAGATGTGACAGGGAATGTTCAGTGGTTAGAAAATTTGTGAAAGTATTTTGTTTGAAGGTCTATATATAGGATGTACTCATTCGGCCAAATGATTTCTATGAAAAACTCGTTCGGGCGAATGGCTCAGCAGAATGACCTGGTCAACCAAATGAGTCATGCGAGTGACTCATTTGTTTGCCTCAGACATTCACTAGTCTTTCATTGGTGCGAATGAACTCATTCGTAGGTATCATTCGCACGAATGGGTCTTTATTTTAGTAAATGTCAAAATCAAATATACTAAACTCAAACAAACATAGACGAACAAAACAGAATTGTATATTTAATTACTGATATAAACTTTGTATATCACAATCCTACAACACACAGTACTAGTGACATTACACGCACCAACAAATTACCACTTTGTAGGACCTTGGAATCCACTCCGTTCCTTGCGGATTCTGCTCAACAGGCCCTCGAATAGTGTGAAATCATATTCGTGGGTTTTCCATTCATAATCACCAAGCCCCGTGGAAATTCGACAACGCGGAGACAACGTTTTGATCAAAATCGAACACCACGGGGATGAGAAACGAACTTGGAGAAGGCATGGCGTCTCAAAGCCCAACGGATGTGACAGGGAATGTTCAGGGGTCAGAAAAGTTGTGAAAACTTTCTGTTTCCAGGTCTATATATAGGATGTAATCATTCGGACGAATGAGTTGTACGAAACACTCATTCGGGAAAATTGCTCAGCCAAATGAGCTGGTCAGCCTAATGAGTCATGTGAGTGGCTCATTCGTTTGCCTCACACATTCGCTAGTCGTTCATTCGTGCAAATGAACTCAACCGTAGGTATCATTCGCACGAATGAGTCTGTATTATAGAAAAAGTCAAAGTCAAATATACTAAACTTAAACAAACGTAAACGATCAAAACAGAATAGTCTATTTCATTACGGATATAAACTTTATACATAAAAATCCTACAATACACAGAACTAGGAACATTACATGCACTAACAAAATACCACTTTGTAGGACCTTGGAAACCACTCTGTTCCTTGCGGAGTCTGCTCAGTAGGCCCTCGAATAGTGCGGAAGCCTATTCGAGGGTTTTCCAATCGAAATAACCATGCCCATGGCAATCCGACGATGCGGAGACAACGTACTGATCAAAATCGAACACCCCGGGGATGAGAAACGAACTTGGAGAAGGGTTGGCGGCTCAAAACCCTACAGATGTGACAGGGAATGTTCAGGGGTCAGAAAAGTTGTGAAAACTTTCTGTTTCCAGGTCTATATATAGGATGTAATCATTCGGACGAACGAGTTGTAAGAAACACTCATTCGGGAAAATTGCTCAGCCAAATGAGCTGGTCAGCCTAATGAGTCATGTGAGTGGCTCATTCGTTTGCCTCACACATTCGCTAGTCGTTCATTCGTGCAAATGAACTCAACCGTAGGTATCATTCGCACGAATGAGTCTGTATTATAGAAAAAGTCAAAGTCAAATATACTAAACTTAAACAAACGTAAACGATCAAAACAGAATAGTCTATTTCATTACGGATATAAACTTTATACATAAAAATCCTACAATACACAGAACTAGGAACATTACATGCACTAACAAAATACCACTTTGTAGGACCTTGGAAACCACTATGTTCCTTGCGGAGTCTGCTTAATAGGCCCTCGAATAGTGCGGAAGCCTATTCGAGGGTTTTCCAATCGAAATAACCATGCCCATGGCAATCCGACGATGCGGAGACAACGTACTGATCAAAATCGAACACCACGGGGATGAGAAACGAACTTGGAGAAGGGATGGCGGCTCAAAACCCTACAGATGTGACAGGGAATGTTCAGTGGTTAGAAAATTTGTGAAAGTATTTTGTTTGAAGGTCTATATATAGGATGTACTCATTCGGCCAAATGATTTCTACGAAAAACTCGTTCGGGCGAATGGCTCAGCAGAATGACCTGGTCAACCAAATGAGTCATGCGAGTGACTCATTTGTTTGCCTCAGACATTCACTAGTCTTTCATTGGTGCGAATGAACTCATTCGTAGGTATCATTCGCACGAATGGGTCTGTATTTTAGTAAATGTCAAAATCAAACATACTAAACTCAAACAAACATAGACGAACAAAACAGAATTGTCTATTTAATTACTGATATAAACTTTGTATATGACAATCCTACAATACACAGTACTAGTGACATTACACGCACCAACAAATTACCACTTTGTAGGACCTTGGAATCCACTCCGTTCCTTGCGGATTCTGCTCAACAGGCCCTCGAATAGTGTGAAATCATATTCGTGGGTTTTCCATTCATAATCACCAAGCCCCGTGGCAATCTGACTATGCAGAGACAACGTTTTGATCAAAATCGAACACCACGGGGATGAGAAACGAACATGGAGAAGGGATGGCGGCTCAAAACCCTACAGATGTGACAAGGAATGTTTTGTGGTCAGAAAAGTTGTGAAAGTATTATGCTTGCAGGTCTATATATAGGCTATACTCATTCGGGCGAATGGCTCAGCCAAATGAGCTGGTCAACAGAATCAGTCATGCGAGTGACTCATTCGTTTGCCTCAGACATTCGCTAGTCATTCATTCGTGCGAATGCACTCATTCGTAGGTATCATTCGCATGAATGGGTCTGTATTTTAGAAAAAAGTCAAAGTTAAACGTACTAAACATAAACAAACGTAAACAAACAAAACAGAATTGTCTATTTAATTACTGATATAAACTTTATACATCAAAATCCTACAATACACTAAACTAGTGACATTACACGCACCAACAAAATACCACTTTGTAGGACCTTGGAAACCACTCCGTTCCTTGCGGATTCTGCTCAACAGGCCATCAAAAGTGCGCAATCATATTCGAGGGTTTTCCAAACAAAATCACTAAGCCCCATGGCAATTCGACGATACGGAGACAACGTTTTTATCAAAATCGAACACCACGGTGATGAGAAACGAACTTAGAGAAGGGATGGCGGCTCAAAACCCTACGGATGTGACAGGTAATGTTCAGGGGTCAGAAAAGTTTGGAAAACATTCTGTTTGCTGGTCTATATATAGGCTGTAATCATTCGGACGAAGGAGTTGTATGAAAAACTCATTCGGGCAAATGGCTCAGCCGAATGAGCTGGTCAACCTAATGAGTCATGTGAGTGGCTCATTCGTTTGCCTCAGACATTCGCTAGTCATTCATTCGTGCGAATGAACTCATTCGTAGGTATCATTCGCACGAATGAGTCTATATTATAGAAAAAGTCAAAGTCAAACATACTAAACTTAAACAAACGTAAACGAGCAAAACATAATAGTCTATTTCATTCCTTATATAAACTTTATACATCAAAATCCAACAATACACAAAACTACGGACATTACGTGCACTAACAAAATACCACTTTGTAGGACCTTGGAAACCACTCTATTCCTTGCGGATTCTGCTCAGCAGGCCCTCTAATAGTGCGCAATCCTATTCGAGGGTTTTCCAATCGCAATAACCAAGCCTCGTGGCAATCTGACTATGCGGAGACAACGTTTTGATCAAAATCGAACACCATGGGGATGAGAAACGAACTTTTAGAAGGGATGGCGGTTCAAAACCCTGCGGATGTGACAAGAAATGTTCAGTGGTTAGAAAAGTTGTGAAAGTATTCTTGTTGCAGGTCTATATATAGGCTGTACTCATTCGGCCAAATGATTTGTACGAAACACTCGTTCGGGCGAATGGCTCAGCCGAATGACCTGGTCAACCAAATGAGTGATGCGAGTGACTCATTCGTTTGCCTCAGACATTCTCTAATATTTCATTCGTGCAAATGAACTCATTCGTAGGTATCATTAGCACGAATGGGTCTGTGTTTTAGAAAAAGTCAAAGTGATACATATTAAACTTAACCAAACGTAAACGAACAAAACAGAATAGTCCATTCTATTTCTGATATAAACTTTATACAACAAAATCCTACAATACACAGAACTAGAGACATTACATGCACCCAAAAAATACCACTTTGTAGGACCTTGGAAACCACTCCTTTCCTTGCGGATTTTGCTTAGTAGGCCCTTGAATAGTACGGAAGCCTATTCGAGGGTTTTTCAATCGAAATAACTAAGCCCTGTGGCAATCCGACGATGCGGAGACAACGTCTTGATCAAAATCGAACACCACGGGGATGACAAACGAACTTGGAGAAGAGATGGCGGCTGAAAACCCGACGGATGCAATAGGGAATGTTCAGTGGTCAGAAAAGTTGTGAAAGGATTCTGTTTGCAGGTCTATATATAAGTTGTACTCATTCGGACGAAAGATTTGTACGTAATACTTATTCGGGTCAATGGCTCAGCCGAATGAGCTCTTCAACCAAATGAGTCATGAAGTGACTCATTCGTTCGCCTTAGACATTCGCTGGTCGTTCATTCATGCGAATGAACTCATTCGTAGGTATCATTCGATCGAATGGGTCTGTATTTTAGAAAAGTCAAAGTCAAACATGCTAAACATAAACAAACTTAGCGAACAAAACAGAATTGTCTATTTAGTTACTTATATAAACTTTATACATCAAAATCCTACAATACACTAAACTAGTGACATTACACGCACGAATAAAATACCACTTTGTAAGGCCTTGGAAACCACTCCGTTCCTGGCGGATTCTGCTCAACAGGCCCTCGAATAGTGAGAAATCATATTCGAGGGTTTTCCATTCAAAATCACCAAGCCCCGTGGCAATTCGACGATGCGGAGACAACGTTTTTATCAAAGTCGAACACCACGGGGATGAGAAACGAACTTGGAAAAGGGATGGCGGCTCAAAACCCTACGGATGTGACAGGGAACGTTCAGGGTTCAGAAAAGTTGTGAAAACATTCTGTTTGCAGGTCTATATATAGGCTCTAATCATTCGGACGAATGAGTTGTACGAAACACTCATTCGGACAAATGGCTCAGTCGAATGAGCTTGTCAACCTAATGAGTCATGTGAGTGGCTCACTAGTTTGCCTCAGACATTCGCTAGTCGCTCATTCGTGCGAATGAACTCATTCGTAGGTATCATTACCACAAATGAGTCTGTATTATGGAAAATGTCAAAGTCAAACATACTAAACTTAAACAAATGTAAACGAACAAAACAGAATTTCCCATTTAATTACTGATATAAACTTTATACATCAAAATCCTACAATACACAGAACTAGGGACATTACATGCACTAACAAAATACCACTTTGTAGGACCTTGAAAACCACTCAATTCTTTGGGATTCTGCTCAGCAGGCCCTCAAATAGTGTGCAATGCTATTCGAGGGTTTTCCAATCGAAATAATCAAGCCTCGTGGAAATCTGACTATGCAGAGACAACTTTTTGATCAAAGTCGAACACCACGGGGATAAGAAACGAAATTGGAAAAGGGACGGCGGCTCAAAACCCTACGGATGTGACAGGGAATGCTCAGTGGTCAAAAAAGTTGTGAAAGTATTTTGTTTGCAGGTTTATATATAGGCTGTACTCATTCGGCCGAATGATTTGCACGAAACACTCGTTCAGGAGAATGGCTCAGCCGAATGACCTAGTAAACCAAATGAGTCATGCGAGTGACTCATTCGTAGGTATCATTCGCACGAATGGGTCCGTATTTTAGAAAAAGTCAAAGTCAAACATACTAAACTTAAACAAACGTAAACGAACAAAACAGAATTGTCTATTTAATTACTGATATACACTTTATACATCAAAATACCACTTTGTAGGACCTTGGAAACCACTCCGTTCCTTGCGGATTCTTGACAACAGGCCCTCGAATAGTGTGAAATCATATTCGAGGGTTTTCCAATCAAAATCACCAAGCCCCGTGGCAATTCGACGATGCGGAGACAACGTTTTTCTCAAAATTGAACACCACGGGGATGAGAAACGAACTTTGAGTAGGGATGGCGGTTCAAAACCCTACGGATGTGACAGGGAATGTTCAGGGGTCAGAAAAGTTGTGATAACATTCTGTTTGCAGGTCTACATATAGGCTGTAATCATTCGAACGAATGAGTTGTACGAAACACTCAATCGGGCAAATGGCTCAGCCGAATGAGCTGGTCAACCTAACGAGTCATGTGGGTGGCTCATTCGTTTGCCTCAGACATTCGCTAGTCGTTCATTCGTGCGAATCAACTCTCGCATGAATGAATCTATAGTATAGGAAAAGTCAAAATGAAACATACTAAACTTAAACAAATGTAAACGAACTAAACAGAATAGTCTATTTCATTACTGATATAAACTTTATACATAAAAATCCTACAATACACAGAACTAGGGACATTACATGCACTAACAGAATCCCACTTTGTAAGACCTTAAAAACCACTCTGTTCCTTGCGGATTCTGCTCAGCAGGCCCTTTAATAGTGCCCAATTCAATTCGAGGGATTTCCAATCGAAATAACCAAGCCTCGTGGCAATCTGACTATGCCGAGACAACGTTTTGATCAAAATCGAACACCACGGGGATGAGAAACGAACTTGGAGAAGGGATGGCGGCTCAAAACCCTACGGATGTGACAGGGAATGTTCGGGGGTCAGAAAAGTTTTGAATACATTCTGTTTGCAGGTCTATATATAGGCTGTAATCATTCGGATGAATGAGTTGTATGAAACACTCATTCGGGCAAATGGCTCAGCCGAATGAGCTGGTCAACCTAATGAGTCATGTGAGTGGCTCATTCGTTTGCCTCAGACATTCGCTAGTCGTTCATTCGTGCGAATAAACTCATTCGTAGATATCATTCGCACGAATGAGTCTATATTATAGAAAAAGTCAAAGTCAAACATACTAAATTTAAACAAACGTAAACGACCAAAACAGAATAGTCTATTTCATTACTTATATAAAGTTAATACATCAAAATCCAACAATACACAAAACTACGGACATTACGTCCACTAACAAAATATCACTTTGTAGGACCTTGGAAACCACCCTGTTCCTTGCGGATTCTGTTCAGTAGGCCCTCTAATAGTGCGCAATCCTATTCGAGGGTTTTCCAATCACAATAACCAAGCCTCGTGGCAATCTGACTATGCGGAGACAACGTTTTGATCAAAATCGAACACCATGGGGATGAGAAACGAACTTTTAGAAGGGATAGCGGTTCAAAACCCTGCGGATGTGACAGGGAATGTTCAATGGTTAGAAAAGTTGTGAAAGTATTCTTGTTGCAGGTCTATATATAGGTTGTACTCATTCGGCCAAATGATTTGTACGAAACACTCGTTCGGGCGAATGGCTCAGCCGAATGACCTGGTCAAATGATGCGAGTCACTCATTCGTTTGCCTCAGACATTCTCTAATCCTTCATTGGTGCAAATGAACTCATTCGTAGGTATCATTAGCACGAATGGGTCTGTGTTTTAGAAAAAGTCAAAGTCAAACATATTAAACTTAACTAAACGTAAACGAGCAAAACAGAATAGTCTATTCTATTTCTGATATAAACTATATACATCAAAATCCTACAATACACAGAACTAGAGACATTACATGCACCCAAAAAATACCACTTTGTAGGACCTTGGAAACCACTCCTCTCCTTGCGAATTTTGCTTAGTTGGCCCTCGAATAGTACGGAAGCCTATTCGAGGGTTTTTCAATTTAAATAACCAAGCCCCGTGGCAATCCGACGATGCCGAGACAACGTCTTGATCAAAATCGAACACCACGGGGATGACAAACGAACATGGAGAACGGATGGCGGCTGAAAACCCGACGGATGCAACAGGGAATGTTCAGTGGTCAGAAAAGTTGTGAAAGGATTCTGTTTGCAGGTCTATATATTGGTTGTACTCATTCAGACGAAAGATTTGTACGTAATACTCATTCGGGCAAATGGCTCAGACGAATGAGCTCGTCAACCAAATGAGTCATGAAGTGACTCATTCGTTTGCCTTAGACATTCGCAAGTCGTTCATTCATGCGAATGAACTCATTCGTAGGTATCATTCGATCGAATGGGTCTGTATTTTAGAAAAGTCAAAGTCAAACATACTAAACGTAAACAAACGTAAACGAACAAAACAGAATAGTCTATTCTACTTCTGATATAAACTTTATACATCAAAATCCTACAATAGACTGAACTAGTGACATTACACGCACCAATAAAATACCACTTTATAGGGCCTTGGAAACCACTCCGTTCCTTGCGGATTAAGCTCAACAGGCCCTCGAATAGTGGGAAATCATATTCGAGGGATTTCCATTCAAAATCACCAAGCCCTGTGGCAATTTGACGATGCAAAGACAACGTTTTTATCAAAATCGAACACCACGGGGATGAGAAACGAACTTGGAGAAGGGATGGCGGCTCAAAACCCTACGGATGTGACAGGGAACGTTTAGGGGTCAAAAAAGTTGTGAAAATATTCTGTTCGCAGGTCTATATATAGGCTCTAATCATTCGGACGAATGAGTTGTACGAAACACTCATTCGGGCAAATGGCTCAGCCGAGTGAGCTGGTCAACCTAATAAGTCATGTGAGGAGCTCATTAGTTTGCCTCAGACATTCGCTAGTCGTTCATTCGTGCGAATGAACTCATTTATAGGTATCATTAGCACAAATGAGTCTGTATTATAGAAAATGTCAAAGTCAAACATACTAAACTTAAACAAATGTAAACGAACAAAACAGAATAGTCTACTTCATTACTGATATAAACTTAATACCTAAAAATCCTACAATACACAGAACTAGGGACATTACATGCACTAACAAAATACCACTTTGTAGGACCTTGGAAACCACTCTGTTCCTTGCGGATTCTGCTCAGCAGGCCCTCTAACAGTGCCCAATTCTATTCGAGGGTTTTCCAATCGAAATAACCAAGCCTCGTGGCAATCTGACTATGCCGAGACAACGTTTTGATCAAAATCGAACACCACGGGGATGAGAAACGAACTTGGAGAAGGGATGGCGGCTCAAAACCCTACAGATGTGACAGGGAATGTTCAGTGGTCAGAAAAGTTGTGAAAGTATTGTGTTTGCAGGTCTATATATAGGATGTACTCATTCGGCCGAATGATTTGCACGAAACACTCTTTCGGGCGAATGGCTCAGCCGAATGACCTGGTCAACCAAATGAGTCATGCGAGTGACTCATTCGTTTGCCTCAGACATTTGCTAGTCTTTCATTCGTGCGAATTAACTCATTCGTAGGTATCATTCGCACGAATGGGTCTGTATTTTAGAAAAAGTCAAAGTCAAACATACTAAACTTAAACAAACGTAAACGAACAAAACAGAATTGTCTATTTAATTACGGATATAAACTTTATACATCAAAATCCTACAATACACTGAACTAGTGACATTAGACGCACCATCAAAATACCACTTTGTAGGACCTTGGAAACCACTCCGTTCCTTGCGGATTCTGCTCAACAGACCCTCGAATAATGCGAAATCATATTCGAGGGTTTCCAATCAAAATCACCAAGCCCCGTGGCAATTCGACGATGCGGAGACAACGTTTTTATCAAAATCGAACACCACGGGGATGAGAAACGAACTTTGAGAAGGGATGGCGGCTCAAAACACTACGTATTTGACAGAGAATGTTCAGGGGTCATAAAAGTTGTGAAAACATTCTGTTTGCAGGTCTATATATAGACTGTAATCATTCGGACGAATGAGTTGTATGAGACACTCATTCGGGAAAATGGCTCAGCCGAATGAGCTGGACAACCTAATAAGTCATGTGAGTGGCTCATTCGTTTGCCTCACACATTCGCTGGTCGTTCATTCGTGCAAATGAACTCAACCGTATGTATCATTCGCACGAATGAGTCTGTATTAAAGAAAAAGTCAAAGTCAAATATACTAAACTTAAACAAACGTAAACGATCAAAACAGAATAGTCTATTTCATTACGGATATAAACTTTATACATAAAAATCCTACAATACACAGAACTAGGAACATTACATGCACTAACAAAATACCACTTTGTAGGACCTTGGAAACCACTCTGTTCCTTGCGGAGTCTGCTCAGTAGGCCCTCGAATAGTGCGGAAGCCTAGTCGAGGGTTTTCCAATCGAAATAACCATGCCCATGGCAATCCGACGATGCGGAGACAACGTACTGATCAAAATCGAACACCACGGGGATGAGAAACGAACTTGGAGAAGGGTTGGCGGCTCAAAACCCTACAGATGTGACAGGGAATGTTCAGTGGTTAGAAAATTTGTGAAAGTATTTTGTTTGAAGGTCTATATATAGGATGTACTCATTCGGCCAAATGATTTCTATGAAAAACTCGTTCGGGCGAATGGCTCAGCAGAATGACCTGGTCAACCAAATGAGTCATGCGAGTGACTCATTTGTTTGCCTCAGACATTCACTAGTCTTTCATTGGTGCGAATGAACTCATTCGTAGGTATCATTCGCACGAATGGGTCTTTATTTTAGTAAATGTCAAAATCAAATATACTAAACTCAAACAAACATAGACGAACAAAACAGAATTGTATATTTAATTACTGATATAAACTTTGTATATCACAATCCTACAACACACAGTACTAGTGACATTACACGCACCAACAAATTACCACTTTGTAGGACCTTGGAATCCACTCCGTTCCTTGCGGATTCTGCTCAACAGGCCCTCGAATAGTGTGAAATCATATTCGTGGGTTTTCCATTCATAATCACCAAGCCCCGTGGAAATTCGACAACGCGGAGACAACGTTTTGATCAAAATCGAACACCACGGGGATGAGAAACGAACTTGGAGAAGGCATGGCGTCTCAAAGCCCAACGGATGTGACAGGGAATGTTCAGGGGTCAGAAAAGTTGTGAAAACTTTCTGTTTCCAGGTCTATATATAGGATGTAATCATTCGGACGAACGAGTTGTAAGAAACACTCATTCGGGAAAATTGCTCAGCCAAATGAGCTGGTCAGCCTAATGAGTCATGTGAGTGGCTCATTCGTTTGCCTCACACATTCGCTAGTCGTTCATTCGTGCAAATGAACTCAACCGTAGGTATCATTCGCACGAATGAGTCTGTATTATAGAAAAAGTCAAAGTCAAATATACTAAACTTAAACAAACGTAAACGATCAAAACAGAATAGTCTATTTCATTACGGATATAAACTTTATACATAAAAATCCTACAATACACAGAACTAGGAACATTACATGCACTAACAAAATACCACTTTGTAGGACCTTGGAAACCACTATGTTCCTTGCGGATTCTGCTCAGCAGGCCCTCTAACAGTGCCCAATTCTATTCGAGGGTTTTCCAATCGAAATAACCATGCCCATGGCAATCCGATGATGCGGAGACAACGTACTGATCAAAATCGAACACCACGGGGATGAGAAACGAACTTGGAGAAGGGATGGCGGCTCAAAACCCTACAGATGTGACAGGGAATGTTCAGTGGTTAGAAAATTTGTGAAAGTATTTTGTTTGAAGGTCTATATATAGGATGTACTCATTCGGCCAAATGATTTCTACGAAAAACTCGTTCGGGCGAATGGCTCAGCAGAATGACCTGGTCAACCAAATGAGTCATGCGAGTGACTCATTTGTTTGCCTCAGACATTCACTAGTCTTTCATTGGTGCGAATGAACTCATTCGTAGGTATCATTCGCACGAATGGGTCTGTATTTTAGTAAATGTCAAAATCAAACATACTAAACTCAAACAAACATAGACGAACAAAACAGAATTGTCTATTTAATTACTGATATAAACTTTGTATATCACAATCCTACAATACACAGTACTAGTGACATTACACGCACCAACAAATTACCACTTTGTAGGACCTTGGAATCCACTCCGTTCCTTGCGGATTCTGCTCAACAGGCCCTCGAATAGTGTGAAATCATATTCGTGGGTTTTCCATTCATAATCACCAAGCCCCGTGGAAATTCGACGATGCGGAGACAACGTTTTGATCAAAATCGAACACCACGGGGATGAGAAACGAACTTGGAGAAGGCATGGCGTCTCAAAGCCCAACGGATGTGACAGGGAATGTTCAGGGGTCAGAAAAGTTGTGAAAACTTTCTGTTTGCAGGTCTATATATAGGATGTAATCATTCGGACGAATGAGTTGTACGAAACACTCATTCGGGAAAATTGCTCAGCCAAATGAGCTGGTCAGCCTAATGAGTCATGTGAGTGGCTCATTCGTTTGCCTCACACATTCGCTAGTCGTTCATTCGTGCAAATGAACTCAACCGTAGGTATCATTCGCACGAATGAGTCTGTATTATAGAAAAAGTCAAAGTCAAATATACTAAACTTAAACAAACGTAAACGATCAAAACAGAATAGTCTATTTCATTACGGATATAAACTTTATACATAAAAATCCTACAATACACAGAACTAGGAACATTACATGCACTAACAAAATACCACTTTGTAGGACCTTGGAAACCACTCTGTTCCTTGCGGAGTCTGCTCAGTAGGCCCTCGAATAGTGCGGAAGCCTATTCGAGGGTTTTCCAATCGAAATAACCATGCCCATGGCAATCCGACGATGCGGAGACAACGTACTGATCAAAATCGAACACCACGGGGATGAGAAACGAACTTGGAGAAGGGATGGCGGCTCAAAACCCTACAGATGTGACAGGGAATGTTCAGTGGTTAGAAAATTTGTGAAAGTATTTTGTTTGAAGGTCTATATATAGGATGTACTCATTCGGCCAAATGATTTCTATGAAAAACTCGTTCGGGCGAATGGCTCAGCAGAATGACCTGGTCAACCAAATGAGTCATGCGAGTGACTCATTTGTTTGCCTCAGACATTCACTAGTCTTTCATTGGTGCGAATGAACTCATTCGTAGGTATCATTCGCACGAATGGGTCTGTATTTTAGTAAATGTCAAAATCAAATATACTAAACTCAAACAAACATAGACGAACAAAACAGAATTGTATATTTAATTACTGATATAAACTTTGTATATCACAATCCTACAACACACAGTACTAGTGACATTACACGCACCAACAAATTACCACTTTGTAGGACCTTGGAATCCACTCCGTTCCTTGCGGATTCTGCTCAACAGGCCCTCGAATAGTGTGAAATCATATTCGTGGGTTTTCCATTCATAATCACCAAGCCCCGTGGAAATTCGACAACGCGGAGACAACGTTTTGATCAAAATCGAACACCACGGGGATGAGAAACGAACTTGGAGAAGGCATGGCGTCTCAAAGCCCAACGGATGTGACAGGGAATGTTCAGGGGTCAGAAAAGTTGTGAAAACTTTCTGTTTCCAGGTCTATATATAGGATGTAATCATTCGGACGAATGAGTTGTACGAAACACTCATTCGGGAAAATTGCTCAGCCAAATGAGCTGGTCAGCCTAATGAGTCATGTGAGTGGCTCATTCGTTTGCCTCACACATTCGCTAGTCGTTCATTCGTGCAAATGAACTCAACCGTAGGTATCATTCGCACGAATGAGTCTGTATTATAGAAAAAGTCAAAGTCAAATATACTAAACTTAAACAAACGTAAACGATCAAAACAGAATAGTCTATTTCATTACGGATATAAACTTTATACATAAAAATCCTACAATACACAGAACTAGGAACATTACATGCACTAACAAAATACCACTTTGTAGGACCTTGGAAACCACTCTGTTCCTTGCGGAGTCTGCTTAGTAGGCCCTCGAATAGTGCGGAAGCCTATTCGAGGGTTTTCCAATCGAAATAACCATGCCCATGGCAATCCGACGATGCGGAGACAACGTACTGATCAAAATCGAACACCACGGGGATGAGAAACGAACTTGGAGAAGGGATGGCGGCTCAAAACCCTACAGATGTGACAGGGAATGTTCAGTGGTTAGAAAATTTGTGAAAGTATTTTGTTTGAAGGTCTATATATAGGATGTACTCATTCGGCCAAATGATTTCTACGAAAAACTCGTTCGGGCGAATGGCTCAGCAGAATGACCTGGTCAACCAAATGAGTCATGCGAGTGACTCATTTGTTTGCCTCAGACATTCACTAGTCTTTCATTGGTGCGAATGAACTCATTCGTAGGTATCATTCGCACGAATGGGTCTGTATTTTAGTAAATGTCAAAATCAAATATACTAAACTCAAACAAACATAGACGAACAAAACAGAATTGTCTATTTAATTACTGATATAAACTTTGTATATCACAATCCTACAATACACAGTACTAGTGACATTACACGCACCAACAAATTACCACTTTGTAGGACCTTGGAATCCACTCCGTTCCTTGCGGATTCTGCTCAACAGGCCCTCGAATAGTGTGAAATCATATTCGTGGGTTTTCCATTCATAATCACCAAGCCCCGTGGAAATTCGACGATGCGGAGACAACGTTTTGATCAAAATCGAACACCACGGGGATGAGAAACGAACTTGGAGAAGGCATGGCGTCTCAAAGCCCAACGGATGTGACAGGGAATGTTCAGGGGTCAGAAAAGTTGTGAAAACTTTCTGTTTGCAGGTCTATATATAGGATGTAATCATTCGGACGAACGAGTTGTACGAAACACTCATTCGGGAAAATTGCTCAGCCAAATGAGCTGGTCAGCCTAATGAGTCATGTGAGTGGCTCATTCGTTTGCCTCACACATTCGCTAGTCGTTCATTCGTGCAAATGAACTCAACCGTAGGTATCATTCGCACGAATGAGTCTGTATTATAGAAAAAGTCAAAGTCAAATATACTAAACTTAAACAAACGTAAACGATCAAAACAGAATAGTCTATTTCATTACGGATATAAACTTTATACATAAAAATCCTACAATACACAGAACTAGGAACATTACATGCACTAACAAAATACCACTTTGTAGGACCTTGGAAACCACTCTGTTCCTTGCGGAGTCTGCTCAATAGGCCCTCGAATAGTGCGGAAGCCTATTCGAGGGTTTTCCAATCGAAATAACCATGCCCATGGCAATCCGACGATGCGGAGACAACGTACTGATCAAAATCGAACACCACGGGGATGAGAAACGAACTTGGAGAAGGGATGGCGGCTCAAAACCCTACAGATGTGACAGGGAATGTTCAGTGGTTAGAAAATTTGTGAAAGTATTTTGTTTGAAGGTCTATATATAGGATGTACTCATTCGGCCAAATGATTTCTACGAAAAACTCGTTCGGGCGAATGGCTCAGCAGAATGACCTGGTCAACCAAATGAGTCATGCGAGTGACTCATTTGTTTGCCTCAGACATTCACTAGTCTTTCATTGGTGCGAATGAACTCATTCGTAGGTATCATTCGCACGAATGGGTCTGTATTTTAGTAAATGTCAAAATCAAACATACTAAACTCAAACAAACATAGACGAACAAAACAGAATTGTCTATTTAATTACTGATATAAACTTTGTATATCACAATCCTACAATACACAGTACTAGTGACATTACACGCACCAACAAATTACCACTTTGTAGGACCTTGGAATCCACTCCGTTCCTTGCGGATTCTGCTCAACAGGCCCTCGAATAGTGTGAAATCATATTCGTGGGTTTTCCATTCATAATCACCAAGCCCCGTGGAAATTCGACGATGCGGAGACAACGTTTTGATCAAAATCGAACACCACGGGGATGAGAAACGAACTTGGAGAAGGCATGGCGTCTCAAAGCCCAACGGATGTGACAGGGAATGTTCAGGGGTCAGAAAAGTTGTGAAAACTTTCTGTTTGCAGGTCTATATATAGGATGTAACCATTCGGACGAATGAGTTGTACGAAACACTCATTCGGGAAAATTGCTCAGCCAAATGAGCTGGTCAGCCTAATGAGTCATGTGAGTGGCTCATTCGTTTGCCTCACACATTCGCTAGTCGTTCATTCGTGCAAATGAACTCAACCGTAGGTATCATTCGCACGAATGAGTCTGTATTATAGAAAAAGTCAAAGTCGAATATACTAAACTTAAACAAACGTAAACGATCAAAACAGAATAGTCTATTTCATTACGGATATAAACTTTATACATAAAAATCCTACAATACACAGAACTAGGAACATTACATGCACTAACAAAATACCACTTTGTAGGACCTTGGAAACCACTCTGTTCCTTGCGGAGTCTGCTTAGTAGGCCCTCGAATAGTGCGGAAGCCTATTCGAGGGTTTTCCAATCGAAATAACCATGCCCATGGCAATCCGACGATGCGGAGACAACGTACTGATCAAAATCGAACACCACGGGGATGAGAAACGAACTTGGAGAAGGGATGGCGGCTCAAAACCCTACAGATGTGACAGGGAATGTTCAGTGGTTAGAAAAGTTGTGAAAGTATTGTGTTTGAAGGTCTATATATAGGATGTACTCATTCGGCCAAATGATTTCTACGAAAAACTCGTTCGGGCGAATGGCTCAGCCGAATGACCTGGTCAACCAAATGAGTCATGCGAGTGACTCATTTGTTTGCCTCAGACATTCACTAGTCTTTCATTCGTGCGAATGAACTCATTCGTAGGTATCATTCGCACGAATGGGTCTGTATTTTAGAAAAAGTCAAAGTCAAACATACTAAACTCAAACAAACGTAGACGAACAAAACAGAATTGTCTATTTAATTACTGATATAAACTTTGTACATCAAAATCCTACAATACACAGACTAGTGACATTACACACACCAACAAAATACCACTTTGTAGGACTTGGAATCCACTCCGTTCCTTGCGGATTCTGCTCAACAGGCCCTCGAATAGTGTGAAATCATATTCGTGGGTTTTCCATTCAAAATCACCAAGCCCCGTGGCAATTCGACGATGCGGAGACAACGTTTTGATCAAAATCGAACACCACAGGGATGAGAAACGAACTTGGAGAAGGGATGGCGGCTCAAAACCCTACGGATGTGACAGGGAATGTTCAGGGGTCAGAAAAGTTGTGAAAACATTCTGTTTGCAGGTCTATATATAGGGTGTAATCATTCGGACGAATGAGTTGTACGAAACACTCATTTAGGAAAATGGCTCAGCCGAATGAGCTGGTCAACCTAATGAGTCATGTGAGTGGCTCATTCGTTTGCCTCAGACATTCGCTAGTCGTTCATTCGTGCGAATGAACTCATTCGTAGGTATCATTCGCACGAATGAGTCTGTATTTTAGAAAAAGTCAAAGTCAAACATACTAAACTTAAACAAACGTAAACGATCAAAACAGAATAGTCTATTTCATTACTGATATAAACTTTATACATCAAAATCCTACAATACACAGAACTAGGGACATTACATGCACTAACAAAATACCACTTTGTAGGACCTTGGAAACCACTCTGTTCCTTGCGGAGTCTGCTCAGTAGGCCCTCGAATAGTGCGGAAGCCTATTCGAGGGTTTTCCAATCAAAATAACCATGCCCGTGGCAATCCGACGATGCGGAGACAACATACTGATCAAAATCGAACACCACGGGGATGAGAAACGAACTTGGAGAAGGGATGGCGGCTCAAAACCCTACAGATGTGACAGGGAATGTTCAGTGGTCAGAAAATTTGTGAAAGTATTTTGTTTGAAGGTCTATATATTGGATGTACTCATTCGGCCAAATGATTTCTACGAAAAACTCGTTCGGGCGAATGGCTCAGCAGAATGACCTGGTCAACCAAATGAGTCATGCGAGTGACTCACTTGTTTGCCTCAGACATTCACTAGTCTTTCATTCGTGCGAATGAACTCATTCGTAGGTATCATTCGCACGAATGGGTCTGTATTTTAGTAAAAGTCAAAATCAAACATACTAAACTCAAACAAACGTAGACGAACAAAACAAAATTGTCTACTTAATTACTGATATAAAATTTGTACATCAAAATCCTACAATACACAGTACTAGTGACATTACACGCACCAACAAATTACCACTTTGTAGGACCTTGGAATCCACTTCGTTCCTTGCGGATTCTGCTCAACAGGCCCTCGAATAGTGTGAAATCATATTCGTGGGTTTTCCATTCATAATCACCAAGCCCCGTGGCAATTCGACGACGCGGAGACAACGTTTTGATCAAAATCGAACACCACGGGGATGAGAAACAAACTTGGAGAAGGCATGGCGGCTCAAAGCCCAACGGATGTGACAGGGAATGTTCAGGGGTCAGAAAAGTTGTGAAAACTTTCTGTTTGCAGGTCTATATATAGGATGTAACTATTCGGACGAATGAGTTGTACGAAACACTCATTCGGGAAAATTGCTCAGCCAAATGAGCTGGTCAGCCTAATGAGTCATGTGAGTGGCTCATTCGTTTGCCTCACACATTCGCTAGTCGTTCATTCGTGCAAATGAACTCAACCGTAGGTATCATTCGCACGAATGAGTCTGTATTATAGAAAAAGTCAATGTCAAATATACTAAACTTAAACAAACGTAAACGATCAAAACAGAATAGTCTATTTCATTACGGATATAAACTTTATACATAAAAATCCTACAATACACAGAACTAGGAACATTACATGCACTAACAAAATACCACTTTGTAGGACCTTGGAAACCACTCTGTTCCTTGCGGAGTCTGCTTAGTAGGCCCTCGAATAGTGCGGAAGCCTATTCGAGGCTTTTCCAATCGAAATAACCATGCCCATGGCAATCCGACGATGCGGAGACAACGTACTGATCAAAATCGAACACCACGGGGATGAGAAACGAACTTGGAGAAGGGATGGCGGCTCAAAACCCTACAGATGTGACAGGGAATGTTCAGTGGTTAGAAAATTTGTGAAAGTAATTTGTTTGAAGGTCTATATATAGGATGTACTCATTCGGCCGAATGATTTCTACGAAAAACTCGTTCGGGCGAATGGCTCAACCGAATGACCTGGTCAACCAAATGAGTCATGCGAGTGACTCATTTGTTTGTCTCAGACATTCACTAGTGTTTCATTCGTGCGAATGAACTCATTCGTAGGTATCATTCGCACGAATGGGTCTGTATTTTAGAAAAAGTCAAAGTCAAACATACTAAACTCAAACAGACGTAGACGAACAAAACAGAATTGTCTATTTAATTACTGATATAAACTTTGTACATCAAAATCCTACAATACACTGAACTAGTGACATTACACACACCAACAAAATACCGCTTTCTAGGACATGGAATCCACTCCGTTCCTTGAGGATTCTGCTCAACAGGCCCTCGAATAGTGTGAAATCATATTCGTGGGTTTTCCATTCAAAATCACCAAGCCCCGTGGCAATTCAACGATGCGGAGAAAATGTTTTTATCAAAATCGAACACCACAGGAATGAGAAACGAACTTGGAGAAGGGATGGCGGCTCAAAACCCTACGAATGTGACAGGCAATGTTCAGGGGTCAAAAAAGTTGTGAAAGCATTGTGTTTGCAGGTCTATATATAGGGTGTAATCTTTCGGACGAATGAGTTGTACGAAACACTCATTCAGGAAAATGGCTCAGCCGAATGAGCTGGTCAACCTAATGAGTCATGTGAGTGGCTCATTCATTAGCCTCAGACATTCGCTAGTTGTTCATTCGTGCGAATTATCTCATTCATAGGTATCCGTCGCACGATTGAGTTTGTATTTTAGAAAAAGTCAAACTCAAACATACTAAACTTAAACAAATGTAAACGATCAAAAGAGAATAGTCTATTTCATTACTGATATGAACATTATACATCAAAATCCTACAATACACAGGACTAGGGACATTCCATGCACTAACAAAATACCACGTTGTAGGACCTTGGAAACCACTCTGTTCCTTGCGGAGTCTGCTCAGTAGGCCCTCGAATAGTGCGGAAGCCTATTCGAGGGTTTTCCAATCAAAATAACCATGCCCCGTGGCAATCCGACGATGCGGAGACAACATACTGATCAAAATCGAACACCACGGGGATGAGAAACGAACTTGGAGAAGGGATGACGGCTCAAAACCCTACAGATGTGACAGGGAATGTTCAGTGGTCAGAAAATTTGTGAAAGTATTTTGTTTGAAGGTCTATATATTGGATGTACTCATTCGGCCAAATGATTTCTACGAAAAACTCGTTCGGGCGAATGGCTCAGCAGAATGACCTGGTCAACCAAATGAGTCATGCGAGTGACTCACTTGTTTGCCTCAGACATTCACTAGTCTTTCATTCGTGCGAATGAACTCATTCGTAGGTATCATTCGCACGAATGGGTCTGTATTTTAGTATAAGTCAAAATCAAACATACTAAACCCAAACAAACGTAGATGAACAAAACAAAATTGTCTATTTAATTACTGATATAAACTTTGTACATCAAAATCCTACAATACACAGTACAAGTGACATTACACGCACCAACAAATTACCACTTTGTAGGACCTTGGAATCCACTTCGTTCCTTGCGGATTCTGCTCAACAGGCCCTCGAATAGTGTGAAATCATATTCGTGGGTTTTCCATTCATAATCACCAAGCCCCGTGGCAATTCGACGACGCGGAGACAACGTTTTGATCAAAATCGAACACCACGGGGATGAGAAACAAACTTGGAGAAGGCATGGCGGCTCAAAGCCCAACGGATGTGACAGGGAATGTTCAGGGGTCAGAAAAGTTGCGAAAACTTTCTGTTTGCAGGTCTATATATAGGATGTAACTATTCGGACGAATGAGTTGTACGAAACACTCATTCGGGAAAATTGCTCAGCCAAATGAGCTGGTCAGCCTAATGAGTCATGTGAGTGGCTCATTAGTTTGCCTCACACATTCGCTAGTCGTTCATTCGTGCAAATGAACTCAACCGTAGGTATCATTCGCACGAATGAGTCTGTATTATAGAAAAAGTCAATGTCAAATATACTAAACTTAAACAAACGTAAACGATCAAAACAGAATAGTCTATTTCATTACGGATATAAACTTTATACATAAAAATCCTACAATACACAGAACTAGGAACATTACATGCACTAACAAAATACCACTTTGTAGGACCTTGGAAACCACTCTGTTCCTTGCGGAGTCTGCTTAGTAGGCCCTCGAAAAGTGCGGAAGCCTATTCGAGGCTTTTCCAATCGAAATAACCATGCCCATGGCAATCCGACGATGCAGAGACAACGTACTGATCAAAATCGAACACCACGGGGATGAGAAACGAAGTTGGAGAAGGGATGGCGGCTCAAAACCCTACAGATGTGACAGGGAATGTTCAGTGGTTAGAAAATTTGTGAAAGTAATTTGTTTGAAGGTCTATATATAGGATGTACTCATTCGGCCGAATGATTTCTACGAAAAACTCGTTCGGGCGAATGGCTCAACCGAATGACCTGGTCAACCAAATGAGTCATGCGAGTGACTCATTTGTTTGTCTCAGACATTCACTAGTTTTTCATTCGTGCGAATGAACTCATTCGTAGGTATCATTCGCACGAATGGGTCTGTATTTTAGAAAAAGTCAAAGTCAAGCATACTAAACTCAAACAGACGTAGACGAACAAAACAGAATTGTCTATTTAATTACTGATATAAACTTTGTACATCAAAATCCTACAATACACTGAACTAGTGACATTACACACACCAACAAAATACCGCTTTCTAGGACATGGAATCCACTCCGTTCCTTGAGGATTCTGCTCAACAGGCCCACGAATGGTGTGAAATCATATTCTTGGGTTTTCCATTCAAAATCACCAAGCCCCGTGGCAATTCAACGATGCGGAGAAAATGTTTTTATCAAAATCGAACACCACAGGAATGAGAAACGAACTTGGAGAAGGGATGGCGGCTCAAAACCCTACGAATGTGACAGGCAATGTTCAGGGGTCAAAAAAGTTGTGAAAGCATTGTGTTTGCAGGTCTATATATAGGGTGTAATCTTTCGGACGAATGAGTTGTACGAAACACTCATTCAGGAAAATGGCACAGCCGAATGAGCTGGTCAACCTAATGAGTCATGTGAGTGGCTCATTCATTAGCCTCAGACATTCGCTAGTTGTTCATTCGTGCGAATTATCTCATTCATAGGTATCCGTCGCACGATTGAGTTTGTATTTTAGAAAAAGTCAAACTCAAACATACTAAACTTAAACAAATGTAAACGATCAAAACAGAATAGTCTATTTCATTACTGATATGAACATTATACATCAAAATCCTACAATACACAGGACTAGGGACATTCCATGCACTAACAAAATACCACTTTGTAGGACCTTGGAAACCACTCTGTTCCTTGCGGAGTCTGCTCAGTAGGCCCTCGAATAGTGCGGAAGCCTATTCGAGGGTTTTCCAATCAAAATAACCATGCCCCGTGGCAATCCGACGATGCGGAGACAACATACTGATCAAAATCGAACACCACGGGGATGAGAAACGAACTTGGAGAAGGGATGACGGCTCAAAACCCTACAGATGTGACAGGGAATGTTCAGTGGTCAGAAAATTTGTGAAAGTATTTTGTTTGAAGGTCTATATATTGGATGTACTCATTCGGCCAAATGATTTCTACGAAAAACTCGTTCGGGCGAATGGCTCAGCAGAATAACCTGGTCAACCAAATGAGTCATGCGAGTGACTCACTTGTTTGCCTCAGACATTCACTAGTCTTTCATTCGTGCGAATGAACTCATTCGTAGGTATCATTCGCACGAATGGGTCTGTATTTTAGTATAAGTCAAAATCAAACATACTAAACCCAAACAAACGTAGACGAACAAAACAAAATTGTCTATTTAATTACTGATATAAACTTTGTACATCAAAATCCTACAATACACAGTACAAGTGACATTACACGCACCAACAAATTACCACTTTGTAGGACCTTGGAATCCACTTCGTTCCTTGCGGATTCTGCTCAACAGGCCCTCGAATAGTGTGAAATCATATTCGTGGGTTTTCCATTCATAATCACCAAGCCCCGTGGCAATTCGACGACGCGGAGACAACGTTTTGATCAAAATCGAACACCACGGGGATGAGAAACAAACTTGGAGAAGGCATGGCGGCTCAAAGCCCAACGGATGTGACAGGGAATGTTCAGGGGTCAGAAAAGTTGTGAAAACTTTCTGTTTGCAGGTCTATATATAGGATGTAACCATTCGGACGAATGAGTTGTACGAAACACTCATTCGGGAAAATTCCTCAGCCAAATGAGCTGGTCAGCCTAATGAGTCATGTGAGTGGCTCATTCGTTTGCCTCACACATTCGCTAGTCGTTCATTCGTGCAAATGAACTCAGCCGTAGGTATCATTCGCACGAATGAGTCTGTATTATAGAAAAAGTCAAAGTCAAATATACTAAACTTAAACAAACGTAAACGATCAAAACAGAATAGTCTATTTCATTACGGATATAAACTTTATACAAAAAAATCCTACAATACACAGAACTAGGAACATTACATGCACTAACAAAATACCACTTTGTAGGACCTTGGAAACCACTCTGTTCCTTGCGGAGTCTGCTTAGTAGGCCCTCGAATAGTGCGGAAGCCTATTCGAGGGTTTTCCAATCGAAATAACAATGCCCATGGCAATCCGACGATGCGGAGACAACGTACTGATCAAAATCGAACACCACGGGGATGAGAAACGAACTTGGAGAAGGGATGGCGGCTCAAAACCCTACAGATGTGACAGGGAATGTTCAGTGGTTAGAAAATTTGTGAAAGTAATTTGTTTGAAGGTCTATATATAGGATGTACTCATTCGGCCGAATGATTTCTACGAAAAACTAGTTCGGGCGAATGGGTCAGCCGCATGACCTGGTCAACCAAATGAGTCATGCGAGTGACTCATTTGTTTGTCTCAGACATTCACTAGTCTTTCATTCGTGCGAATGAACTCATTCGTAGGTATCATTCGCACGAATGGGTCTGTATTTTAGAAAAAGTCAAAGTCAAACATACTAAACTCAAACAGACGTAGACGAACAAAACAGAATTGTCTATTTAATTACTGATATAAACTTTGTACATCAAAATCCGACAATACACTGAACTAGTGACATTACACGCACCAACAAAATACCGCTTTGTAGGACTTGGAATCCACTCCGTTCCTTGCGGATTCTGCTCAACAGGCCCTCGAATAGTGTGAAATCATATTCGTGGGTTTTCCATTCAAAATCACCAAGCCCGTGGCAATTCAACGATGCGGAGAAAACGTTTTGATCAAAATCGAACACCACGGGAATGAGAAACGAACTTGGAGAAGGGATGGCGGCTCAAAACCCTAAGAATATGACAGGGAATGTTCAGGGGTCAGAAAAGTTGTGAAAACATTCTGTTTGCAGGTCTATATATAGGCTGTAATCTGTAACATCACTGTACTTTCAGTTGTCCGTACGTCCGTACGTCCGTACGAATGTACTGTTACGACTGAAGATTTGGAATTATTAATGATTATGAGATTATTGATTGACATAACTGATATTATCACTGTTGCTGGTATACATGATTATAATTTATAATACGCGTAAACCACGGGAAGTTTAGTTGTAATTCAACTACACAGACCCGTAGGGTTTATTGCAGTTACCTATTACTGATGATGAAGGATTATTGGTTGAGAATTGTGTTGTGATGGAACTGGGAGTTTGTTGGAGTCTGGTTACTAAACGTAGTTAAGGACCCATGGTCATGGTTTATCGAAATAGCGGTGGGACGGTGGCTAGGGCAGTTGCGACTGACCCTTACATATGCCCTATATATATGCATATTTCGGTCTATCATGGATGTGTCAGTGACTAGGGTTTAGTGGGTTTTGGTTTGGGAAATGATGATATTAAATTTAATAATGATGAGAATAATAAATACGCGATGTGAGGTTACGGTCATTACTTAAAACGCGAATGTTGATTTAGAAATATTTACTTAATAATATATTCGCGTGAATGACGATTCACACGAATTTAATTATTAAGAATAATGTTCTAAAACGATATTCCATAAATCATTAAATCAACTCGAAATACGATACGAGCGTCGGATTCGCAAAGGTGACGATCTTTACGAATACGTACGCGAGTAACGTGTTTCGACGAGATAATTAAATAATATCTAATGATATTAAATTATTAAACGAAAACCTAAAATGTTTATTAGGAATCACAACCTAAACTGGAATAATTTAATTTACCAAATAATTATTTAACAATAATGTAACGAAAGCGATTTCCGACATAATTTATTTAAAAACTTATTTTAATTAAACAAAACTAATTTATTTAAAACGATTTATTGTTTAAATATGTTACGTTAAAGAAACGAGCATGTTATTACATTTCACGCGTATGAAACGAGAACTGTTACGAGACAAAGATTTTTTAGAAATCATGATAATTAATGAAACCATATTATTATTTAAACACTTTGTATTAAATATTCTTAATGAGAGAAAACCGAGTTTTTATGACGCTGTATCGCGTAATAAACGAGACCGAGCACACAAGGATCGACCGGACTATAAAAGCCATGTATTCTTCTTCTTCCTCATTTGAAAGAACACCCACTCTCTCTCTACACTCTTAATTTCGTCACTTTCTCTCTCTATACCTTCTCTCTAACATATCTCGTTCGTTACTCGACGGATTCAAGAGATTTCGGCGTCCACGCGTTCGTATGAACGAGAGCTACAAGAAGATCCGAAGAAATCTCGTTTTTGGGCTACATTCCGAGGTAAATCTATGAAGTTATGTTCGGTTTTGTAATAGATTTTGAAACCCTTGACTAGTTAATATTGTGATCGATCTAGAACATGTGTAAAACACCAAATCGTGTTGTTAGTATGTAGGAGGGAGCCATAGACGACCTGATAACTTACAGGTTCGTGAGGAAGAAGAGGATGGGGGTGTCGACTCGACACAGCACATGGCCGAACCACTGTGCAGGTCGGCGAACCCTCGACAGTTCCTGAGAGCCGAACCCTCTACAGCCCCACGAACCATCTAGCTGGCCACGAACCCTGCGTGTTCAGCCACTGGCCGAACCTTCTTGAGCCACGAGCCTTTTTGAGCGGGAAACTAGAGGAGCGAACCCTCCTCTTCAGCCGAGCCTTCATCTTCGACCACGAACCCTAGCTGCATCATCTTGACTCACGAACCCTCGGTAATTGTTTTGGCCAACGAACCCTAATATGGCGAGCCCTTGGATCACGAACCTGCTAGCTGCCCGGCGAACCCTCCTTTCCCACTGCGAACCCTTTTGTTCAGCGAACCAAATGATGAGACTTACGAACCATCGGTTTTGTTGGACGAACCATGCAGCTTTCGCCGAACCTCATGTGATGGCCGAACCCTGCCTGTCCCGAACTTTCTGCAACGGTCAGCGAACCATGGGTGGCGAACCCTTAGACAGAACCCTAACCACCCTAGGGGCCGAACCCATCTTTTGGAAGAGGGTTCGCTGCTTCTTTGGGGGTTAAACACAAAATTTTATCCTTTTAAGGTTTTGAGATGAGGTTAAATAATGGACTAAACATCATAATCAAAGAATATCGAATGAGTTAAGATCATCTCAAATTAAATTAGGATTATGCATGCATGAGGATTTTTATTACCACCTTTCTTTAATACTGTCAACCTCAAATTATGAAATACTAAACATGGTGAATGTTTGTGAAAATAACCTAATTATAATCTCTTAAACTATTAAGTGATGGTGATAACTTGATGTAGGGCGTTAAGAGAATTACTCATGCATGCATATATATAAAAGTGAGCATAGGGTATAAGGTAGATACCTTATAAGTTGTGAACTTTTGAATTACTAATTAAAGGCCCTCGTATATCGAACAGTTTAAGTCAATGGGTTTAAAGCACCGTTGTGGGTTGAATATTAATTAAACCCTAGACATTAATACCTAACTTAGAAACAAATGAACTAAGTTAATAAAGTGCAAACGGGTTAGAGTAAACTAAGAAAGACGCTAATTGAAAATGAAATACTTATGCTTATAAAAGTGGAAATTACCCTAATTACAGATTCTTGAGTCGAATTGTGTTTGTCTACGCGAGCGCGCATAATACAAGGACACAAATTCTAAGGACTTCAGGTGAGTTCTCATAACCTCCCTTTCTTTAAACTGTTTTTGGTTTTAAAATCCGGAGGTGAAACATGTATACCAAATTAAATATTATTTTGATAACACAAGGTTAATGCCTGTTATCAAATGATATTCACATTTGAAATTATCATTATTATGGGATTATCTCTTATTATTTATATCCATGTAAATATTGTTATTGATTTAGGTCAATAACAAAGATTACAAGTATTGTCACAAATCCCGAGAATCATCGCTCTTAACTTCGGTTAATTGCTTTGACATCGTGTATTGTCACGTGGATGGTTTCCACATCTGTGAAGCATTGCCTTTGACTTCGGTTATTTGCTTTGGCTTCATGTATTGTCACGTGGTTAGCGACCACTCCATGATTCATGTATCTAACTTATGTTAAATACATAAGGAATCATGTATAGTCACGAACATTGATTGAGAATATGATTGATTGAGTTTGGTTGATTTGTTGTGGATTGATTGCCTATATTTGATTATGATTATTTGTGATTGGCTATGATTGATTTGGTTATGTGGTTATGTGATTGTGTATGTGTTGGCTGTTGAATTGATGGATGTGTGTTGGATTATCTCATACAGGTATTCATATGGATTTTCTCAAGAAGATCATAAGTTTTATACCCGTTTTAAACAAAGCATTTTATAAAACTATTTTAAGCATAAACTTTCAAACGCATTTTACTAAAACATTTTTAAATATAAAAACTTATGATTACTCACCAACTACTTTTGTAGTTGACACTTGATTTTCTTACATGTTTCAGGTGATGGAGACAAGTAGGATGAAGAGGATGATCTCTTCTATTTTGGACATCATCATCATATAGGATTCTTGGACTTAGTTAATTAACTAAATTTCTGGCGATTAGAGTTTAGTTAGTTTAACTAATTCTTTTGTGTAACTGATGTACTTGATTTATGATGAACATGATTTTTGTGTAATTATTGTGGTTGATTAAATGACATACGATGATTTGATTAGATGCCCATGAGCTTTTGAACAATCTACACATCCCTCGTGGCATCCCGATGATTCCGCCGTCGGTCGGGGTGTTACAGATTGGTATCAGAGCCTGGGTTATAGGGAATTAGGTTACTAGAAATGGTTGACCTAGTCTATAACCGTAGGATACCCTAGTATGAATAAATTCATACACTAGTTAGTATATTCAGGATTTCATGCTTATGTGTTTATTACATGTTAATTGAACTCCTGTTATACAACTGATATATATATGTTGCTTATTAATTTCTTGCTTACGTGTGCCCTAATGATTCGATAAGGACATGCACGTGGTGTATCGTAAAGGTGGTGGGATGTTGGCTAGGGCAGTTGCGACTGACCCTTACATATTCCCTATATATATACCATTTACGGTACATTAGGTGGATGTCAGTATTGAAGAATGTGGGAACTACCCGTTTGGGAAATTACCTGCTTAAGAAATTAAATGCTTAGGGATTATCTGCTTTAGGAATTATTTGTTTTATCTATAAACTCCAGACAAGGACACACTCGTGGTATACTACAAAGGTGGTGGGACGGTGGCTGGGGCAGTTGCGACTGACCCCTACATATGCCCTATACATATACCATTTGTAGTATATTGGGGGTCTGTCAGTGTCAGGAACTTAGGATATTACTAGGAATTATTGTGAGAAGGATGTTGATGGTCTGTTGGTTAAGGTTGGTTTGGATTGACACTTTGGATGATCACACTTGATAAACACTTATAATTTCCCTTATAAAAACATACGGATTGGACACGTAGGGTGCATAGGATTAATGAACGATATGAGCGATTAGTGATGGAATATGGACTTGGGTGATGATATAGACACTTGATGATAATATAAACGCATAGTGATGATACTAACACTTAGTGATGGTATGGACACTTGATAAGAATAAACTATAGGGAAGATATGAACACTTAGTGACAATAAGAGCACTTCGTGATGATATGAGCCTTAATGATGATTATTGACATTGGGATTGATATGGGTTTTAGTGAACTTAGACAATCGGGGGAAATTTAGTGTCAGGTGAACTTAGACATTAGGTGAACTTAGAAATAGGCAAGCCTACATGTCAGGTGAACTTAGACATTAGGCAAACCTAATTGTCCAAGGGAACTAGAGATCACTTCACTCAAAATTATCCTACCAAGGATAAGGTTTGTGAAGTGAGATTTATGGTGAACTGCATGACACACTCTACGCACTAGCAAGGGCATAATCGTGGTGCAATGGAACGGTGGTGGGACGGTGTAGGAGAGATTGCGATCTACCTCTGCATATGCCCTATATATAAGCTTGTTGCATTGCATTGGGAGGTTGTCAGTGTTAGTATAGAGTGAGGAATGTATAGGACCTAGGAAATAGTTAGTTAACACTAGTTATGACCGACTAGGACACTTAGAAAAATAATAGGGAATTATGCACATTCTGAGTTTAATGACAGATAGGAGATAAATATAGTTCCTATATTAAATCCTAACTGCTTAAATGAACTCAGTTAATCATTGTTTGTATAAATTACGTTGTAAACGGTAGTAACATGTTTCTATTTCCTTCAGAAACATGCCGCCTCGCCGTCACAACGGAGATGATACGAACGTTGAGGATGCTAACGGTAATGCCAACCCTGGCATGCAAGAGTTAGCTAACCTCATCACTGGGTTGGTGAACCAGTTGACTCAGGCCAACCAAAACATCAACCAGAACCGAGGTGGTGCAAACCAGACAACTTGCACGTTCAAACACTTCAATTCCTGTAATCCCCTGAAATTTACGGGTGCTGAATCAGCCACTGGTCTGCTGCAGTGGTTTGAGAGTATGGAGAACACCTTCATCAACAGCGAATGTCCCGAGAATCTGAAAGTTCGCTATGCCACAAGTGTTTTCCAAAAGAGAGCACTAACTTGGTGGAATGGGGAAAAGCGAACTAGGGGAGTGGATGCTGCTTTAGCACTGACATGGACAGAGGTCAAGACTCTGATGACCACTGAATTCTGTCCTAGAAGCGAGATGAGGAAACTGGAGGCTGAGTTCTGGGAACTCAAGCAGGATAGCGGAGAGAATGTCATCTACAATACTCAGTTTCATGAGTATAGCTTGCTGGTACCTCACTTGGTGACACCCTTGGAAAGGGCGATTGAGAAGTATATCGGCGGGCTGCCGGTGCAGATTCAGGATACAGTCTATGGGAGCAATCCCAAAACACTTGAGGCTGCAATCCGGTTATCTGCAACTCTTACTGACAATCACGTGAAGAATGGAACTCTTACTCGAAAGGGATATAAGAAGACTGACACCAAGACTGCTGCAAAGGAAGTCAAAACTGAAGTCAAGTCTGAAGCTGCTAGCTCGTCCAAAAGCAGCAACAAGAAGAGAAAGAATAGGAATTTCATGGTAACTGTACCTGCTGCGAAGTTTGCGCAGCAATCATCAAACAATTCTGCTGCAAGAAGTTACACTGGGAACACTCCCCAATGTAACACTTGCAGATATCATCATGCCCCTAACTTGCCGTGTCGCGTTTGCAACAACTGTGGCAAGTTCGGGCACTATGCAAACGTTTGTCGGAGTACACCGCAAGCACAAAGGATGCAACAAGCACTGCTTGCACTACCAGCTCCTCAAACTCAACCTATTCCGGCTGTACCCATTCGCCAGGTACCTCAAGCACAGGCAAGAGCCTGTTATGAATGTGGTGAAGTGGGTCACTTCAGAAATCAGTGCCCAAAGTTGACTGGAAATAATCAGAGGGTAGCAAGAGGCCGGGCTTTTCAGTTGAATGCTTCAGCTGCTCAAGCCAACCAGGATGTGGTCAACGGTACATTTCTGATCAACAACTCTTATGCATCTGTCTTATTTGATTCTGGTGCCGATAGGAGTTTCATTTCGTATGATTTTGAATGCTTGCTTGGTAGAACACGTACATACTTAGATAAACCGTTCAATGTGGAGGTGGCTGACAGAAACACTATTGATATTGACACTATTATCATTGGATGTACTGTGAACTTAAATGATCACGTTTTCCCAATTGATCTTATACCTATGCATCTTGGTAGCTTTGATGTTATCATAGGCATGGATTGGTTAGCCACTCACAAAGCGGAGATTGTATGCCATGAGAAATATATACGTATTCCCTTACCTTCGGGTGAAACTTTAAGAATATTTGGAGAAACTGCTAGTAAAGGTCTTAAGCTAATGTCTTGCACTAAAGCACACAAGTACCTTAGGAAGAAATGTGTAGCATTCTTAGCACACATTGTGGAGAAGAAAGAGAAGGAAAAGAGAATTGAAGATGTCCCGGTGATACGAGATTTTCCAGAAGTTTTCCCAGATGATTTGCCGGGTCTTCCACCAGAACGTCAAGTTGAGTTCCGAATCGACTTAGTACCTGGTGCGAACCCAGTCGTCAAAGCTCCCTACAGACTTGCGCCTTCGGAGTTGCAAGAATTGGCGAGCCAGCTGCAAGAACTAACCGATAAAGGATTTATTCGTCCGAGCCATTCACCATGGGGTGCACCGGTCTTGTTTGTCAAGAAAAAGGACGGGTCATTCCGAATGTGTATCGATTACCGCAAATTGAACAAACTCACAATTAAGAATCGATATCCACTGCCGCGCATCGATGATCTCTTCGATCAGCTTCAAGGCTCGGCATGGTTTTCAAAGATCGATTTGAGGTCTGGGTATCATCAGCTTCGCGTGCATGAGGATGATATTCCCAAGACTGCTTTCAGAACAAGATACGGCCACTATGAATTTCTGGTAATGCCTTTCGGCCTTACCAATGCACCTGCGGTTTTCATGGACCTCATGAACCGTGTTTGCAGGCCATACTTGGATAAATTTGTGATAGTATTCATTGATGATATTTTGATCTACTCAAAGACTAAGGAAGAACACGAGAAACACCTTAAGTTGGTTTTGGAGATCTTAAGAGAGGAGCGACTGTATGCCAAATTCTCTAAATGTGAATTTTGGCTTAAGGAAGTTCAATTCTTGGGGCACATAGTCAACGAATACGGTGTTCACGTGGATCCTGCAAAGATTGATGCTGTGAAGAATTGGAGTACGCCGAAGACACCGACGGAGATTCGATCGTTTCTTGGACTCGCCGGTTACTATCGGCGGTTCATATCGAACTTCTCCAGAATTGCTGTCCCTCTCACTGCTTTGACTCAGAAGAATAGGCTATACGAGTGGGGACCAAAGCAAGAAGAGGCATTTCAGACTCTGAAGCAGAAACTTTGTGATGCTCCTGTCTTGACACTGCCTGATGGAAATGATGATTTTGTAGTCTATTGTGATGCATCCAACCTAGGTCTCGGTTGTGTTCTCATGCAACGGGGAAAGGTTGTGGCTTATGCATCAAGACAATTGAAAATTCATGAGAAGAACTACACTACACACGACTTGGAACTTGGTGCAGTCGTGTTTGCTTTGAAGATATGGAGACATTATCTTTATGGCACCAAGTGTGTAGTCTTTACTGATCATAAAAGTTTGCAACATATTCTAAATCAGAAAGAGCTCAATATGAGACAACGGAGATGGGTTGAACTGTTGAACGATTATGACTGTGAAATTCGCTACCATCCTGGTAAAGCGAATGTAGTAGCAGATGCGCTTAGTCGCAAAAGTCAAGTTCAGATTCATAGTGTCCGAGTGCACACTAATCTCCGTAATGATGTTCTCACAGCCCAACAACACTCATTAGTTCAAGATAATTTGAAAAATGAGATGTCTTGCGGGGCTGAAATCTTATTGGAAACTAAGGATGACGGTTTGATGTATTACTTGAATCGGTTGTGGATACCGAACAGGGGTGATCTTAGGATGCTGATTATGGATGAAGCTCATAAGTCTCGTTATTCAATCCATCCAGGCGCTGATAAGATGTATCAAGACCTTAGGGGCTTGTACTGGTGGCCTGGAATGAAGAAGGATATTGCTGAATATGTGTCTAAGTGCCTTAACTGTGCTAAAGTCAAGGCAGAACATCAGCGACCTTCGGGATTGTTACTACAACCAGAAATACCGATGTGGAAGTGGGAGAATATCTCCATGGATTTCATTACTAAACTCCCACGGACCGCGAACGGTAAAGATAGTATTTGGGTAATTGTTGACAGATTGACCAAGTCGGCTCATTTCTTACCGATACGCGAAACTTACCCTGTGCGGAAGTTAGCTCGTATCTACATTGATGAGATCATTAGCCGACATGGTATTCCCTTAGGCATAATATCGGACCGTGATGCTCGTTTCACGGCACGATTTTGGGAATCACTTCATGAAGCTTTTGGAACAAGACTGGATCTTAGCACTGCTTATCATCCTCAAACGGATGGTCAAACGGAGCGAACGATTCAAACATTAGAAGATATGTTGAGAGCTTGTGTCATCGATTTCGGTGGCAATTGGGATAGCCATCTACCATTGGTTGAGTTCTCGTATAACAACAGTTATCACGCGAGCATTGGAATGGCACCGTTTGAAGCTCTGTATGGCAGAAAATGTCGGTCGCCTATTTGTTGGACCGAAGTTGGCGATTCGCAGATTACTAGTCCGGAAATTATTCAGAAAACGACTGACAAGATCCGCCAGATCCGTGACAATCTGTTAGCTGCTCGCAGTCGACAGAAGAGTTACGCGGATAAACGAAGAAAACCTTTAGAGTTTGAAGTGGGAGATATGGTATTACTCAAAGTATCGCCTTGGAAGGGCGTTGTTCGATTCGGAAGGAAGGGGAAGCTTGCTCCACGATACGTTGGCCCTTTTAAGATCCTTGAACGGATCGGGAAGGTTGCTTACAAATTGGAACTTCCTCCAGAACTTAGTAATGTGCACCCAACGTTTCACGTGTCCAATCTAAGAAAGTGCTTAGCTGATCAGGATCTTCAGGTACCACTCGATGATATTCGCATCGATGATACCATGCACTTTGTTGAAAAACCAGTGGAGATAATGGATCGTGAGATTAAACAGCTCAAACGCAGTAGAATTCCAATTGTCAAAGTACGTTGGGAATCGAAGCGGGGTCCGGAATTCACATGGGAGCGAGAAGATCAGATGAAGCTTAAGTACCCACATTTATTTACTACGGTCACTCCAAGTTGAATTTCGGGACGAAATTCCTTTAACTAGGGGAGACTGTAACATCACTGTACTTTCAGTTGTCCGTACGTCCGTACATCCGTACGAATGTACTGTTACGACTGAAGATTTGGAATTATTAATGATTATGAGATTATTGATTGACATAACTGATATTATCACTGTTGCTGGTATACATGATTATAATTTATAATACGCGTAAACCACGGGAAGTTTAGTTGTAATTCAACTACACAGACCCGTAGGGTTTATTGCAGTTACCTATTACTGATGATGAAGGATTATTGGTTGAGAATTGTGTTGTGATGGAACTGGGAGTTTGTTGGAGTCTGGTTACTAAACGTAGTTAAGGACCCATGGTCATGGTTTATCGAAATAGCGGTGGGACGGTGGCTAGGGCAGTTGCGACTGACCCTTACATATGCCCTATATATATGCATATTTCGGTCTATCATGGATGTGTCAGTGACTAGGGTTTAGTGGGTTTTGGTTTGGGAAATGATGATATTAAATTTAATAATGATGAGAATAATAAATACGCGATGTGAGGTTACGGTCATTACTTAAAACGCGAATGTTGATTTAGAAATATTTACTTAATAATATATTCGCGTGAATGACGATTCACACGAATTTAATTATTAAGAATAATGTTCTAAAACGATATTCCATAAATCATTAAATCAACTCGAAATACGATACGAGCGTCGGATTCGCAAAGGTGACGATCTTTACGAATACGTACGCGAGTAACGTGTTTCGACGAGATAATTAAATAATATCTAATGATATTAAATTATTAAACGAAAACCTAAAATGTTTATTAGGAATCACAACCTAAACTGGAATAATTTAATTTACCAAATAATTATTTAACAATAATGTAACGAAAGCGATTTCCGACATAATTTATTTAAAAACTTATTTTAATTAAACAAAACTAATTTATTTAAAACGATTTATTGTTTAAATATGTTACGTTAAAGAAACGAGCATGTTATTACATTTCACGCGTATGAAACGAGAACTGTTACGAGACAAAGATTTTTTAGAAATCATGATAATTAATGAAACCATATTATTATTTAAACACTTTGTATTAAATATTCTTAATGAGAGAAAACCGAGTTTTTATGACGTTGTATCGCGTAATAAACGAGACCGAGCACACAAGGATCGACCGGACTATAAAAGCCATGTATTCTTCTTCTTCCTCATTTGAAAGAACACCCACTCTCTCTCTACACTCTTAATTTCGTCACTTTCTCTCTCTATACCTTCTCTCTAACATATCTCGTTCGTTACTCGACGGATTCAAGAGATTTCGGCGTCCACGCGTTCGTATGAACGAGAGCTACAAGAAGATCCGAAGAAATCTCGTTTTTGGGCTACATTCCGAGGTAAATCTATGAAGTTATGTTCGGTTTTGTAATAGATTTTGAAACCCTTGACTAGTTAATATTGTGATCGATCTAGAACATGTGTAAAACACCAAATCGTGTTGTTAGTAGGTAGGAGGGAGCCATAGACGACCTGATAACTTACAGGTTCGTGAGGAAGAAGAGGATGGGGGTGTCGACTCGACACAGCACATGGCCGAACCACTGTGCAGGTCGGCGAACCCTCGACAGTTCCTGAGAGCCGAACCCTCTACAGCCCCACGAACCATCTAGCTGGCCACGAACCCTGCGTGTTCAGCCACTGGCCGAACCTTCTTGAGCCACGAGCCTTTTTGAGCGGGAAACTAGAGGAGCGAACCCTCCTCTTCAGCCGAGCCTTCATCTTCGACCACGAACCCTAGCTGCATCATCTTGACTCACGAACCCTCGGTAATTGTTTTGGCCAACGAACCCTAATATGGCGAGCCCTTGGATCACGAACCTGCTAGCTGCCCGGCGAACCCTCCTTTCCCACTGCGAACCCTTTTGTTCAGCGAACCAAATGATGAGACTTACGAACCATCGGTTTTGTTGGACGAACCATGCAGCTTTCGCCGAACCTCATGTGATGGCCGAACCCTGCCTGTCCCGAACTTTCTGCAACGGTCAGCGAACCATGGGTGGCGAACCCTTAGACCGAACCCTAACCACCCTAGGGGCCGAACCCATCTTTTGGAAGAGGGTTCGCTGCTTCTTTGGGGGTTAAACACAAAATTTTATCCTTTTAAGGTTTTGAGATGAGGTTAAATAATGGACTAAACATCATAATCAAAGAATATCGAATGAGTTAAGATCATCTCAAATTAAATTAGGATTATGCATGCATGAGGATTTTGATTACCACCTTTCTTTAATACTGTCAACCTCAAATTATGAAATACTAAACATGGTGAATGTTTGTGAAAATAACCTAATTATAATCTCTTAAACTATTAAGTGATGGTGATAACTTGATGTAGGGCGTTAAGAGAATTACTCATGCATGCATATATATAAAAGTGAGCATAGGGTATAAGGTAGATACCTTATAAGTTGTGAACTTTTGAATTACTAATTAAAGGCCCTCGTATATCGAACAGTTTAAGTCAATGGGTTTAAAGCACCGTTGTGGGTTGAATATTAATTAAACCCTAGACATTAATACCTAACTTAGAAACAAATGAACTAAGTTAATAAAGTGCAAACGGGTTAGAGTAAACTAAGAAAGACGCTAATTGAAAATGAAATACTTATGCTTATAAAAGTGGAAATTACCCTAATTACAGATTCTTGAGTCGAATTGTGTTTGTCTACGCGAGCGCGCATAATACAAGGACACAAATTCTAAGGACTTCAGGTGAGTTCTCATAACCTCCCTTTCTTTAAACTGTTTTTGGTTTTAAAATCCGGAGGTGAAACATGTATACCAAATTAAATATTATTTTGATAACACAAGGTTAATGCCTGTTATCAAATGATATTCACATTTGAAATTATCATTATTATGGGATTATCTCTTATTATTTATATCCATGTAAATATTGTTATTGATTTAGGTCAATAACAAAGATTACAAGTATTGTCACAAATCCCGAGAATCATCGCTCTTAACTTCGGTTAATTGCTTTGACATCGTGTATTGTCACGTGGATGGTTTCCACATCTGTGAAGCATTGCCTTTGACTTCGGTTATTTGCTTTGGCTTCATGTATTGTCACGTGGTTAGCGACCACTCCATGATTCATGTATCTAACTTATGTTAAATACATAAGGAATCATGTATAGTCACGAACATTGATTGAGAATATGATTGATTGAGTTTGGTTGATTTGTTGTGGATTGATTGCCTATATTTGATTATGATTATTTGTGATTGGCTATGATTGATTTGGTTATGTGGTTATGTGATTGTGTATGTGTTGGCTGTTGAATTGATGGATGTGTGTTGGATTATCTCATACAGGTATTCATATGGATTTTCTCAAGAAGATCATAAGTTTTATACCCGTTTTAAACAAAGCATTTTATAAAACTATTTTAAGCATAAACTTTCAAACGCATTTTACTAAAACATTTTTAAATATAAAAACTTATGATTACTCACCAACTACTTTTGTAGTTGACACTTGATTTTCTTACATATTTCAGGTGATGGAGACAAGTAGGATGAAGAGGATGATCTCTTCTATTTTGGACATCATCATCATATAGGATTCTTGGACTTAGTTAATTAACTAAATTTCTGGCGATTAGAGTTTAGTTAGTTTAACTAATTATTTTGTGTAACTGATGTACTTGATTTATGATGAACATGATTTTTGTGTAATTATTGTGGTTGATTAAATGACATACGATGATTTGATTAGATGCCCATGAGCTTTTGAACAATCTACACATCCCTCGTGGCATCCCGATGATTCCGCCGTCGGTCGGGGTGTTACATAATCTTTCGGACGAATTAGTTGTACGAAACACTCATTCAGGAAAATGGCTCAGCCGAATGAGCTGGTCAACCTAATGAGTCATGTGAGTGGCTCATTCATTTGCCTCAGACACATTCGCTAGTCGTTCATTCGTGCGAATGATCTCATTCATAGGTATCCTTCGCACGATTGAGTGTGTATTATAGAAAAAGTCAAACTCAAACATACTAAACTTAAACAAACGTAAACGAACAAAACAGAATAGTCTATTTCAGTACTGATATAAACATTATACATCAAAATCCTACAATACACAGAACTAGGGACATTACACGCACTAACAAAATACCACTTTGTAGGACCTTGGAAACCACTCTTATCCTTGCGGATTCTGCTCAGCAGGCCCTCTAATAGTGCGCAATCCTATTCTAGGGTTTTCCAATTGAAATAACAAAGCCGCGTGGCAATCTGACTATGCGGAGACAACGTTTTGATCAAAATCGAACACCACGGGGATGAGAAACGAACATGGAGAAGGGATGGCGGCTCAAAACTCTACGGATGTGACATGGAATGTTCAGTGGTCAGAAAAGTTGTGAAAGTATTTTCTTTGCAGGTCTATATATAGGCTGTACTCATTCGGCCGAATGATTTGTCCGAAACACTCGTTCGGGCGAATGGCTCAGCCGAATGACCTGCTCAACCAAATGAGTCATGCGAGTGACTCATTCGTTTGCCTCAGACGTTCGCTACTCTTTCATTTGTGCGAATGAACTTATTCGTAGGTATCATTCGCACGAATGGGTCTGTATTTTAGAGAAAGACAAAGTCAAACATACTAAACATAAACAAACTTAAACGAACAAAACAGAATTGTCTATTTAATTACTGATATAAACTTTGTACATCAAAATCCTACAATACACTGAACTAGTGACATTACACGCACCAACAAAATACCACTTTGTAGGACCTTGGAATCCACTCCGTTCCTTGCGGATTCTGCTCAACAGGCCCTCGAATAGTGCGAAATCATATTCGAGGGTTTTCCAATCCAAATCACCAAGCCCCGTGGCAATTCAACGATGCGGAGAAAATGTTTTGAACAAAATCGAACACCACGGGGATGAGAAACGAACTTTGAGAAGGGATGGCGGCTCAAAATACTACGGATGCGACAGAGAATGTTCAGGGGTCAGAAAAGTTGTGAAAACATTCTGTTTGCAGGTCTAAATATAGACTGTAATCATTCGGACGAATGAGTTGTATGAAACACTCATTCGGGAAAATGGCTTAGCTGAATGAGCTGGTCAGCCTAATAAGTCTTGTGAGTGGCTCATTTCGTTTGCCTCAGACATTCGCTAGTCGTTTATTCATGCGAATGAACCCATTCGTAGGTGTCATTCGCATGAATGAGTCTGTATTATAGAAAAAGTCAAAATCAAACATAATAAACTTAAACAAACGTAAACGATCAAAACAGAATAGTCTATTTCATTACGGATATAAACTTTATACATAAAAATCCTACAATACACAGAACAAGGAACATTACATGCACTAACAAAATACCACTTTGTAGGACCTTGGAAACCACTCTGTTCCTTGCGGAGTATGCTCAGTAGGCCCTCGAATAGTGCGGAAGCCTATTCGAGTTTTTTCCATTCGAAATAACCATGCCCCGTGGCAATCCGACGATGCGGAGACAACGTACTGATCAAAATCGAACACCACGGGGATGAGAAACGAACTTGGAGAAGGGATGGCGGCTCAAAACCCTACAGATGTGACAGGGAATGTTCAGTGGTCAGAAAATTTGTGAAAGTATTTTGTTTGAAGGTCTATATATAGGATGTACTCATTCGGCCGAAGGATTTCTACGAAAAACTCGTTCGGGCGAATGGCTCAGTCGAATGACCTGGTCAACCAAATGAGTCATGCGAGTGACTCATTTGGTTGCCTGATACATTCACTAGTCTTTCATTCGTGCGAATGAACTCATTCGTAGGTATCATTCGCACGAATGGGTCTGTATTTTAGAAAAAGTCAAAGTCAAACATACTAAACTCAAACAAACATAGACGAACAAAACATAATTTTCTATTTAATTGCTGATATAAACTTTGTACATCAAAATCCTACAATACACTGTACTAGTGACATTACACGCACCAACAAAATACCACTTTGTAGGACAATGGAAACCACTTTGTTCCTTGCGGATTTTGCTCAACAGGCCCTCGAATAGTGTAAAATCATATTCGTGGGTTTTCCATTCAAAATCACCAAACCCCGTGGCAATTCGACGACGCGGAGACAACGTTTTGATCAAAATCGAACACCGCAGGGATGAGAAACGAACTTGGAGAAGGGATGGTGGCTCAAAGCGCTACGGATGTGACAGGGAATGTTCAGGGGTCAGAAAAGTTGTGAAAACTTTTTGTTTGCAGGTCTATATATAGGATGTAATCATTCGGACGAATGAGTTGTACGAATTACTCATTCGGGAAAATGGCTTAGCCAAATCTGCTGGTCAGCCTAATGAGTCATGTGAGTGGCTTATTCGTTTGCCGAGCACATTCGCTAGTCGTTCATTGTTGCGAATGAACTCAACCGTAGGTATCCTTCGCATGAGTGAGTGTGTATTATAGAAAAAGTAAACATTATACATCAAAATCCTACAATACACAGAACTAGGGACACTACATGCACTAACAAAATACCACTTTGTAGGACCTTGGAAACCACTATTATCCTTGCGGATTCTGCTCAGCAGGCCCTCTAATAGTGCGCAATCCTATTCTAGGGTTTTCCAATTGAAATAACCAAGCCGCGTGGCAATCTGACTATGCGGATACAACGTTTTGATCAAAATCGAACACCACGGGGATGACAAACGAACATGGAGAAGGGATGGCGGCTCAAAACTCTACGGATGTGACATGGAATGTTTAGTGGTCAGAAAAGTTGTGAAAGTATTTTCTTTGCAGGTCTATATATAGGCTGTACTCATTCGGCCGAATGATTTCTCCGAAACACTCGTTCGGGCGAATGGCTCAGCCGAATGACCTGCTCAACCAAATGAGTCATGCGAGTGACTTATTCGTTTTCCTCAGACATTCGCCACTCTTTCATTCGTGCGAATGAACTTGTTCGTAGGTATCATTCGCACGAATGGGTCTGTATTTTAGAAAAAGTCAAAGTCAAACATACGAAACATAAACAAACTTAAACGAACAAAACAGAATTGTCTATTTAATTACTGATATAGACTTTGTACATCAAAATCCTACAATACACTAAACTAGTGCCATTACATGCACCAACAAAATACCACTTTGTAGGACCTTGGAAACCACTCCGTTCCTTGCAAACTCTGCTTAACAGGCCCTTGAATAGTTCGAACTCATATTCGTGGGTTTTCCAATCAAAATCACCAAGCACCGTGGCAATTCGATGATGCAGAGACAACGTTTTGATCAAAATCGAACACCACGGGGATGAGAAACGAACTTGGAGAAGGGATGGCGGCTCAAAGCCCTACGGAGGTGATAGGGAATGTTTAGGGGTCAGAAAAGGTGTGAAAACTTTCTGTTTTCAGGTCTATATATAGGATGTAGTCATTTGGACGAATGAGTTGTACGAAACACCCATTCGGGAAAATGGCTTAGCCAAATGAGCTGGTCTGCCTAATGATCATGTGAGTGGCTCATTCGTTTGCCTCACACGTTCGCTAGTCGTTCATTCGTGCAAATGAACTCAATCGTAGGTATCATTCGCACGAATGAGTCTGTATTATAGAAAAAGTCAAAGTCAAGCATACTAAACTTAAACAAACGTAAACGAACAAAACAGAATAGTCTATTTCATTACTGATATGAACTTTATACATCAAAATCCTACAACACACAAAACTAGTGACATTGCATACCCTAACAATATACCACTTTGTAGGACCTTGGAAACCACTCTGTTCCTAGCGGATTCTGCTCAGTAGGCCGTCTAATAGTGCGCAATCCTATTTGAGGGTTCTCTAATCAAAATAGCCTAGCCTCGTGGTAATCTGACTATGCGGAGACAATGTTTTGATAAAAATCGAACACCACGGGGATTAGAAACGAACTTGGAGAAGGGATGGCGGCTAAAAACCCTACGGATGTGACAGGGAATGTTCAGTGGTCAGAAAAGTTGTAAAGTATTCTGTTTGCAAGTCTATGTATAGGCTGTACTCATTTGGCCGAATCATTTGTGCGAAACTCTCGTTCGGGCGAATGGCTCAGCCGAATGACCTGGTCAACCAAATGAGTCATGCGTGTGACTCATTCGTTTGCCTCAAACATTCGCTAGTTTTTCGTTCGTGTGAATGAACTAATTCGTAGGTATCATTTGCACGAATGGGTCTGTATTATACAAAAAGTCAAAGTCAAACATATTAAACTTAAACAAACGTAAACGAACAAAACAGAATAGTCTATTTCAATTCTGATATAAACTTTATACATCATAATCCTACAATACACTGAACTAGTGTCATTACATGCACCAACAATATACCACTTTGTAGGACCTTGGAAACCACTACGTTCCTTGCGGATTCTGCTCAGCAGGCCCTCGAATAGTGCGAAATCATATTCCAGGGTTTTCCAATATAAATCACCAAGCCCCGTGGCATTTCGATGATGCGGAGACAACCTTTTGATCAAAATCGAACACCCTGGGATGGGAAACGAACTTGGAGAAGGGATGGCGGCTCAAAACCCACGGATGTGACAGGGAATGTTCAAGGGTCAGAAAAGTTGTGAAAACATTATGTTTGCAGGTCTATATATAGGCTGTAATCATTCGGACGAATGAGTTGTACGAAACACTCATTCGGGCAAACGGCTCAGCCGAATGAGCTGGTCATCCTAATGAGTCATGTGAGTGGCTCACTCGTTTGCCTCAGACATTCGCTAGTCGTTCATTCGTACAAATGAACTCATTCGTAGGTATCATTCGCACGAATGAGTTTGGATTATAGAAAAAGTCAAAGTCAAACATACTAAACTTAAACAAACGTAAACGAACAAAACAAAATAGTCTATTTCATTAATGATATAAACTTTATACATCAAAATCCTACAATACACAAAACTAGGGACATTACATGCGCTAACAATATACCACATTGTAGGACCTTGGAAACCACTCTGTTCCTTGCGGATTCTGCTCAGCAGTCCCTCTAATAGTCCGCAATCCTATTCGAGGGTTTTCCAATCGAAATAACCAAGCCACGTGGCAATCTGACTATGCGGAGACAACGTTTTGATCAAAATCGAACACCACGGGGATGAGAAACGAACTTGGAGAAGGGATGGCAGCTCAAAACCCTACAGATGTGACAGGTAATGTTCAGGGGTCGGAAAAGTTGTGAAAGTATTCTGTTTGCAGGTCTATATATAGGTTGTAATCATTCGGACGAATGAGTTGTACGAAACACTCGTTCGGGCAAACGGCTAAGCCGAATGAGCTGGTCAACCTAATGAGACATGTGAGTGGCTCAGTCGTTTGCCTCAGACATTCGCTAGTCGTTCATTCGTACGAATGAACTCATTCGTAGGTATCATTCGCACGAATGAGTCTGTATTACAGAAATAGGCAAAGTCAAACATACTAAACTTAAACAAACGTAAACGAACAAAACAGAATAGTCTATTTCATAAATGATATAAACTTTATGCATCAAAATCCTACAATACACAAAACTAGGGACATTACATGCACTAATAGAATACCACTTTGTAGGACCTTGTAAACCACTCTGTTCCTTGCGGATTCTGCTCAGCAGGCCTTCTAATAGTGCGCAATCCTATGCGAGGGTTTTCCAATCGAAATAACCAAGCCTCGTGGCAATCTGACTATGTGGAGACAACGTTTTGATCAAAATTGAACACCACGGGGATGAGAAACGAACTTGGAGAAGGATGGCAGCTCAAAACCCTACAGATGTGACAGGGAATGTTCAGGGGTCGAAAAGTTGTGAAAGTATTCTGTTTACAGGTCTATATATAGGTTGTAATCATTCGGACGAATGGGGTGTACGAAACACTCGTTCGGGCAAACGACTAAGCCGAATGAGCTGGTGAACCTAATGAGACATGTGAGTGGATCATTCGTTTGCCTCAGACATTCGCTAGTCGTTCATTCGTACGAATGAACTCATTCGTAGGTATCATTCGCACGAATGAGTCTGTGTTACAGAAATAGTCAAAGTCAAACATACTAAACTTAAACAAATGTAAACGAACAAAACATAATAGTCTATTTCATTAATAATATAAACTTTATACATCAAAATCCTACAATACACAAAACTAAGGACATTACATACACTAACAAAATACCACTTTATAGGACCTTGTAAACCACTCTGTTCCTTGCGGATTCTGCTCAGCAGGCCCTCTAATAGTGCGCAATCCTATGCGAGGGTTTTCCAATCGAAATAACCATGCCTCGTGGCAATCTGACTATGCGGAGACAACGTTTTGATCAAAATCGAACACCACGGGGATGAGAAACGAACTTGGAGAAGGGATGGCAACTCAAAACCCTACGGATGTGACATGGAATGTTCAGTGGTCAGAAAATTTGTGAAAGTATTTTCTTTGCAGGTCTATATACAGGCTGTACTCATTCGACAGAATGATTTGGACGAAACACTCGCTCGGGCGAATGGCTCAGCCGAACGACCTGGTCAACCAAATGAGTCATGCGAGTGACTCATTTGTTTGCCTCAGGCATTCGCTAGTCTTTCATTCGTGAGAATGAACTCATTCGTAGGTATCATTCGCACGAATGGGTCTGTATTTTAGAAAAAGTCAAAGTCAAACATACTAAACTTAAACAAACGTAAACGAACAAGACAGAATAGTCTATTTAATTACTAATATAAACTTTATACATTAAAATCCTACAATACACTGAACAAGTGACATTACATGCGCCAACAAAATACTACTTTGTATGACCTTGGAAACCACTCCGTACCTTGCGGATTCTGCTCAATAGGCCCTCGAATAGTGCGAAATCGTATTCGAAGGTTTTCCAATCAAAATCACCAAGCCCCGTGGCAATTCAACGACGCGGAGACAACGTTTTGGTCAAAATCGAACACCACGGGGATGAGAAACGAACTTGGAGAAGGGATGGCAGCTCAAAACCCTACAAATGTGACAGGGAATGTTCAGTGGTCTGAAAAGTTGTGAAAACATTCTGTTTGCTGGTCTATATATAGGCTGTAATCATTCGAACGAATGAGTTGTACAAAACACTCATTCGGGCAAACGGCTCAGCCGAATGAGCTGGTCATCCTAATGAGTCATGTGAGTGGCTCACTCGTTTGCCTCAGACATTCGCTAGTCGTTCATTCATACGAATGAACTCATTCGTAGGTATCATTCGCACGAATGAGTCTGTATTATAGAAAAACTCAAAGTCAAGCATACTAAACTTAAATAAACGTAAATGAACAAAACAGAATAGTCTATTTCATTACTGATATAAACATTATACATCAAATCCTACAATACACAAAACTAGGGACATAGCATGCACTAACAAAATACCACTTGGTAGGACCTTGGAAACCACTCTGTTCCTTGCGGACTCTGCTCAGCAGGCCCTCTAATAGTGCACAATCCTATTCAAGGGTTCTCCAATAGAAATAACTAAGCCTCGTGGCAATCTGACTATGCGGAGACAATGTTTTGATGAAAATCGAACTCCATGGGGATGAGAAACGAACTTGGAGAAGGGATGGCGGCTAAAAACCCTACGGATGTGACAGGGAATGTTCAGTGGTCAGAAAAGTTGTGAAAGTATACTGTTTGCGGGTTTATATATAGGCTGTACTCATTTGGCCGAATCATTTGTACGAAACACTCGTTCGGGCGAATGGCACAGCCGAATGGCCTGGTCTACCAAATGAGTCATGCGAGTGACCCATTCGCCAGTCTTTCGTTCGTGCGAATGAACTCATTCGTAGGTATCATTCGCACGAATGGGTCTGTATTATACAAAAAGTCAAAGTGAAACATATTAAACTTAAACAAACGTAAACGAACAAAACATAATAGTCTATTTCAATTCTGATATAAACTTTATACATCAAAATCCTACGATACACAGAACTAGAGACATAACATGCACCCAAAAAATACTATTTTGTTGGACCTTGGAAACCACTCCGTTCCTTGCGGATTCTGCTCAGTAGGCCCTCGAATAGTGCGGAAGCCTAGTCGAGGGTTTTCCAATCGAAATAACCATGCCCCGTGGCAATCCGTCGATGTAGAGACAATGTATTGATCAAAATTGAACACCACGGGATGAGAAACGAACTTGGAGAAGGTATGGCAGCTCAAAACCCTACGGATTCGACAGGGAATTGTCACAACCCAACCAGGGGGCTTGACTAACGATTGATTCAAAAGCGGAAGACAAAATATATATATTACAATTCAACCAAAGGTTTAGTCTAAGTATCTAATTTGTTTACAACAAATCTAAATATGATTTAACTAGTGGGAGATTTTCTAGAGTTATTGGGTCCATCCAGGCATCAGCACACTTTATTAATCTTTAAGTCAAGTTCTTCAGTTTTCCATGTAATGTTCTTGTTCGAGCAACTCTGTATCCGAGTCATACCTGTTTCTAATTACCTGAAAGACATGATAAAATACGTCAACTATGAAGTTGGTGAGCTCATGAGTTTTAGTTTACAGACACAATAATAAATAGCATGTGATAATTCAAAATCAATACAACCAACCCTGTGCCATGTCAAGCGTTTGCCTCTTATAATGCTAGCCCGTAACATGACATTTTAATCTACTTCCCTTTCCGAGACCCGTTCCTGCCCTCGGTGTAAATGTGTCAAAGCGAATATATGCCACAACGGTTGACATTAACCTCAGTGTGGTTTCAACCCTATTTTTATAGGGCCACCCTTTCGGGCCACTGTGCGTGGGGGATTCCCCAAGTAGTACTACCCATATACCCACCGGCTCTCCTCCGGAGTTAATGGCTGTAAATTATGTTTAATGTCTAGGGGAAGCAATTACATTTGAAACGGACGTTCATTATCACATCATAAATATAATTTTATAAACAGTTTATGGAGCATGCTTTCAGTATCCCAAAACAGTAAAAAGAAAAGGGATCACATGAACTCACCTGGTTGCTTTAACTGGTTCCTTTTGTTCCTGTACAAACATGTCATTGTGCCACTATGCATGATTTGCTATGTTCCTAGAGTTATCATCAAAGCAAGTTCCTATTTGTATCCATCTATACATGTATAAGTTGTAGATTCCATACTTTATGGTTGTTTACTGTGGTTGAGCTCTTTGGGTTAAGGTGTTCAAAGTTTACTAGTGTAAAGTTTCTTTATATTACCATACCTAACAAAGTCTTACCTTATATTTGCACATCTAAATGTATGTGCAAATGTTGGTATTATTCGATGTTTAGTATAGTTATTAGTATGCTACTTATGTGACTAGTATGTTTATGGTCTTCTAAGATAATTGAATTTTTATTGTGACTAATGGTCTTAAATTTTAAAGTTGGGTCACCTTGTTTGCGAGTTTGGGAGACAATCAATATAAAATCGTTTAAGTGTATTACTAGTCATGGTGCTTTACTAATAATATAAATTGATGTAATGCATAAGGTATTATAAGACAATAAGATATTCATTATAATGTATTCACCTAAATTATTAGTATTAGAACTAATTAATAGGTATTTCATACATCACAAAATATTTGCAATTAACATTAGTATCTAAGATATTTTACATGATGTAGTCATTATTTATACTAACTATTATAATTGTTGTAAGTATTGCATAAGAGAATGCTTAAAATTATACATAATTTAATTTCTATGGTTAAATGTAAGTAAACATTCTCAGATTATACTATTATTAAAAGTAAAAATTAATTATTATTAATAATATTAATAACATTACTAATTTTACTAGTAATATTAATAACATTACTATTGTCAAATTTTAATTAATTATAAGAATATGAAAATGGCATAATATCATATGTTAGAATGGATAATCATGTTTTTAATAAGCTTTATTATTTGCAAACTTTGAATCACAAATCTTTAATGTGTCGAGTAGGATTACTCTTATAATATAAATTAAATTATACTAAGATTTTAAATAATCTTAAAAGAGTAGAAAATGATTATGTTAATGTTACTAATAATAAAAAAGATGCTTATAAAAATAGTTAATCTTATTATGAATTCATGGTTACATAGAATTTAGTATAATAGTGGTAATATATGAAAAAAAATCATATTAAGATTGAATTAAACATTTGTATCAAGTTCCTAGTTGTTTAACACTATCACAATGTATATAGTATAGCTATGCACATTCATCATAATAAATCCAACCTAATTTACATTTTGTTTACCTATATGTATATAAAACAAATTGTTAACATGTTGGATTTAAACATGTTTATAAACATGTGGTTATACATAACTAATTAATGTATACAATATTCTATAGATTGTATATATATCGTATATGTGTGTGTGTGTATAAAGACTAAATGTTCAAATGAGAATTGTATATGTATCCTAAACATTCATTGAGTACACAATTTAAAAAGTTCTATTTAATTTAAGTTTCTAAGTTATTTTATACCCAATGTAGCAAATTCCATAAGTATCCACATTACATATCAATGGTTACAATAAACCAATTTAAACACTTATTACCACATCCAAACATTTTATATAGGTATTGATATTAACACATTGTAAAATTTGCTATGTCTAATTCAGAATTTATATGATAAAGTTTTAGGGATTTATAATGATATTTATTTACAAATGCCACTCCGAATGTATAATATAAATCACACACGTGTTATGGTTTTATTAAACATTTTATTATTAAGTAATTATGACGAACCATATTTTATCTAGTTAACCCAAATGCTCAACCACTTTAATTTATTTGTTTAACAATAAACCATGTATTAAAAGTTAATGGCGTGTGATTTTACCTTCTCACTCGTTCAATTCACGTTCAATCTAATTTAATTAACCGATCGTATGTTTCATAACCCGAACATGTTTCTAAACTCGTTTTTAAATAACGAATAAAATCAAGCGATCGGTTTTTAAGATGTTGACTGTTGTTGGGGGTTTGACCAGCCCTATCTCAGGTTGACTTTTGTTGACCGACTCATGAATAAGCTCCACACGTGACTACCACCATTCGTCCATGTTGACAACACTACCACCACCGCCGGTGGCCTGCCGGAACTGCCTTCGCCACTAGAACATTCAGCAATACACACTTTAACATAAACTTTCACGAAAACAACATGCATTTATAGACCGAATCTCGTGTAATCGTTTCTTACCTTCGGTTTTTAGTTAGAAACAAGCAAACCACCGAATCAGACATTCTATACATCCAATATCAACAACAGAAGGATCCCCATCGTGACAGCTCCTTCATGAGCCATTTCTGGTCCGACTACTACCACCGCCGGTTGTTCCACAACCACCAACAGTTTGTTCGTCACCACCACAGCCGTGATAACACCTCAAAACCACTTTCAGAATCAAAAACCTTCATAAAATCAACATGCATGTGTAGATCGGAGCTTGGGGAGTCGTCTCTTACCTTTGTTTTTCGACTGGATGGGGAGAAATCACCGAAATCACCTTGCACAGCCACCAAACCGCCGTCTACGGTGGTCCTTGCGGGAGCCGTAGCCTTTATTACCTCTGCATGTCTCCTTTTTGTTCCTCATTCATCGTCTAAACCCTCCGCAACCTGCTCGAGACCTGGCCTTAGCCTGTAGCCACCATTCGTTTGAGAATAAACCCTAGCCGTCGTCAGCTTCTCACCCTGTTTTGACCCGTCTAGAGGCGAGATCTTGTGAGACTCAAGAATAAAAGGTTGTAGAACGTGAAGAGAGGTGTTTGGAGGTGTAACCAGCTTGCTCCGCCGCCTTAGCTCCGCCGTGTGCCGCCGTGGCTCAGCCGCACACTCTCTCTCTCTCTCCAGTCTTGGTTATTTTGAACGGCTGAACACACTTTTGTGTGTGTGTTGCGGCTGATAAAATGAAGGGTACAAGGGGTTACATTCCTTTTATACTTAGGGTTAAGTCTAGGGTTAAAAGGATATTAAAACGCGTATTCCGACCCGTCTCGCGATCGTATTCCATTTTCGTTTAACATTCTCGACCCAAAACTTATTGGATAAACAAAAATAACCTAAAATATCATTAAAATGCTTATTTTGTTTGTTACCAACAATTTGCTTAATTAATAACGTTGAAACCCAATAATTTCGCGTATACGCCATATTTAACGATTTAATGTTTTCACGCGCTAAATAAGATTCTTGAATCTTTCATATTGTAAATATTTTTAAATAGGTATTTATCAAGGCTATTTACCTCAGCTCGGGAGTCAGAACGTTTAATTAGTTATTGCCGGTGTTCACACATTAGGTTCTATTTAAAATCCTTAATAGGCCTAATTGGGCCTAAGTTTCTTATTGGGCCTTATTATCTAATTATGATTTAATGTTTAAGTTTGTTGGGATTTTCTTACAGTTGTTACAGTCTCCCCAACTTAAAAGAATTTCGTCCTCGAAATTAGTTGTTGCTACGGTTTAGCATGTTCGAATAGTTGTAGGTATTTCTTGTGCAACGTTTCTTAAAGATCAAATTCTTGGTTTATCATTTCTAAGTATCACCACGTTCTAGTTCATCCTAAGGAAGTACCCTTAAACTAAACAAGTTTACACTTTTACTCATTATTGCATAAGATGTTAACACAGATTCTGGTTATTATAAGCAGTAAAGCCTAATAAGAAATGTTAGCCTACGTGTATTGCAGTTTCATCGTTCATAAGGCTATCATACATAAAAAAATCACATAAATAAAGTTTATTTGCATTATAAATGTTCCATAGGATACCAAGTTACATTCTATTTTTCCCACATGTTTCAATACGCATTCGATGCATCAATAGTTTCCAAAACCCGATCATTTTGATCTTGTTTCCAAACATAATGTTTCATCTTATATTGAATGTAACTAATATGTGTCAAGGCTCACAGTTACTTGATTATGTATCTGAATACAATGTTTCGTACAACATACACATAGCAATCAAGTATACTCGTTATTCGTTTAATGTCTCATCTAGGTTCTAAATATATTTATCTCAATTATACATGACATTTGGCACAATATTGTACATAATGTAAATCAATTTGTATTCTTGGTTACTTTCTTTTATACTTTATATTTATGATTTCTTATGTGAACCTACAAAGTTATTCAATGATAAACTTATCTTTGGTTTCTAAAACCAATAGTGTGAGAGTAACCATTTCAAGTAATTGAAGTCAATCGTATAGATTATCCAGAACTAAACTATAACCGATACACTTTAAGTAGTTCAGTTAAGATGGAAACAAATTTATGAACCTATCGACAATGTAATTGTGAGTAGGGCATAATCACGTTTTATGTTGAGTTTAACTAAAGTCTTAAATGTATACAAATGGAGTTGTTGATCTAAATCTAAATTATCAAAGAATAGGCTCAAGTGCGATTAAAGTAATACTAATAAAAGAAGCTATTGATCCCCGTCTAGGTAAGGGAAAAAGTAGACTCTAATACGATTACCAGGATATTGAAAATATGAAATTTAGGATTTTTAATGGCATACATGCGTCGAGATACCTTTGCAATTTTGTAAATCATTTCACGTAGGGAGTTTATTCTCTAAGGCTCCTGACTGTAGTATGATGAGGTAAATTCGAGAAATCGACTGGATACTCGTAATTAAGGTTCTCATGGAATTCCAAGGGGAACAAGAATAGAAGGCTAGATTTTTAACTAGAGTCGACTGCGTTAAGTATAATGAAGGACTTCGACTCATTGCTCATGTCGGAATTTTACTCAGAATTATTTCAAGTGTTTGCAGCAATTATCACTTCCTCCGAAGCATTTTAGAATAATAATTAAAGAACAATTCATCATTCGTGAGGATAGCATTATCTTGTTTGAATATGTCATACCTTCTGATCATCCGGTTTGGAATATAAGAATTCAGAGATAAATAGATTTTAGAAAGCTTTCGTCCTAACCAAGAAAAGTCGAGGAGTAGTTCTTTCAAATGCTACTAACAGATAAGTGATATATGAGAAGTTTTTGAACACTATTAGTATGAGGTGGTGTAAAAGAAACGCATAGAGTATTTAAAGGACGTACATGATGGTTACAATCGAAGCTGATGAAAGTACCTTTGTTCTAAAGTGGTTACAAGTTGATCTCTTTAAATAATTCCTTCTAAATAGCCTTTCGACACGCATCACCCTAATGATGACTTCTTGAATCGAAACTCAATTGTGTGCTTGTAGGGATTAAGCTATTGATCCTCACTGACAAATTCTATGAATATACCCACTTTTGACGAACAAATGGACATGACTTTCGTATATGATACTGTCTATTCCAATGGTACATTATCTATCATTTATTTACTTTGCTATTGATACATGAAGTACTAAGATGCAGAAGTATAGATTGTTGTTAGCTTCGTAGTAGATCCGACCAATATTTATTTTATCGCTTTGCGTAATCGATAGAATGCTTAATATGTATTTCTTCACATTATATAGATGTCCACAACTTCACTATGTCAATGCATTGGTCGTCGGTTTCATTTCTTATCTCCTTGATTGATTGCTCTACTTCCTCCTATAAGTTATAGCCTACTAATTTCTTGTCGTGATAAGATTTTTGACGTATCTCTTTGTCATGAATACTCTTGGTGTACGTATTCTAATTATCCTATGTCTTGAAGTGGTGAAAAAGTGCATTAAGCTCGAACATGGGCTTCACTGGTTACCCTTAATAGCTGACAAAGATTTCCAAAGTTGTGCTCTTGAGGCTGACTTTTCGCAAATGATTTTTAACTTTTTATGCTACCTCTTTGTAGCTTTTCTTCTTTCCATTCAATATATCCTATCTTCCTTGAGCTTGACCTTTCTACTTCACTTCACCGCAGTCCTTTCATGCTGCTTAATCCTGGTAAGAAATTACTTCCCTTCGGTGACAATCTAGATTAGTTGTCCTTCTTGCTAGTTCACTTTATTATCTCTTGATGGTGTTTGCACGAGTGCATTTCGATGTAGGTCTACCCAAGGGTCAAAATCTCCAAAGTGCCCAAACTCTTCAATTTAAGCGATCTGTTCCTCCACTATAGAGTGGTCGGTGCTCAACTAGAGTCTTTCGTGTAACTACTCGTGGCTTTGGCTTGTTTGGAATTTATAAGTTGTATAACATGAGAATTCTTGTAGTTGTTATTTGTTTAAATGTTTTAACTTTCCTATTACTTGTCATAACGTTTTGCAACAACACTATCCCAATATACCGAACATAGTTTATGTATAGGGCATACGTAGAGTCAGGCTACCTGCCTGATCAGCCACCAGCCCACCACCGTTTCGATATATTACGATAGTGTCCTTACCAAACGTATTTGACCGTAAATATGATAGTATATACTTAACTATAAATTAAACAATTTACTATATCCTACTACATAAGTTCATAAGATTCACCTTGATGCTATGATGCACAAACCATTTCTTGTAGTTGGTCTTCTGTGCTTCTCAAAAAAATTTATTGGCACTATAAAATCTTCTAATCTAAGATTAAATCCTTCACCATTAATTCTTCACTTCTTCTTTTTCCGATAATAATCGATTCTAACTGTTTGGAGCTCGTCTTTTCCTCTTGGTAATAATTACCTTCCTTCACCTTGCTATAATTTAGTAGCTGGTACTGATCATCGTATATCAATGCGCATGGAGGTCTCATTTGCCAAAACTATGAAATTTCTTCAAGTGATAATAGGATGTGTCGCCCAATCTCATCTATGGTCTTCGATATACCGTACACAAAATCACCTTTGCGTCTTCCCTTTTATCTTGCTATTGAAGAATATCTTGATCACTCTTATGATCCATGGGAATACATTCATCTCATGACACCCTAACTTCTCAAATTATGTTCCCGGTCTGCAGCTTCTTGTTCCATCTATTATATTCACCTGATGGAGCTCCTTTAAGAATTTCTGTATTGTTCGTACATGCAGTCGTTATTTAGTTTAGAACCAGGGGTTCGATTGACGGAGTGGATAGGAAGGAATCTCGATGTTGAATCAATTTGCTTATGAAATAGTATTTCTGGAACAAAATTTCAAGTGATAGAATAATTTAAATTTCATATTGAAGGTTCACATTCCCGCTGTGTGAACTAAGGAATTTCCTCTCAACAGCAAACAATTCCAATACTTCTACTTTAGCTATCATTTGGGTATGGTTAAGTTAAAGGCGTGTATATTAGATACATAAATTGAATAAGTCGTCGATGAAAGTTTGTAGATAGATGATGATGAGCTATTAAGAATAGTAGAAATATCAACCACAGACAACACAACTCGTTGGTTATTAAGGATGACTAAAAGGATATCTATAAGAGAAACGATGTAACAAAGACTTTATGAAGTATATAAGTATAAGAGTTTGAATCTGAATGTGGAGTGTGTTGCAAAACTTTGATGTCATCACATGCTATCTCCTGGATTTTCGGGATTGTTCAAACACTTGTGTTGCCTTGTAGCTTGTTGAGGAGTATGCATAGTTGATCGTCACAATTCAAAACTTATGTGGCTATAAATAAGAATTTGATAAAGAAGTACAAAGGAAATTTTGGAATTTGTGGAATAAAAACAAAAGATTCTTGGACGTCTTAAAAGGAATGGAAGTTGACAACATACATACCTTGATAACAAAGAAGTCATAATTTCAATAGTACTTGAGATAAACAGAAAATGAGAATACGGGAATGTCGTTTCCACTAGAATAGGATGAACAAAGAAGAGATAACATACCATAAAATCATCGTTGACTTCTTACGACTTAAATCCTATGCTCAGCTCCCAATGTCAACTAACGCTTGTTTCAATAATCATTAACATAACAAGTATTTATACTTATGTACATAAACATCATGTTCAAATTTTATTTTATGCGTGTATTAGAACTTCCCATGTAACTTCAAATTCACCATTATGTGTGCACCCATAATCCTGAATTTAATTTACATGGTTTTCCTCGTTTAACCATTTGTGTGCTTCATATGCCTGGATATTCGTGGTCTCACTAGTATCATGTTTCTATTTGTTTAGGTCCCTAGATTACTCAGGTTGAAGTCTAGGAACTTATCCTAAGGTTCCTAATTCGCTAAAACCTTTGGCTCTGATACCAACCTGTCACAACCCAACCAGGGGGCTTGACTAACGATTGATTCAAAAGCGGAAGACAAAATAAATATATTACAATTCAACCAAAGGTTTAGTCTAAGTATCTAATTTGTTTACAACAAATCTAAATATGATTTAACTAGTGGGAGATTTTCTAGAGTTATTGGGTCCATCCAGGCATCAGCACACTTTATTAATCTATAAGTCAAGTTCTTCAGTTTTCCATGTAATGTTCTTCTTCGAGCAACTCTGTATCCGAGTCATACCTGTTTCTAATTACCTGAAAGACATGCTAAAATACGTCAACTATGAAGTTGGTGAGCTCATGAGTTTTAGTTTACAGACACAATAATAAATAGCATGTGATAATTCAAAATCAATACAACCAACCCTGTGCCATGTCGAGCGTTTGCCTCTTATCTAGTTAACCCAAATGCTCAACCACTTTAATTTATTTGTTTAACAATAAACCATGTATTAAAAGTTAATGGCGTGCGATTTTACCTTCTCACTCGTTCAATTCACGTTCAATCTAATTTAATTAACCGATCGTATGTTTCATAACCTGAACATGTTTCTAAACTCGTTTTTAAATAACGAATAAAATCAAGCGATCGGTTTTTAAGATGTTGACTGTTGTTGGGGGTTTGACCAGCCCTATCTCAGGTTGACTTTTGTTGACCGACTCATGAATAAGCTCCACACGTGACTACCACCATTCGTCCATGTTGACAACACTACCACCACCGCCGGTGGCCTGCCGGAACTGCCTTCGCCACTAGAACATTCAGCAATACACACTTTAACATAAACTTTCACGAAAACAACATGCATTTATAGACCGAATCTCGTGTAATCGTTTCTTACCTTCGGTTTTTAGTTAGAAACAAGCAAACCACCGGATCAGACATTCTATACATCCAATATCAACAACAGAAGGATCCCCATCGTGACAGCTCCTTCATGAGCCATTTCTGGTCCGACTACTACCACCGCCGGTTGTTCCACAACCACCAACAGTTTGTTCGTCACCACCACAGCCGTGATAACACCTCAAAACCACTTTCAGAATCAAAAACCTTCATAAAATCAACATGCATGTGTAGATCGGAGCTTGGGGAGTCGTCTCTTACCTTTGTTTTTCGACTGGATGGGGAGAAATCACCGAAATCACCTTGCACAGCCACCAAACCGCCGTCTACGGTGGTCCTTGCGGGAGCCGTAGCCTTTATTACCTCTGCATGTCTCCTTTTTGTTCCTCATTCATCGTCTAATCCCTCCGCAACCTGCTCGAGACCTGGCCTAAGCCTGTAGCCACCATTCGTTTGAGAATAAACCCTAGCCGTCGTCATCTTCTCACCCTGTTTTGACCCGTCTAGAGGCGAGATCTTGTGAGACTCAAGAATAAAAGGTTGTAGAACGAATGGGTCTGTATTTTAGAAAAGTCAAAGTCAAACATACGAAACTTAAACCAACGAAAACGAACAAAACAGAATTGTCTATTTAATTACTGATATAAACTTTATATATCAAAATCCTACAATACACTGAACTAGTGACATTACATGCACCAACAAAATACCACTTTGTAGGAACTTGGAAACCACTACATTCCTTGCGGATTCTGCTCAGGAGGCCCTCGAATAGTGCGAAATCATATTCCAGGGTTTTCTAATATAAATGACCAAGCCCGATGGCAATTCGATGATGCGGAGACAACCTTTTGATCAAAATCGAACACCACGGGGATGGAAAACGAACTTGGAGAAGGGATGGAAGCTCAAAACCCACGGATGTGACAGGGAATGTTCACGGGTCTGAAAAGTTGTGAAAACATTCTGTTTGCAGGTCTATATATAGGCTGTAATCATTCGGACGAATGAGTTGTACGAAACACTCATTCGGGCAAACGGCTCGGCCGAATGAGCTGGTCATCATAATGAGTCATGTGAGTGGCTCACTCGTTTGCCTCAGACATTCGCTAGTCGTTCATTCGTACTAATGAACTCATTCGTAGGTATCATTCGCACGAATGAGTCTGTATTAAAGTAAAAGTCAAAGTCAAACATACTAAACTTAAACAAACGTAAACGAACAAAACAAAATAGTCTATTTCGTTAATGATATAAACTTTATACATCAAAATCCTACAATACACAAAACTAGGGACATTACATGCACTAACAATATCCTGCTTTGTAGGACCTTGGAAACCACTCTTATCCTTGCGGATTCTGCTCAGCAGGCCCTCTAATAGTGCGCGATCCTATTCTTGGGTTTTCCAATTGAAATAACTAAGCCGCGTGGCAATCTGACTATGCGGAGGCAACGTTTTGATCAAAATCGAACACCACGGGGATGAGAAACGAACATGGAGAAGGGATGGCAGCTCAAAACTCTACGGATGTGACGTGGAATGTTCAGTGGTCAGAAAAGTTGTGAAAGTATTTTCTTTGCAGGTCTATATATAGGCTGTACTCATTTCGCCGAATGATTTGTCCGAAAAACTCGTTCGGGCGAATGGCTCAGCCGAATGACCTACTCAACCAAATGAGTCATGCGAGTGACTCATTCGTTTGCCTCAGACATTCGCCACTCTTTCATTTGTGCGAATGAACTTATTCGTATGTATCATTCGCACGAATGGGTCTGTATTTTAGAAAAAGTCAAATTCAAACATACTAAACAAAAACAAACTTAAACGAACAAAACATAATTGTCTATTTAATTATTGATATAGACTTTGTACATCCAAATCCTACGATACACTAAACTAGTAACATTATACCACCAACAAAATACCACTTTGTAGGACGTTGGAAACCACTCCGTTCCTTGTAAACTCTGCTCAACAGACCCTCGAATAGTGCGAATTCATATTCGTGGGTTTTCCAATCAAAATCACCAAGCCCCGTGGCAATTCGAAGATTCGGAGACAATGTTTTGATCAAAATCGAACACCACGGGGACGAGAAACGAACTTGGAGAAGGGATGGCGGCTCAAAGCCCTACGGATGTGACAGGGAATGTTCAGGGGTCAGAGAAGTTGTGAAAACTTTCTGTTTGTAGGTCTATATATAAGATGTAATCATTCGGACGAATGAGTTGTACGAAACACTCATTCGGGAAAATGGCTCAGCCAAATGAGCTGGTTAGCCTAATGAGTCATATGAGTGGCTCATTTGTTTGCCTCACACATTCGATAGTCGTTCATTCGTGCAAATGAACTCAATCGTAGATATCATTCGCACGAATGAGTCTGTATTATAGAAAAACTCAAAGTCAAACATACTAAACTTAAATAAACGTAAACGAACAAAACAGAATAGTCTATTTCAATACTGATATAAACTTTATACATCAAAATCCTACAATACACAAAACTAGGGACATTGCATGCACTAACAAAATACCACTTTGTAGGACCTTGGAAACCACTCTGTTCCTTGGGGATTCTGCTCAGCAGGCCCTCTAATAGTGCGCAATCCTATTCGAGGGTTCTCCAATCGAAATAACCAAGCCTCGTGGCAATCTGACTATGCGGAGACAATGTTTTAATAAAAATCGAACTCCATGGGGACGAGAAACGAACTTGGAGAAGGGATGGCGGCTAAAAACCCTACGGATGTGACGGGCAATGTTCAGTGGTCAGAAAAGTTGTGAAAGTATACTGTTTGCAGGTCTATATATAGGCTGTACTCATTTGGCCGAATCATTTGTACGAAACACTCGTTCGGGCGAATGGCTCAGCCGAATGACCTGGTCAACCAAATGAGTCATGCGAGTGACTCATTCGTTTGCCTCAGACATTCGCCAGTATTTCTTTCGTGGGAATGAACTCATTCGTAGGTATCATTCGCACGAATGGGTCTGTATTATACAAAATGTCAAAGTCAAACATATTAAACTTAAACAAACGTAAACGAACAAAACAGAATAGTCTATTTCAATTCTGATATAAACTTTATACATCAAAATCCTACGATACACAGAACTAGAGACATTACATGCACCCAAAAAATACCACTTTGCTGGACCTTGGAAACCACTCCGTTCCTTGCGGATTCTGCTCAGTAGGCTGTCGAATAGTGCGGAAGCCTATTCGAGGGTTTTCCAATCAAAATAACCATGCCCCAAGGCAATCCGACGATGCAGAGACAACGTATTGATCAAAATTGAACACCACGGGATGAGAAACGATCTTGGAGAAGGTATGGTAGCTCAAAACCCTACGGATTCGACAGGGATTGTTCAGTGGTCAGAAAAGTTATGAAAGGATTCTGTTTGCAGGTCTTTATGTAGGTTGTACTCATTCGGACGAAAGATTTGTACGTAACACTCATTCGGGTGAATGGCTCAGCCGAATGAGATGGTCAACCGAATGAGTCATGCGAGTGACTCATTCGTTTGCCTCAGACATTCGCTAGTCATTAATTCGTGCGAATGAACTCATTCGTAGGTATCATTTGAACGAATGGGTCTGTATTTTAGAAAAGTCAAAGTCAAACATACGAAACTTAAACCAACGAAAAGGAACAAAACAGAATTGTCTATTTAATTACTGATATAAACTTTATATATCAAAATCCTACAATACACTGAACTAGTGACATTACATGCACCTACAAAATATCACTTTGTAGGACCTTGGAAACCACTACGTTCCTTGCGGATTCTGCTCAGCAGGCCCTCGAATAGTGCGAAATCATATTCCAGGGTTTTCCAATATAAATCACCAAGCCCGATGGCAATTCGATGATGCGGAGACAACCTTTTGATCAAAATCGAACACCACGGGGATGGGAAACGAACTTGGAGAAGGGATGGAAGCTCAAAACCCGCGGATGTGACAGGGAATGTTCAGGGGTCTGAAAAGTTGTGAAAACATTCTGTTTGCAGGTCTATATATAGGCTGTAATCATTCGGACGAATGAGTTGTACGAAACAGTCATTCGGGCAAACGGCTCAGCCGAAGGAGCTGGTCATCCTAATGAGTCATATGAGTGGCTCACTCGTTTGCCTCAGACATTCGCTAGTCGTTCATTCGTACGAATGAACTCATTCGTAGGTATCATTCGCACGAATGAGTCTGTATTATAGTAAAAGTCAAAGTCAAACATACTAAACTTAAACAAACGTAAACGAACAAAACAAAATAGTCTATTTCATTAATGATATAAACTTTATACATCAAAATCCTACAATACACAAAACTAGGGACATTACATGCGCTAACAATATACCACTTTGTAGGACCTTGGAAACCACTCTGTTCCTTACGGATTCTGCTCAGCTGGCCCTCTAATAGTGCGCAACCCTATTCGAGGGTTTTCCAATCTAAATAACCAAGCCTCGTGGCAATCTGACTATGCGGAGACAACGTTTTGATCAAAATCGAACATCACGGGGATGAGAAACGAACTTGGAGAAGGGATGGCAGCTCAAAACCCTACAGATGTGACAGGGAATATTCAGGGGTCAGAAAAGTTGTGAAAGTATTCTGTTTGCAGATCTATATATAGGCTGTAATCATTCGGACGAATGAGTTGTACGAAACACTCATTCGGGCAAACGGCTCAGCCGAATGAGCTTGTCATCCTAATGAGTCATGTGAGTGGCTCACTCGTTTGCCTCAGAAATTCGCTAGTCGTTCATTCGTACGAATGAACTCATTCGTAGGTATCATTCGCACGAATGAGTCTGTATTACAGAAATAGTCAAAGTCAAACATACTAAACTTAAACAAACGTAAACGAACAAAACAAAATAGTCTATTTCATTACTGATATAAACTTTATACATCAAAATCCTACAATACACAAAAGTAGGGACATTACATGCACTAACAATATACCGCTTTGTAGGACCTTGGAACCCACTCTGTTCCTTGCGTATTCTGCTCAGCAGGCCCTCTAATAGTGCGCAATCCTATTCAAGGGTTTTCCAATCGAAATAACCAAGCCTCGTGGCAATCTGACTATGCGGAGACAACGTTTTGATCAAAATCGAACACCACGGGGATGAGAAACGAACCTGGAGAAGGGATGGCAGCTCAAAAGCCTACGGATGTGACATGGAATGTACAGTTGTCAGAAAAGTTGTGAAAGTATTTTCTTTGCAGGTCTGTATATGGGTTGTACTCATTCAGCCGATTGATTTGTACGAAACACTCGTTCGGGCGAATGGCTCAGCCGAATTGTCACACCCCGAGCCGGCGGGGTAGGATAGGGTTTCCCCGACAGGCGGAAGGTTCCCGGAGCGCGATATCGTGAGTGATAATCGAAAGTGATCAGATTATTTACATTGCACATGATATAAATGAGAAATGCTAATAGAATAGAATTACAAAGTTAAATTACATCCGAATCGTTCATAATTTAACAATGTAAATCTATCATAAACATCATAAATTAACTATCTTGTAACTACACAAGATGTACAAAATAATTGCGTAATGATGTTTCCCCAAAAATATACAGGTCCAAAAATACTAAGCCTTCTATCAGAGGTCCTAGTCCAAAAGCATAAGCTTCCTAGTTGACCTGTTCGTCACCTGAGAAGTCATGCAAAAATAAAATCTACACATGGTTGGTGAGTTCATATAGTTTTAGTAATTGAAAATGATTTGAAAACCTCCTTTGGTGAAGACCCTAACCTAATTAACACAACATGTAATATCCACATCGGTTTGCTTATATATAGGGCATATGTAAGGGACAAGCCCTAGCCAACATCCCACCACATACTAATATGCATATAACACTGCTGTTAATGATAATTAAGCATTTTTACCCTTAACACAATCCCATAAATTCTCCTGTTTGTTGTCCCTGTAATTACTGTTGGTTTGGTGAATTAAATCTCCAAATGATTAGGATCGAATAAGAAGTTCTACGAACTATTAACGATGTGCGGAATCCATTGTTAATATGTATAAAACTCAAGATCACAAGCAATTCATAAAACAAATCTTGTATTATCAACCAATGACTACAAGACTCAATCAGAATTACTGACTTCTCACACAGAGAGAATCAGCAGATCTATCCCTAAAAGTTCTGTCTAAGTTTTATCTAAGAAACAAAAACAGCAACTATATATACTACAGACCAGCGAACTTTAGGTTCGTCAGCCGAACCCTAAGGTTCGCTGAACAAAACTTTAGGTTCGTTAGCCAAACCATCTCAAGGTTTATAGGTTCGCCGAACCTATCAACATAATAGGTTCCCGAACCTGCCTAGGTTCGTGGGCCAAACGAACCTTGACAAACCTTTAAACAAACATTTACAAACTCAAAATAAATACAACTTTTGAATAGCAAACAATTACAAATATGCACTAACAAACTCCCCCTAAATGTTTGCTATCAAAAATCTTTAGTCTTGATCTGCAACTTTGTCTTTGACACCACTTGACTCTCCAATGTCTTCAGTCACAACATTATCCACCGCTCGTATAACAACCGAACGTGGTATCTTTGCCAATCTTTCTGCCATCAATCTATCATCTCGTTCATCTCTTTCCTTTTGCAACTCCATCAATTCTGTATACAAGTAATTCACATCATTCCAATTACAACCAGAATGTATACGCAAAGTAAAACACATTCGTGCAATGGTCTGATATTGAATTGCCATATCTTTGTAGCTCACTCCAACATCATGAAATCCATCTTCAGCATATATCTGAGCTGAATCCAACAAAACAATATCATCTCTTGAGCAATTCACAATCCATATAGGATCAAGCACCCGAATCACTCTCCAATCATTATCTTGCTTTAACACAATTACACCTTCAGAAGTCCTCTCATCATAAAACCAAAATTTAAAGAATGGATTCCAATCTTGTTCAATCTTTCTAAGTCTTGGTCTCTTGAACACATTTGGCTTTACATAATCTTTAAATTTTTCTTTGAATTGTGGATTCAACAAACTCCATCCCAATCGAGCTTCTTTCTTCAATAAATTCTCAAAAATCTCATTGTGTCGAGTCTGAATAGGTTTTATCATCCTCAATCTTGATAGAGCTTTGCATTCAAACGATGGTAGACTCATCATATAAGTAGCCTTGCCAAAGTATTGACATCCATCAATTCTTTTCACCACATAACAACCCTTATCAGGTAAACTTCCAGGAATGTAATGAAAATAACCATAACTAATAATCCTTCCAATCATCTTGGATTTAGATCCAATCTTGAACTTTGTGGATTGTTTAGTTAAATTTTCTGGATCTTTATCTTCATACTCTTCTCTCATAATCTTGAAAGAATGTAAATGATCAATAGTATACTTAGTTTCATCTTGAATCTCATTCCATAAATCCATGTTTGTCTTTACTTTAACTGGATTCAGAGTTGTACTTGACATACTTCCGGCTTCAAACATTTTCTTCATTATGTTTAGATTCAGCAATTCTTCATCAATAACATCTTTATCAAAATCAGACAAATCAGTATCAACGTATTCTTCAAAATCAAACATCAAATCATCATCATCATCCTTATCATCATCAAATATAGATTGATAGTCTTGAACTGAATAATCTCCAATAATCTCCCCTTCTTCTATCTCCTGATCCACTTGAACTTCAATAATGTTTCTCTGCAAGTCTATTTCAGAATTCATTTTAAATAAATCAAGAAAGGTAGGTAGAGAATAATCAAGAATAGCCATAGGATGTTCTATTGCATCTAAATTCTCAAAAACAACTTCAGTACAATTCCTAGCCCTATCAGAAGATACAGAAGTCAAAGGAACTGCATCAGTAGCAAGTTTGGAAGGAGTATAAACCACAATGGCTCCAGTCACAGAATTCGAACTACCAGAACTTCCAACAACTCCACCAGCATCACCACCTGCTCCACCATCACCATCAAAATCAGTATCATTAGGATGTTCATCAACATCAGTATCACCATAGTCAACCTCTTCTTCTTCTTCTATCTTCTCCTCCTCATCAATTTCCAAATCTACCACCACCTTTTCAACTTTAGAACTTGAAGCTTCTGACTTTGTCATATTTTTCTCCAACTCTCTTATCTTGATCCTTAAATCCATGTTCTCATTCTTCAACTCAACAATATCATCATATTGCATTTAACAAAAAATTCTAACTCAGAAATTTTATCTTTCAACACTTTCTTGTCAGCAACCTCTTGTTCTTTCCACTTCATCATCAGATCCATTTGAGCTTTTAACTCATTCAGCCCAGAAGTGGATGAAGATGGTTTCTCAGCAACCTCCTTTTCTTTTCCTTGCTTATATTCTTCAAACTCTTTAGACAAAGCAGATAATCTTCTTTTAATCTCTGAATCATCATAATCAATGAAATTTATATCTCCCAGATCATCAAGTCCTGAAAATAAATCATCTCTAGGAAGTGAATCTTGAGGAATAACAGTCTCTGGCAATGATGTAGAAACAGTAGTAGCCTCCACAAAAGATGGTGTAAAAGAAGCTACCTGTACAAACTCAAGAGTTTGTACAGTAGATGCATGAATAATAGACACAGGAACTGAAGTAATGATCAATGAAGCAGAAACAGAAACTGATGTAGTAACAATCGGAGAATCAGAAATAGGAACTGAAGTAGCAATCACAGGTGAAAACACAGTGGTCTTAGCAGTCTTAGATGTTTTCTTCTCATAAGGCCCTCTCTTGGCCATTCTCTTTATCTTCTTTGGCTTAGAAGATTCAGACTCTTCAGGTATAAAGATAGGATCATCTTTTTCTTCCCTTTCTTCAGCAACCTTTTCAACAAACTTTCTCTTCATTCTCCTCACCATCTGATTTCCTTCTTGAACCATCTCAAACTCTGACTCAGTGTCAGAAGATTCAGCTTCATCATTACCAGCAACATCAGCCTCTGTCTGATGCTCAGACATATCAACCTCTAAAGGTTCCTGAGAACTCTGTTCTTGTGATGATTTAGCTTGAGGAGTAGATTGAGAAGATTGACCAGGAGTCTTCCTTGGTTTTTGTCTTGGTGGAGGTGGAGGTGGTGCTTGAGTATCCTCAGCTGCAACATCTTCATTGTCAGATTCTGAATCCTCATGCCTCCAGGCATCATTCTCAGGCGCAACATAATTTGCCCTGGCACAATGACCTATCAAATCTTTCTCCAACACAGCATCTCCAGTCCTTTGATAAACCCTGACTTGACCCAAACTGGAATCAGTCATATGCTTAAGTTTCAGTAAATCCCCTGCTTCCCTGGGTAGCATCCCTTCAGGCATCCTCTCATCTATAAGCATCTGTACGAACCTAGGATACATATAGAATCTATCCTTAGCCTTCGTTATGTTGTCACACATGTAACGGAAAATCATCCCCGAGAAATTGAACGGTTTGTTCAATATGAGAGCCACCATAGCTGACCTCATCAAGTCCCTCAACTCATCGAAAGTTCCCTTCCTCATACTCAAACAATGTAGCAACACATGTGCTAAGAACTTGTATTGCAGAGGTAGCTTGCCCTTCTTGACTGATATGGAGTTGTAAGTTCCAAAGTAACGAATCCTAAGGAAACAACCTTTGATGCATCTCTCAGGAATAAGAGTTACACCATTAGGTTCTCCTCCCAACTGTAATACCCTCCTAATATCAGCTTCAGATATACGAATCGCTTGTCCAAGCACATTCGCATCAATAACATAATCTTCATCTACAGAAATAACTCTTGCTGATCCCTAGAAACTCTGAATGTGTGACCTATATATCTGGCATGAATTGGAGATAGCATAATAAATCCTTGATCTCCTCAGAAACTCGATCATCGGTCTGAAATCTTGACCGTTCTTGGTTGTAGGATCCAAGTAAGCACAAACATTATGTTTGTCTCCAAAAACTAAGTTCGCCATATCTACAATTAGAAATAACGAAAATTAGAAACAAAATTAATCAAAAATTAACAAAAATTAAAAATTTTTTAAAAAAATTCTAAATAAACCAGCGAACCTATTCTCATTAGACAAACCTAATGCTAGACGAACCTAATCAGATGAACCTATTAACCAGATGAACCTAATCATCAGACAAACCTTTTGAGCGAAACTTCATGTGAACGAACCTTATATCACACGAACCTGTTGGTCAAACGAACCTTGACCAAAAGGTTCGGTTGATTTGAAATTCAGAGGTTCGCCACGAACCTTTTAGATTCAAACGAACCTATAAGGTTCGGCGAACCTTTGTTCATTCACACGAACCTGTTCAAACAGCGAACCATTTCCAGATTTGAAATCAAAATTTCAAAACCTCGAATTTGATAACAAAATTGAACACCCAAGTTCGAAACATGTCGATGAACAACTTTAATGAAGATGATTTGTCCAATTTTTAGATTTTAACCGGTTTTAAGTCAATTTTCAGGTTCGATTATAAAATTTCTAAAAACACTCAGATCTCAAATTACTCGGTCAAATTCCAAAATTTCTACCTAGAAATATTCACGAGATGATTCCGAATCTAATGATAACAATAAAAAGTTCTGGGAGGTCAAAGATCAAAAATCGAAAAAATCTCTCAAGGGTTCGTCGTCTGTGAAAAGATGAAAGTGACGAACCATTTTCGCGAACCCTATATATATACCTCACGAACCTTTACAGCGAACCATGGTAACGAACCTTTTTCAACGAACCATTTAGAAACGAACCATTTTCAATGAACCGCGAACCTTTCTTGCGAACCATTTCAGCGAACCTAGCTACACACAGCGAGCGAACCTAAATGGCGAACCTTACCAACGAACCCTTTCTGCGAACCTTCTCAAACCTTCACCAAACGAACCTTTTTCAAAACTTGAATTTTCTTTTAATTTCAAAACTAATTCATATTTAATTGTTCCAAAGTCAAACAAATAATCAAAAATTATTGATTTAACATCAGATAAAAAATTAAAATCCTTTTGGAATTTTTTTAAATTTTCAGAACAAATAAACCACAAAATTCAAAATAACTACACTAAAAAAAATAAAATCTTTTTGTTTGAGAAAGATCCTGACATGCGATCATATTATTTTACAATTTTCAACACATCTGTATGTATTATCTCAAATATTATCAGCAAATTACAAGTTTAAAATGATTGTCAGTATGCTTATCCTTTTAAATTTATCACTTAGTTAAAAATAAGTTTAAAACAAGATTATGAAAACACTTTATAATAATCCATTTACTTGAACACATCCCCGATTTGTGAATAACTAATCAAACATAAATGTTCTCAAACTTATAATTTCAATTTCAACTAATCTGATCATGTAAAAATAAAACAGAATTTCTTTTTGAAAATAACAAAATAGAAAACAATTTGAAATTGTTCAAGATCTTAAAATCAAGGTTGATACTTACGTATGCTCACATGATTCAGAAAATGAACGAAACAATAATTTAAGATTAGGCTTTTAACAATCAGTTCGATATTTTCATATACGCAGAGATTGTCCAAATCTTAATCAGAACCAAGAAAACAAATTTGAATTGTTTAAAGCTATAACAATCAGGTCGATACGTAAGTATACACAAAGAATGTTCCAGCTTTAAACTAAAATAAAAGAAAAACAAAATCAGAATTTCTTTTAAAAATAAACACATGATCAAACTAGTAGTTTAACTTTTTGTTCAAAAACATTTTGTCAGAAAAATTACCACTCTTTCAGGACAAAACTAAGTACTGCATTCTAAGCATCTGTTTCTTATAAAGTATAATCAAAAATTTGTTTAAACTTATCCTAACTAAGTTATATACCTAACAACACATCACTCTTAATACATGTAATTACTTTTAATTTTTAATAACACATACAGATATATTTCCAAATGCAAATAATGTACTATCATTTCTCATTATGTAGAATCAATTTCTCAGATTTTTTTATTTTTTAATGTTTTTGTATTTTTCAAACTTTTCTCCCCCTAAAAACAAAAACACAAAATAAAAAATAAAAAATAAAAAATCTGATGTTAATTCAATAAAAAATGATTATGAAGGAATTTGATTCTTGTTTACCTCACCCATGACCCTGATCCCATTTAATTTGAGTAAGTACTCAAAACGTTGTTTATCAAAGGCCTTGGTGAGAAGGTCTGCCCTTTGCTCGTTTGTGTGTATTTTCACCACATCAATCAGTTTCTTTTCATAGCAATCGCGTATGAAATGAAATCGAATATCAATGTGTTTAGAACGTGAATGATACACTGGATTCTTGGTAATCGCAATTGCAGCCTCATTGTCTACATGAATCGGGGTAGTTAAAAAATTAAGTCCATAGTCTCTCATCTGTTGTTGTATCCACAAGACTTTGGAACAACAACTGGCAGCTGCTAAATATTCAGCTTCACATGTAGATGTAGCAACAGATGTCTGTTTCTTACACTGCCATGAGACTAATCTCTCCCCTAGAAACTGAGCACCACCAGTAGTTGATTTGGAATCAGTCTTGCATCCTCCATAGTCTGAATCACTATAAGCATGGAAGGTATAGTTATCATCCTTAGGATACCACAAACCGGTGTTTGGTGTACCCTTCAGATAACGTAAAATCCTCTTGACTGCAATCAGATGAGAAACTTTAGGCTTTGATTGATAGCGAGCACAAATACTTGTAGCGAATACAATATCTGGTCTAGAGGCCGTCAAATACATCAAGCTCCCAATCATTCCACGATATAATGTAGCATCAATTAACTCCCCCTTAATATCCGGCTCAATCCCGTGATTGGGCTGAATAGGCATGGAAATGGGTTTACAGTCAAGCATGCTAAACCATTTTAGCATATCTTGAATGTATTTGGTCTGATGGATAAAAATACCATCATCAGACTGATCAATTTGTAAACCCAAAAAGAACTTGATGTCAGACATAGCACTCATCTCAAACTTCTCAATCATAACCTGCTTAAATTCTAAACACATCTGCTCATTGGTAGATCCGAAGATGATGTCATCCACATAGATCTGAACAAGGAGAATGTCCTTGCCCTTTTCCCGATAAAACAGAGTTTTGTCTATCTGACCCCTATTGAACCCGTGTTCAATAAGGTGAGTCGAGAGAGTCTCATACCAAGCTCGAGGAGCTTGATGAAGACCATACAGTGCTTTGTCGAGGATATAGACCTGATCCCGATGGATAGGATCCTCAAAGCCCGGTGGCTGACAAACGTACACTGTCTCCTTCAATGAACCATAAAGTAATGCAGACTTAACATCCAGTTGAAAGACTTTAAACTTCCGGTGAGCAGCAAAAGATAAAAATAATCTTATCGCTTCAAGCCGCGCCACTGGTGCAAAAACCTCATCATAATCAATTCCTTCTATCTGTTTGAACCCTTGTACAACCAAACGTGCCTTGTTTCGAACAATCACTCCTCTATCGTCTCGCTTACACTTCAACACCCACCTGGTGCCAATCTTCTTTTCACCTTTTGGCAAATCTACCAAATGCCAAACTCCCAGTTTCTGAAACTGATTAAGCTCCTCTTGCATGGCCTCCACCCAGGCAGGCTCACGCAGAGCTTCAGTTACAGATTTAGGCTCAATCTGAGAAACGAATGCAGAATGCATCCATAACTCTTGAATCCCATGATTACGCTCCAGCTCGACATACAAACTCTCCTCATTTGTAATTTGTCGCCTCGTTTGTACTCCAACAGACGGATCTCCAATGATCTGTTTAACAGGGTGATTCACATGTACTCTGGACACTGGCACTTGCGGAACTCCAACACCATGATTAAGATTTGTGATATTCTTATCTTCATCTTGATCTTGAGAAATAGCATCTTCAAAAATATCCTGATAATCCTCCAATGACCAATCAACATTAACAGCTTCTGAAGTGCCTTCTCCTGTTGGATGAGTATCTTCAGCTGGATGAGAAATTCCTGTATCTTCACAATTTTGTAAATCGTATAACATCTGCAAAGAAATTTCATCATCAGTAACAGTAGGAGACAAATTAAAAGACTCGAAGAGTTTATCATAATCGAATAACCAATTTGGACCTTTGCCTTCTGGTATAGGTGTATGTCGTTGAACATCCACATTATACCAGAGTTCCACAATACCCGTACGTTTGTTAAACACACGTTTATTTGGAAGACTATAGCCCAGAAAAAAACCTTCTTCAACCTTAGAGTTGAATTTAGCATCTTTCTTGAGCATGGTAGAAGGAGCCCCGAAAGGTTCCAAGTGTTCCAAATTTGGTTTCCGATTCTGAAGAAGTTCATAACAAGTCTTGTTATGTCGTTTGACAATCAGCACTCTGTTGAGAGTAAAACAAGCGGTTGCTACAGCTTCACTCCAGAAAGTAATGGGCAGCTTAGAATCAGCAAGCATCGTCCGAGCAGACTCTATCAATGTACGATTCTTCCTTTCAGCTACACCGTTCATTTGTGGTTCATACGGTGCACTAAATTGCTGTTGGATGCCCTTTGAATCACAGAAAGTTTCCATATTCTGATTCTTAAATTCTGTCCCATTGTCTGATCGAATCCACCTAACCCTCAACTTGTACAAAGTCTCCAATCTGTTCACAAGCAAAACAAAATTTTCATAAGCTTCAGATTTAAATTTTAAGAACATAACCCATGAAAACCTAGAAAAATCATCGGTCACTACAAAACAATATGATTCACCTCCAATACTTTTCACATTAATCGGACCAAACAGATCCATGTGAAGAAGTTCTAGAGGTTTATCAACAGAAAAAACAGTTTTAGTCTTATGTGACCTCCTTTTTTGTTCGTCTTTCTTACACGAAACACACACATCAGGTAATTTGAAATGTTTAACCGGTACACCATCAACCAAGTGATTGTGTACAAGATGATTCATCTTTCTGATATGTATGTGACCCATTCTCCTGTGCCAAGACCGAGTATCCTGTTCTGTGGCCTTTGACACCAAACAAGTCTCAACTTTGTTATCTGTCTCCGCCTTTGCCATGTCTAAAACATACAGATCTTTACACCTGTCAGCAGTCATTAAAATCCAGTCTTCAGGAATTTGAATTCCTTGCTTGAGCACATAGCACTTTTTCTCGTCAAACAAAACCTTGTAACCTTTATCACTTATCTGAGACACACTCAACAGATTATTAGTTAATTCTTTGCAGTAGTTTACATTATCAAATGACACTTTACCGTTAATCAAACTACCACTAACGGTAATTTGACCACCTTTATCTCCTGCAAAATTAACATAACAACCATTCATCTCTCTAAAATCTTTCAACAAACTGATCTCTCCTGTCATATGCCGTGAACATCCACTATCAACAATCCATCGACTGTTAATATGGCTCGTGAATGTCACCTGCATCATAAATTAACAAAATATGATCAGTACCAAAAGGGATGACTCCCGCCATTCCGGCGTTGAGTCTCCCTGAACAACCTCCTGCCGTTCAATCTTGATGAACTACTTGAAGACCCATCTTCCAAGTATTCATCATTTCTTACACCAAAACTATCACCTGACCTGTATCTGGATTTCCAACAAGAATTAGAATTAAAATTTTGTTTTGAAAATCTTTTATGAGGAAAATTATCATAAAATTCATCATCAGATGATAATGACCTGTTCAAAACTCTTTTACCTTTTTGTTGATTATCAAAAACTTGTTTTTATAAAATTGTTCATCCTTAACCCAGATACATTCAGGATCAAATTTCCTGAGAATTTTCATCTCTTCCTCACTAGGCTTTACCCTCCTAGGATTCCCACTGGCATGGATCACACAATTGTCATTAACAGAAGTTTTCTTCTTGACTTTGTGATTTGGACAATTAACAGAAATATGCTCTTTTCCTCCACAGGTGAAACACTGTCGTGTTTCTCGTGGATTAAAAGTATGAAATCTGTTACAAATATCCATATCACATTCAGAAATAACATGACCCAGTTTCCCGCATCTGTAGCATTTCCTTGATGACACTTTCTTTGGTTTTTCATCACACACCTTAGATGATTCCAAAGACTTGGATGCTACAGATGGAGATAAAATCTTTTTCTTGAAAACAGTGGCTTTAATTTTGTCATTCTTTTGATAAATCTTTGATTTTCCCTTGTTTCCAACCCCACTCTTGTTAACCTTGTCAACAACTTTGACAAACTTCTTGTCAATCTTTTTAGAAAATTTCTCTGATTTTTGAAAAACTTTGCTTGACTCTCCTTTTTGTGTAGTTGAAGATTCAACAAACACAATTGGCTTGATAGTAGAAGTAGTCTTGACTTTTAGGTTTGATTTAGAAACAATCTTTTGTTTAGCCACTGAATTCCCCGCAGATTTTACTTCATATTTTGATTTCTGAAAAACTGGACTCTTCTTTTCAATAGACTTTGCCTTTTGATGACCAATCATCCTTAGAATATCATCTAGATATTCTAAATCAGTGATGTCCTCAATGATAGGAGCATCATTGTCAACAAAATCACTCTCATGATCTCATTCACTCTCCTTTAATGAAATAGAATCAACTTCTAAATCCGGTTCAAGTTGTGGTCTCGGTGCAAAACTAGAAGGAGGTGGGACAGAATGAAAACCAATCCCAGAATTATCACGAGATCTTTGCATAGCTGCAAAATGATCAATAACATATGCGGAATTCTGATAATTCTCAAGCTTGGCTTTGTTCAACTCAGCTTCAGCTTTTGCAGCTGATAACTCAACTTTCAACTTCTGAACTGAATCCAGATGCACAGAAACAGTGTGGTTATTCTGTAAAACCTTGATTTTTAAATCTTCATTCTCTTTACTAAGATCAATTATCTTCTTATCAAACGCCTTTTCTTTTGAAATCAATTTCTTGTTTGCTTCTGTGCATACTCGCAAATCAGAAGTCAACTGTGAGTTCATCTCTTTGAGTCTATCTATCATCTCATACAAATCACTCTGTACCTCAGTCATCTCATCAATCTTCTCCTTTCCTTTCCCTGATTCTTCTTCCAAAGAAGCCATGAAAGCACCCATAAGATCATCATACTTAACCCCCCAGTCATAGCCCTCATCAGCTTGACTAACCAGCGCTTTAGAAGATGATTCGTCAGATTTCTCTTTCTTTTTCTGATAATCTTCCTTAGGCTTGAATGGATTCAGATTACCTTGCTTCTTGGGATTTTTGCACTCTCTTGCAAAATGACCATGTTCACCACAGTTATAACACTGTGTAGATTTTGGATTAAATCCAAACTTTGTGTTCCGATCAAAAGTAAATTTCTTCCCTGTTTTCTTCTCATATCTATTAATTCTGCGAATAACACTCGCCAATGCCCACTGCGTATCTATCAACTCCATCTCATCCTCATCAATTTGTGCATAATCTTCAAAAGTCAGATTTGCATTTCCGATTCTCCCAGCCACCTGCTCATCATAAGCACTCACGACAGATGACAAAATAGACATATGATCTTTAACAGCTTCAACCATCACTTTTCCTAAATTTGTTGTGTTAAGCTGAACTGGAGGAGGTGTAGACTCAGACTTTTTCACATTGACAGGACAATGTGAGCTAGAACTTGTAGGCACTGAAGAACTCTGAGTAGATTTAGAAGTTCTAGATACAAAAGCAGTCTGTATCTTCGCAGATGCAGCAAGAGGTGTAGCAACTGAACCACCATACAAAGAAGGGTCTTGAGTGACATTTACCCCTCTTGCTTTACGTTTGTCCTTCATTTCTTGTTCCTCCAGTTTCTGAATAAACTCTACCAAAGTCAAACCAGGTAGATTTTCTCTCAATATCAGCACCAAAGAGTTCCACTTATCTGGTAACGCATCAGCAAAACAATCAATCTTCTCATCTTCTGTATACTCAATGCCATATTTTCTAACTTCAGTCAACAGATGTCTATATCTGGTAATCAAGGCATCCAAAGTTTCATTCCCGATGATATTGAAATTTTCAAACTCTTTTCTGATATCGGTAGCTTTCATTTTCTTCAGATTTGTATTTCCTTCAACTCTTGACTTCAATGCATTCCACAGACTATAAGCAGTCTTGTATTCATCAAACTGATGCAGAATTTGATTTGGAATAGCTTGACTCAATAACCAGTAAGCTTTCTTCTCTAAGTCATACTTTTTCCTCTCATCTACATCTAACCTTTCCAAGAGTTGATACAAATCAGTTCCAACTACCCTTGGTCTCTCATAAGGAGATAAGATCCGTTCCCATAAATTTGTATCCGTGCCATTCAGATGAGTCTCAAATCGTCCTTTCCAACTGTCATCGCAGCGTACATGTCAGACATGATTTTAGAAATGAAATCAACGAACCTTTTTCCAAAAGATCACTAGCCGAACCTCAAACGAACCTCAGCCGAACCTATGGATAAAATTTTGTCTTAGCCGAACCTTCAGACGAACCTCAGCCGAACCTATGGACTAATATTCGTCTTTTGAGCAGCGAACCTTTAAGCAACGAACCTTGAACTCACGAACCTTTGCACAGACAAACCAAGAAACTGGCGAACCTTTAGTTCAAACGAACCCTCAGCCGAACTATAGCCGAACCTTCAGCGAACTATCAAACGAACCCTCTGAAAAACTTCTAGCAGCGAACCTTTGTCTTCAGCAAGTCACAGGTTCGTCCCACGAACCTGTAGCGCAGATTTTGAAATTTTTTTGAGTGGGAAACCTTCCAAACTTCAAAAAATCCTCCCAAATCTCTACCAAAACACCTCAAAAACTTCAATTGTTGTAAATCAACAACAATTGATGATAAACACAATCACTAATCACCAGAAAATCAATCAAGAAGAAAATAGAAAATAGCCATTGATGAACTTCATATCTTCAAATCTTCAATTGTTTGAAATCCTTGAATTTTTAGTGTAGAACTTCACCAAACGCTCTGATACCACTGTTGGTTTGGTGAATTAAATCTCCAAATGATTAGGATCGAATAAGAAGTTCTACGAACTATTAACAATGTGCGGAATCCATTGTTAATATGTATAAAACTCAAGATCACTAGCAATTCATAAAACAAATCTTGTATTATCAACCAATGATTACAAGACTCAATCAGAATTACTGACTTCTCACACAGAGAGAATCAGCAGATTTATCCCTAAAAGTTCTGTCTAAGTTCTATCTAAGAAACAAAAACAGCAACTATATATACTACAGACCAGCGAACCTTAGGTTCGTCAGCCGAACCCTAAGGTTCGCTGAACAAACCTTTAGGTTCGTTAGCCAAACCATCTCAAGGTTTATAGGTTCGCCGAACCTATCAACATAATAGGTTCGCCGAACCTGCCTAGGTTCGTGGGCCAAACGAACCTTGACAAACCTTTAAAGAAACCTATACAAACTCAAAATAAATACAACTTTTGAATAGCAAACAATTACAAATATGCACTAACAATTACAATCATTTGAAATCCATGTTGATTTCATAAGTTCATCACACAATATGATCAACCACGTTAATTGTATAAACAGTTATAAATGCTTAAGTAAATAAATAAATAAACATTTAATAAAATCTAAGTCCAAATGATTGGGGCCTTGGTCAAACTCGAGTAGACTAGTCTGTCAATCTAGGTACTTAGTAGTTAGGGAATTCTGTAAATATCATCAAACATATGACCTACAGATCAAACGGTCTAGCCAGGCTTATGTTATCTTTGATATTTCCCAGGCTTTCCCTTGAAAATGATTTATTGATTCGTCTGATTCGGTTACAAGATGTACTTGATTCGTTGATCATAGAATTCTAGATTCATTGATCAAATGTACACTTGATTCGTTGTTCGACAAACACTTGATTTGTTGAACATTGAATATTAACTTTGCAAAGATTGTTTCATTTGATTCATTGAAATCCCACACTTGTTTTGTCAAAATGTTTCGTTTGATTCGTTGGACTCACACACTTGATTTGTCAAAATGTTTCGTTTGATTCGTTGAAATCACCCCACTTGTTTTGTAAAAATGTTTGGTTTGATTCGTTGAACTCACACTCTTGTTTTGTCAAAATGTTTCGTTTGAATCATTTGAAATGTTTGATTCGTTTGAAATGTTTAGTTTAACCCGATTTTTCACTAAATTTATAAGTGAAAAAGCTTAGTAAAACGTGCATAAAATCTTCCTAGACATGGTCTAGGATAACATTTATATATGTAAAACATATAAATTTAAAAGCATTTAAGTAAACAATTTAAGTAAACAGTTTATGCATGCTTCTTAGCCCCGCGTTTTAAAACAAAATGTTAGAAAAGGGGCCATGAACTCACCTGTGTTGCTATGTAATTGGTCTATCACAAATGCGCGCTCTTGTTGTAGTCTAGGTTTCTTCAGTTCCTGAGTTGTTTTATAAGAGTTGAATACGATAAGTACACGTAATAGTCGTTGTGCCTAAGGATTGGTCTTGTCGTGTGTGCAACTAAGTGTTCTAGTACTAAGTGTATCTAGAACCTAATCTAACTTAGTTACCCTTTTCATAACCCCAAATCCCATGTTTAGTTATAATAATTTACTTTTACATTTTTAGAAATTTCGGCAGAGTTTCCTTTGTTTTCTGTTTAAAATCCAGACAATTACATTGTCTATTTTACAACAAAATCCCAGTCAACTATATTACAACTAACTTTTATAACAAAATTAACTTAAAAGAAACCAATGACATTTATAAATTACATTTCCAATTAAACAAGACTTTAGAAATTATTAAATTAACTTTTATAAATTTATAACACCTTATATAAATTAAAGAAATTATGTTCAACAAGTTAGGTTTAGGTCAATCATATTCAATTAACCTTAACTTATCACTAGATCTTTGTTTCCCCATAGTCCTTTGTTCGTCCGTGTATATCACCTAGCTTAGAGTGTTTGAATTGAACAATCTAATCTAATCATATACATTCATATGAGATTTCTAAGTGCTAGAGGTAAATATAGAAATTAAAACTAACACCTTATGCAATATCATTCACCAATGCTTGTTCCTTAGTTCGTTCTATGATTTGAGTACCCATATATTCATTTCCTTGTTCTTACAACTAAGTTCAATAGTCCTGGGTACTGAATTTCCTTGATCAGCTAAAACTTGTTTTCAACAACAATGAAGGCAGCGAACCTATTGAGGTTCAGGGAAGGTTCGGCGAACCTCCGAGGCTTAGGTTCGGCGAACCCTTAGGGTTCGTTGCTTTTAGGTTCGTGATCAAAGGTTTGGCTGATGGGATGACAGTTTCGGCTCTGGATTTGGTCAGCGTCAACAGGTTCGGCTGGCAGAGCAGTCACAGTTTCGTTGCAGAGGATCTAACAGGTTCGGTGCAGGGGTGCAGGTTCGGGACAGGTTCGCTTCAGATATAAAGGTTCGGCTACCTGTGCAAAAAGTTCAGCCGATCGTTTTTGGTCACGAACCTGTTCCATCTTCCTCATTTTCGATCCCCTACCTGTTACAGATCAGTTCCTACAACTTCCTGAACATTCATATATGTTTACCTAGTGTTTCTAAGTGTTCAATATGTCTAAAACAACACTAATTCAAGAGGTTCGTGATACACCCTTAAACCGAAACAAATTGAAGATTTACCTCAAAATCGCTGGATGAAAGCTTGATTCTTTCGTACTTCCTTGATCTACACACCGAGATGGTCGTATTGGTTCCAAGAACACTCGAATCCGTTAAGAAATGGTTGAAATCTTATAGAGAGAAGGTGGATAAATATTTTCTAGAGAGAGAAAGGGTTTTGGACGAAAATGAGAGAAAGGGATGGGATGGTAGAGGTTGGTGTGGTCATTTATGACCACATTAATGATCCACAATTACCCGGTTGTTCGGTTTTGTTCGGTTTCACGTAAAACATCGGTTTCTCGTGTTTTTGTCACGAAACGACGCAGTTTATAAAATAAAATCCATTTAATTATTCAAGGTTGTGATTCCTAATAAATTAACTAATATCTTCTATTTATTTTAAATTTAAAATACTAAATCACTGTTTAAATCGAAATGTACGGTAGTCGCGCGTATTCGTTCGAATCGTCACCCGTACGAACACGGCGATAACTATACTTTTCAATCTTGTTTTCTAATTATAGAATATCATTCAGAACGTTTAAACTTTCAGATATATTCGTACAGATCGTCACCTATACGGATAACACGTCGATTTAGCATTCACATAATAATATTCCTGTGTTTTGTTCTATAAGGCCTCACATACGTTTATACATAATAAATCCTAACACATAATCATATGATGGTTCTGTGTTGCCAGATAATTATCTGACTCAAGAACCATTGTTCTTAACTTTGTTTTCCTAAATTGAATCTGAACTACGATTTGATAACATGTAATGATAACGATATACAGTTGATAACTGAAATATGTACCTGATTTACTGTTCATGTACTGTAGACATCACCGTTCCGGTGACGGTTCCGGCACTGATGTTACAGTCTCCCCTTGTTAGAGAAATTTCGTCCCGAAATTTAAGAGTTGTTATCGGGTACAGCTTCCTCTTCAAACAGTTGGGGATACTTTGACTTCATGTGATCTTCATGTTCCCAAGTAAACTCGGGCCCGCGTTGTAACATCTGTGCTGGAATCGTTACCGGAACAGTAAGTTACACTGTAGCTTGCACAGTAACTCAGGTACACATTACGTGAAACTATGTTATGCTATTGATACATTACGATTAACATGAAACTATTATGCGATTGTCTGAATCTGAATGAAACCATAGGGTTTAAAACAGTCAGAAACGTGTCAGACAACACAGTGGTGAAACACAGATACTTGATTTGATACTATTGTGTATAAACGTATGTGAGGTTAAACAAAACAAAACTTTAACGGTTATTGTTATGAAATGCTAAACGGACGAATTATTCGTAGAGGTGACGATCTGTACGTATGATTCGGGAAGTTTAACGTTCTGAAATAATGACTGAACAGCAGAAAACAAGAATCAGAAAGCCAAACCATCGACGTGTTCGTTCGAATGACGATTCGAACGAATACGCGCGATGGCGACGCGTTCTGATGAAACTAAAACGAACGCGAAAACGAAACGAACGAACATAAATTTAAGGAAATAAAATATTTCCTATTTTACAATTTTGAAACTCATCATAAAATACATTAAATTAAACCATTTTCTTAAATTGCGTACGAATTAGCAAAACGTGTAAAAATAACGAAACTTCGACAAATAAATTAACTAAACGATATTTAAAATAATTTCTAGAAATAAATAACATTCGAATCTTTAAAATAAACTCATTTTATTTTTTTTACGAAAAACGCGCGTAACGTGCCGGATACGCGACGAAAACGCGAACCGAGCAATCGAAACGAACCCGAATACCCACGGGGTATAAAAACCCCACTCAAGCATTTAATTTCATTTAACATCTTCACCTACACCTCTCTCTCTCTCTAAATTCGGTTTCCACCCTCATCACCATTACCAAACTTTGAAGCTTCATATCTTCCTCAACTCTTAACGAAATCGCGTGGTTCTTGTGCCTAAACGACCATCTTGAAGCCCTCTACACAGAAGTACAACTCATCTGAGCTTTGGTCCAGCCGATTTTGAGGTATGACTAAGATAACATCACGGGAATTTAGGGTTTTCTCATTGTTTTGTAAGACCCAACCCTTAATCGGTGTAAAACTTCACACCGCATAACTATAGCCACCAGATGAGTCGATCTGTACAAGGACAAGCTTGGGGAAGGGCTAGATCAACGGTTGAGCCCTGAGCTACGAATAAACATACTGGGTTCGTGAACCAAACCCTCGCCGAACCCTTTTCTATGGGTTAGGAACTCACGAACCCTTGGTGCGGTTACCACCACCGAACCATTGTCACAGGAGACGAACCCTTCTAACTCAGCCGAAACCAAGCTTGACCAAACCTTCCATGTTGACTCACGAACCCCAGCGAACCCATGCAGGTCCACCGAACTCTTCATCATGACTCACGAACCTTTTTCGTGCAACGAACCCTTGTTGTGGGCGAGCCTTATAGGAACGAACCATCGACTTGTCAGGCAACCCTACCGAACCTGTGGTGTGGGTTAGCGAACCCTAGTAGAGCCAAGGGATCCACAAACCTCTTCCCTCGGTGGCCGAACCTTGCACTTGCACATATGAAACCAGCGAACCCACCTAGATCTCACGAACCTTACTTGGCCGAAGGTAATACCCACGCACCAACCAGCAACGAACCCAACACCTTGATTTGGCCGAACCTTAGTTTGAAGAACCAATAGGCTCGCTGGGCTAAGCATCCAGTTCTGGCAGTGGGTATTTAAGCCCAAACGTCTGGGCCCACACATCGTTTCGGCCCACAGGTGTGATTTTTAGGATTAACTTCAACTAGGTTGGCTCAAATCGGATATGGATTATTCCAAATCATGTGAAATATTTGACCACCTTAGGTCCAAAGTACACGGCCCAATGAATCGGCCCATATAGCAATTAGCCCAAATTCCTTGGTCCAACTCCATGTAATTCGGTTGTGATGATCAACAGGCCCAGTAAGTCGGCCCACACCCTTTTCGTTTGGTTCAGTAAACTCGGCAGCCCAGGGATGCTTTCGGCCCACCTTCAATTGTTGTGAACCACTTGAATAGTTCCGGCCAAATGGAAGTCATTTGACCCAACCCCATAGTTGAGTAACCTATTATAACCGGCCCATCATCCTTAGGCAGCCCACGAATATAAACCTATAAGACCCATGTATATGTGTTAACCGGCTCAATCATGTGACCCAATAACCTATTCGGCCCAATAGAATCCCCAATCATAAGTATTGCAACGTGCAGACCATGTTGGCCCAATTGGCCCATGGTCACCACTTCGGCCCACATCACCCATGGATGGCCCAACCTAAACAATTTGGTCCAAACTTCTTGTTAGATCGATAAATACCCCCGAGGCCCAATATTGGCCCACGTGACTCATGAGGCCCAACAATATCCGGCCCAAAGGAATTCTAAAACAATGACAAACAACTGAATGGACTTCGGAAACAATGTTAAACAAATGCATGAAATATCACTTAATTAAAGTGATGTTGAAAGAGAAATACGAGGATGCAAAATCTTGAAACATTGGTAGTTAGAAAGCTTTGATTTATGAGTTAAAAATTTATCTAAAGGATTACAAATAATCAACAAGATTTAACACAACATTACTTAACATATGGAATCCCGGGCCAGATAATGAGCAGGACTCACGAGTGTTAGTCAACTTTAGGACTAACACTTACACGCGCAATAAACCCTTACAAACTTATACTTATAAACTACAACGCTATGAAATCAATATAGGAACGTGAACATCCTAACAAGAGCAAACAAAGAGCGCGTGCATTCTTATTTTACTTAGTCAAACACTACGGACCTAAGGTGAGTTCATTTGTCCCTTTTCGACCTATTTGTTTTACTTCGGGACTGAGAAACATGTTAAACATTTTATAAACTATTGAAATGTTATTTAATGCTTTTATACTTAAACGTGATGCTTATAATGAGGCTTGATGCTTTTGCTACAAACAAGATGCTTAAACTTGGAGATTGATGCTTTTGTTGCAAACTAGAAACTTAAACAATATACTTGATGCTTAAACTAAGTACTTAATGTTTATGCTATAAACTTTATTCTTAAACTAAATGCTTAATACTTATGCTATAAACTATATTTCTAAACTACACTTTTGATGCTTATGCTATAAACTATATGTTTAAACCATACTCACGATACTAAAGCTTGAATACTAACTCTATATGCTAATACTAAATGCTAATGCTAAATACTAATGCTACAAGCTAAGGCTTAACACTAATGATGTATGCTAATGCCACGTGCAAATGCTACAATGCAAATACTATATGCTTATCATGCTTAAATGCTTAAAATGCTTGAAGTGCTCATAATGCTATAAACTTTGAACGCTATAAACTTGTCATGCTAAAACAACGGTTTGGCCTCTCAGTGCTTGCCTCACCGGTTGTTAAACTTGAATGCTATAAACTTGTCATGCAAAAGCAACGGTTTGGTCTCCAGTGCTTGCCACACCGGTTGTTAAACTTGAATGCTAAAGCTATTAACTATGATAGAACATACTAAATTGGTCTCTCAGTGCTTGCCATGGGGTGTTCTACATAGTTGGGACTTGAGGGAACAGACCGTTGGCCTCTCAGTGCCTGCCATAGGGTGACCTTCATAGTCATGACTTGAGAGTAGACTGATGAACTCTCAGTGCTTGCCATACAGTGATTCCTCAATGTTCACTCATGCTATAAACTTAAACTTAATGCTAAAGCGATAAACGAAATGGGTGGTAGGTAAGACGCTTAATTATCAGTAACAACAATGTACTATGCAGCTTAGTATGTGGTGGGATGGCGTCTGGGCGGGTCGTAGGCTCGACTCTGGGGTATGCCCTGTATATAAGCATACCGAGTTGGATGATACAGGTGGTTTTAATAAGATTAGGGTTGTTACCGAGGGGATGCTTGAATGCTTTTGGGTTAATATCATAAACTTTTAAACATGATGCTTTTAAACTAATATTGAAGCTAGTACGTACGAATGTTATAGACTTGTAAACTTTGAAACAGTAAACTAAAGCTATGATGAGAAATGAATTGAAGGGTAGGTAAAAATGCTTAATTATCATTAATAGCAATGTCCTATGCGACTTAGTATGTGGTGGGACGGCGTCTGGGCAGGTCGTAGGCTCGACTCAGGGGTATGCCCTATATATAAGCATACCGAGTTGGATGATACAGATGTTATTAATGAGGTTAAGGTTTTACCTAAAAGGTTTGCAAAAGCTATTTTACAAATACTAAAACTACATGAACTCACCAACCATTGTGTTGACTTTGTTTTCTTACATGTTTTCTCAGGTGACGCACAGGGATAGACTTAAGACTTTTGGATTTGCATACTAGGCTGCCCAGATAGAGGACCTAGTAGACTTTTGGGAAACACATCTTCTGTTGATGATAAACATTACTTTTGATATCTTGTACATATACAAGATATAAACATGTTATTCTTTTGACAGGTTTACTTAGTTAAATTGCAGAACATTGATAATGTAATTTAACTTTGTAATCCTAGTTATCATTTGATGGTGCTTTAGTTATTCTTAACATTGATGCTATGTAAACAATCTGATCATCACGATTATCACCCACGATATCACGCCCCGGGAACCTTCCGCCCGACGGGGACTCCGATCCAACCCCGCCGGCTCGGGGAGTGACAGATTGGTATTAGAGCTCAAGGTTATAGAGAATAATAGGTCATTACATAAATGGTTTGGCCTAGACTATGACTTAGGGACCCACATGTAAAGAACTTAAGACTTAAGCTTGCATTATGTTTTCTGCATTCGATCACTGCACTAACCAAATTCTTTTGGTTATGATCAGAATGCCGCCTAGAAAACAACCGACTCCGGTGCCTACTACACAGACATCTGCACCGCACTCTTCTACACCATCACCACCAGATTCACCGCCACCACCTCTCCTCCTCCTCCACATAATCCTCCTCCAAACCCGACTGCAACTATAGTTTTGGATCCTACTACTATTGCTTTGGCAACGTTACTGAGCAGTCAGCTGACTAATCAAATGAAGGATATCATTCCGGAGATGATCAACAGGATTCAAAGCCATGGCAAAAACTCTGGCCACACTACTGGAGAAGCTAGTGGAAACACTAGACACGCTTCAGACTGCTCCTACAAGTCATTTATAGGATGCAAGCCACCGAGCTTTACTGGAGTTGAAGGAGCCGTTGGACTGATCCGATGGCTGGAGAAAATGGAGAATACACTGGACATAAGCAGTTGTCCGAAACACCACAAAGTTCGCTATACAGTTGGTTCGTTTAGCAAGCGAGCGTTGATGTGGTGGAATGCTCAGATCAGAGCCAAGGGCAGGGATGAAGCAATGGCAATGCCATGGTCAGAATTCAAACTTCTTCTAAGGAATGAGTTCTGTCCGAAACATGAACTGAAACAGCTAGAGATTGAACTCTCGAACCACGTGATGAAGGGAGCCGACCATATGACTTTCACCACCCGCTATCACGAACTGGTAGCTTTGGTGCCAGAGATGGTGCCAACTTTGGAAAAATTGATTGACAGATATGTTGCTGGATTACCCTCCTGCATATAGAGTATTGTGTTGGCTGCAAATCCTGCTAATTTGGAGTCAGCCATTGTTCTTTCAGCTAAACTTACTAGGGTAATGGTGAAGTCTGGAGCTCTGAAAGATGACACAGGGAAATCCAAGGAAGCATCAACAAAGAAGCCCGAACAACACCAAACAAAGAAGCAAAAGGTCATCGGAAACTATGTGATGGCCACACCTCTGAGACAAGCCCATGCAGTACCTGTCAACACTGCACCCAAAAACTATGTGGGAATGTATCCTCAGTGTACACAATGTAAATTTCATCATCCTGCTACAGTGCAATGCAGGCAATGCAACAACTGTGGCCGACTAGGTCACCGGACTCAACAATGCCGAGCTCCAGCCACACAAGCTACAAACAATGCCGCCGTAGCAATTCCCCCACCACAAAACACTGGCAATCATAACCATAACCATCGGGGATGCTATAACTGTGGGGAAATGGGTAATTTCTGCAGGGACTGCCCGAAGAGAGTGCAACAAGGAGAACAAGCACCTCGCGGGAGGGCATTTATGATCGGAGCCGCTGCAGCACGCCATGACCCGGAGACGGGTACTGGTATGTAGTATCTCCTCACTCGTAATACTTCATTTTATTTTGATAACTAGTATGAATAAGAAATATATCTTATTCCTATTAGTATAATCACATGAGTATTCCATGGAACTTAGGAATCCTTTTATTTCGATAGAAGCAATGAAAGAATCCTTCGTTAATATACATAACATACGTAGGAAACCATAGCTAACACTAAAGTTGTGTAACAGCTGATGCTAATAAGCATCAGTTAGTTTGAACGATGAGATGTTAGAGCCACACAAGGATTAAGCAAGCAATAACAATAAGACAACTATAAGCCATGAGACTAGTAAAACTTTGAGGCTATACGTAGGAAATCCCAAAGGCGACTTAAAGTTAATCGGGGAGCGTAGGGATATCACACCGATCAAAGTTTTCCCATTGATATGGAAAGAGTAGTACCCGATAACAATTTTAAAATTCGGGACGAAATTTCTTTAACAAGGGGAGACTGTAACATCTGTGCCGGAATCGTTACCCGAACAGTAAGTTACACTGTAGATTGCACAGTAACTCAGGTACACATTACGTGAAACTATGTTATGCTATTGATATATTACGATTAACATGAAACTATTATGCATTTGTCTGAATCTGAATGAAACCTTAGGGTTTAAAACAGTCAGAAACGTGCCAGACAACACAGTGGTGAAACACAGATACTTGATTTGATACTATTGTGTATAAACGTATGTGAGGTTAAACAAAACAAAACTTTAACGGTTATTGTTATGGAATGCTAAACGGACGAATTATTCGTAGAGGTGACGATCTGTACGAATGATTCGGGAAGTTTAACGTTCTGAAATAATGACTGAACAGTAGAACACAAGAATCAGAAAGCCAAACCATCGACGTGTTCGTTCGAATGACGATTCGAACGAATACGCGCGATGGCGACGCGTTCTGACGAAACTAAAACGAACGTGAAAACGAAACGAACGAATATAAATTTAAGGAAATAAGATATTTCCTATCTTACAATTTTGAAACTCATCATAAAATACATTAAATTAAACCATTTTCTTAAATCGCGTAAGAATTAGCGAAACGCGTAAAAATAACGAAACATCGACAAATAAATTAACTAAACGATATTTAAAATAATTTCCAGAAATAAATAACATTCGAATCGTTAAAATAAACTCATTTTATTTTATTTATTTTATTTACGAAAAACGCGCATAACGTGCCGGATACGCGACGAAAACGCGAACCGAGCAACCGAAACGAACCCGAATACCCACGGGGTATAAAAACCCCACTCAAGCATTTAATTTCATTTAACATCTTCACCTACACCTCTCTCTCTCTCTAAATTCGGTTTCCACCCTCATCACCATTACCAAACTTTGAAGCTTCATATCTTCCTCAACTCTTAACGAAATCGCGTGGTTCTTGCGCCTAAACGACCATCTTGAAGCCCTCTACACAGAAGTACAACTCATCTGAGCTTTGGTCCAGCCGATTTTGAGGTATGACTAAGAGAACATCACGGGAATTTAGGGTTTTCTCATTGTTTTGTAAGACCCAACCCTTAATCGGTGTAAAACCTCACACCGCATAACTATAGCCACCAGATGAGTCGATCTGTACAAGGACAAGCTTGGGGAAGGGCTAGATCAACGGTTGAGCCCTGAGCTACGAATAAACATACAGGGTTCGTGAACCAAACCCTCGCCGAACCCTTTTCTATGGGTTAGGAACTCACGAACCCTTGATGCAGTTACCACCACCGAACCATTGTCACAGGAGACGAACCCTTCTAACTCAGCCGAAACCAAGCTTGACCGAACCTTCCATGTTGACTCACGAACCCCAGCGAACCCATGCAGGTCCACCGAACTCTTCATCATGACTCACGAACCTTTTTCATGCAACGAACCCTTGTTGTGGGCGAGCCTTATAGGAACGAACCCTCGACCTGTCAAGCAACCCTACCGAACCTGTGGTGTGGGTTAGCGAACCCTAGTAGAGCCAAGGGATCCATGAACCTCTTCCCTCGGTGGCCGAACCTTGCACTTGCACATACGAAACCAGCGAACCCACCTAGATCTCACGAACCTTACTTGGCCGATGGTAATACCCACGCACCAACCAGCAACGAACCCAACACCTTGATTTGGCCGAACCTTAGTTTGAAGAACCAATAGGCTCGCTGGGCTAAGCATCCAGTTCTGGCAGTGGGTATTTAAGCCCAAACGTCTGGGCCCACACATCCTTTCGGCCCACAGGTGAGATTTTTAGGATTAACTTCAACTAGGTTGGCTCAAATCGGATATGAATTATTCCAAATCATGTGAAATATTTGACCACCTTAGGCCCAAAGTACACGGCCCAATGAATCGGCCCATATAGCAATTAGCCCAAATTCCTTGGTCCAACTCCTTGTAATTCGGTTGTGATGATCAACAGGCCCAGTAAGTCGGCCCACACCCTTTTCGTTTGGTTCAGTAAACTCGACAGCCCAGGGATGCTTTCGGCCCACCTTCAATTGTTGTGAACCACTTGAATAGTTCCGGCCAAATGGAAGTCGTTTGATCGATAAATACCCCCGAGGCCCAACCTAAACAATTTGGTCCAAACTCCTTGTTAGATCGATAAATACCCCCGAGGCCCAATATTGGCCCACGTGACTCATGAGGCCCAACAATATCTGGCCCAAAGGGATTCTAAAACAATGACAAACAACTGAATGGACTTCGGAAACAATGTTAAACAAATGCATGAAATATCACTTAATTAAAGTGATGTTGAAAGAGAAATACGAGGATGCAAAATCTTGAAACATTGGTACTTAGAAAGCTTTGATTTATGAGTTAAACATTTATCTAAAGGATTACAAATAATCAACAAGATTTAACACAACATTACTTAACGTATGGAATCCCGGGGCGGATAATAAGCGGGACTCATGAGTCTTAGTCAACTTTAGGACTAACACTTACACGCGCAATAAACCCTTACAAAGTTATACTTATAAACTACAACGCTATGAAATCAATACAGGAACGTGAACATCCTAACAAGAGGAAACAAAGAGCACGTGCATTCTTATTTTACTTAGTCAAACACTACGGACCTAAGGTGAGTTCATTTGTCCCTTTTTGACCTATTTGTTTTACTTCGGGACTGAGAAACATGTTAAACATTTTATAAACTATTGAGATGTTATTTAATGCTTTTATACTTAAACGTGATGCTTATAATGAGGCTTGATGCTTATGCTACAAACAAGATGCTTAAACTTGGAGATTGATGCTTTTGTTGCAAACTAGAAACTTAAACAATATATTTGATGCTTAAACTAAGTACTTAATGTTTATGCTATAAACTTTATTCTTAAACTAAATGCTTAATACTTATGCTATAAACTATATTTCTAAACTACACTTTTGATGCTTATGCTATAAACTATATGTTTAAACCATACTCACGATACTAAAGTTTGAATACTAACTCTATATGCTAATACTAAATGCTAATGCTAAATACTAATGCTACAAGCTAAGGCTTAACACTAATGCTGTATGCTAATGCCACGTGCTAATGCTACAATGCAAATACTATATGCTTATCATGCTTAAATGCTTAAAATGCTTGAAGTGCTCATAATGCTATAAACTTTGAATGCTATAAACTTGTCATGCTAAAACAACGGTTGGGCCTCTCAGTGTTTGCCTCACCGGTTGTTAAACTTGAATGCTATAAACTTGTCATGCAAAAGCAACAGTTTGGTCTCTCAGTGCTCGCCTCACCGGTTGTTAAACTTGAATTCTAAAGCTATTAACTATGATAGAACATACTAAATTGGTCTCTCATTGCTTGCCATGGGGTGTTCTACATAGTTGGGACTTGAAGGAACAGATCGTCGGTCTCTCAGTGCTTGCCATAGGGTGGCCTTCATAGTCATGACTTGAGGAGTAGACTGATGACCTCTCAGTGCTTGCCATATAGTGATTCCTCAATGTTCACTCATGCTATAAACTTAAACTTAATGCTAAAGCGATAAACGAAATGGGTGGTAGGTAAGACGCTTAATTATCAGTAACAGCAATGTACTATGCAGCTTAGTATGTGGTGGGATGGCGTCTGGACAGGTCGTAGGCTCGACTCAGGGGTATGCCCTATATATAAGCATACTGAGTTGGATGATACAGGTGGTGTTAATGAGATTAAGGTTGTTACCGAGGGGATGCTTGAATGCTTTTGGGTTAATATCATAAACTTTTAAACATGATGCTTTTAAACTAATATTGAAGCTATTACGTATGAATGCTATAGACTTGTAAACTTTGAAACAGTAAACTAAAGCTATGATGAGAAATGAATTGAAGGGTAGGTAAAAATGCTTAATTATCATTAATAGCAATGTCCTATGCGACTTAGTATGTGGTGGGACGGCGTCTGGGCGGGTCGTAGGCTCGACTCAGGGGTATGCCCTATATATAAGAACACCGAGTTGGATGATACATGTGTTATTAATGAGGTTAAGGTTTTACCTAAAAGGTTTGCAAAAGCTATTTTACAAATACTAAAACTACATGAACTCACCAACCATTGTGTTGACTTTGTTTTCTTACATGTTTTCTCAGGTGACGCACAGGGATAGACTTAAGACTTTTGGATTTGCATACTAGGCTGCCCAGATAGAGGACCTAGTAGACTTTTGGGAAGCACATATTCTGTTGATGATAAACATTACTTTTGATATCTTGTACATATACAAGATATAAACATGTTATTCTTTTAATAGGTTTACTTAGTTAAATTGAAGAACATTGATAATGTAATTTAACTTTGTAATCCTAGTTATCATTTGACGGTGCTTTAGTTATTCTTAACATTGATGCTATGTAAACAATCTGATCATCAGGATTATCACCCACGATATCACGCCCCGGGAACCTTCCGCCCGACGGGGACTCCGATCCAACCCCGCCGGCTCGGGGTGTGACACGCGTCTTGAGTTCCATTGAAGCTTTATAATAGGAATACGGCTTCGCCTCAGTTGTTTAACCTTGCGATCCATAATATCCAAAGGTTCCTCGATATAATGTAACTATTCATCGACTTTAATTTCTTCGATTAGAATGACGAGCGACTCGTCAGCAAGGCATTTCTTTAGGTTTGAGACGTGAAACACGTCATGCACACCACTGAGTTCATCAGGTAATCTCAGTCTATACGCCACAGGACCAATACGTTCAATGATTTCGAACGGTCCTACGTATCGTGGTGCTAATTTGCCTTTCGTTCCAAAGCGTACAACGCCTTTCCATGGGGATACCTTCAACATAACACGGTCTCCCACTTGGAATTCCAACGGCTTGCGTCGTTTGTCGGCGTAACTCTTTTGTCTGCTCCTTGTAGCTTGTAGTCTTCTTTGAATTTGAGCTATCTTGTCAGTGGTTTCTTGAATAAGTTCTGGCCCAGTTATTCGATTGTCTCCAACTTCAGTCCAACAGATCGGTGATCGACATTTCCGACCATAAAGAGCCTCGAATGGTGCACATCCGATACTGCTGTGATAACTATTATTGTAGGAGAACTCGATCAGTGGCAAATGAGAATCCCAATTCCCACCGAAGTCCAATACACATGTTCTCAACATGTCCTCTAGGGTTTGAATAGTACGTTCACTTTGACCATCCGTTTGTGGATGATAATCTGTACTCAGATTTAACTGTGTCCCTAGAGATTTTTGCAGTGATTGCCAGAACCTCGATGTAAATCTGCTGTCTCTATCAGAGATGATAGACAATGGCACACCATGGCGTACCACTATCTCGTTTATGTACAGTCTTGCCAGTTTATCCATCGTGAAAGTCTCACGCATAGGCAAGAAGTGAGCAGATTTGGTTAAACGATCAATGATCACCCAAATTGTATCATGACCACTGGAAGTGCGGGGTAGCTTGGTAATGAAATCCATAGCTATTTGTTCCCACTTCCAGAGCGGAATCTCAGGCTGTTCCAGTAACCCAGATGGTCTCTGGTGTTCCGCCTTCACCTTCGCACACGTAAGACACTGACCGACGTACTCGGCTATGTCTTTCTTCATTCCTGGCCACCAATAAAATCCACGCAAGTCTTGGTACATCTTATCAGATCCGGGATGAACATAATATTTAGTCTTGTGTGCTTCATCGAAGATAAGTCTTCTCAATTCGTCTACCGCCGGGATCCAGATACGATCCTGGTAGTAGATCATTCCATCAGGCTTAGTCTCAAGATGTTTCTCTGCTCCACAGTCAACTTCTTTCTTCAAGTTTCCTCGGTCAAGTGCTTCTTGTTGTGCTTGAATAATCTTGTCACTTAAACTGGTCTGCATGGTTATCCCCATTGCTCTAACACGTAGGGGTTTGACCCGTTCCTTCCGGCTCAAGGCGTCAGCTACAACGTTCGCCTTTCCCGGATGGTACTTGATCACGCAATCGTAATCATTCAGAAGTTCAACCCAACGCCGCTGCATGTTGAGCTCCTTCTGATCAAAAATATGCTGCAGACTCTTGTGATCAGTAAATATGGTACACTTGGTGCCATATAAGTAATGTCTCCAAATCATCAATGCGAAGATAACAGCTCCCAGTTCAAGATCATGAGTAGTGTAATTCTTCTCATGAATCTTTAACTGTCTTGAGGCATAGGCTATGACTTTGTCCCGTTGCATTAACACACAACCAAGTCCCTGATGGGAAGAATCACAGTATACAACAAAATCATCACAGCCCTCTGGTAGAGATAGGATTGGAGCATCACATAGTTTCTGTTTCAGGGTCTGGAAAGCATCCTCTTGTTTCTGCCCCCGCACAAACGGTTCACTTTTCTGAGTTAATTTGGTGAGTGGCAAGGCTATCTTAGAAAAGTTTGAGATAAACCTTCTTTAGTAACCTGCCAATCCTAGAAAAGACCGTATCTCTGTCGGTGTCTTCGGAGTGTCCCAATTCTTTATCGCCTCAATCTTGGCAGGATCTACATGAATTCCCTCACTGTTGACCACATGGCCCAGAAATTCGACTTCTCTAAGCCAAAATTCACATTTAGAAAATTTAGCATAGAGTTTCTGTTCTTTCAACAGCTCCAAGATTTTTCTAAGGTGTTGTTAATGATCTGCTTTGTTCTTAGAATAAATCAGTATGTCATCAATAAAGACAATGACAAACTGATCCAAGTACGGCTTGCACACTCGGTTCATAAGGTCCATGAAAACCGCAGGTGCATTTGTCAATCCGAAGGGCATCACCAAAAATTCATAGTGCCCGTATCTGGTTCGAAAGGCCGTTTTCGGTATGTCTTCATCTTGAACTCTCAGTTGATGATATCCAGACCGCAAGTCTATCTTTGAGAAATATTGAGCTCCTTGCATTTGGTCGAACAAATCATCAATCCTCGGCAATGGATACCGATTCTTGATGGTTAGTTTGTTCAGCTCCCTGTAATCTATACACATTCTGAACGATCCGTCTTTCTTCTTCACAAACAAGACCGGAGCTCCCCATGGTGAGTAGCTCGGTCTGATGAATCCCTTGTCAAGTAGCTCCTGTAACTGATTAGACAATTCCTGCATCTCTGAAGGTGCTAACCGGTAAGGAGATTTAGCAACTGGGGTTGCTCCAGGAATTAAGTCAATGCGAAACTCTACCGGTCGCACACGTGGCAAACCTGTTAGATCTTCAGGAAATACTTCAAGATATTCTTTCACTACCGGTACATCTTTAATCTTTTTCTTCTCTTTCTCCTTTTCCACCACATGAGCCAAAAATGCCACGCACTGCTTATGTAGACACTTACGCGCCTTTATGCAAGAGATGACTTTGATACTTCTTTTTGCTTGGTCCCCCTTTACTTCCAATACACGATCACCCGTCACTGGAATTCGAAGTAGTTTTTCAGGACAGATGACTTCCACTCGATTAGAAGAAAGCCAGTCCATCCCAACAATGATGTCGAAACTACCCAACTCCATCGGTATCAGATCGATGGTAAATGTATAATCATTAAGTGTTAATGGGCAGTTCTTATAAACTGTACTAACTGTGATCTATTTCCCATTAGCTACTTCTATAATGTAAGGGGAGTCTAACTGTTCCTCTATGAAATCTAATCGGCATGCAAAATCGGTAGAGATAAAACTCTGATCCGCTCCAGTATCAAATAGAACAGATGCATAAAAATCATGTAAGAGAAACGTACCAGTGACCACATTTGGGTCCTGGTGTGCAGCTGGTGCTCCGATGGCAAAGGCTCGTCCACGGGGTGCTTGAACTGCTGGTTGTGCCTTCTTCGGGTAGTTCTTCGCAAAGTGGCCTTGTTCGCCACAGTTATAGCATCCACCGTTGTTCTGATTTGCTGGTGGAGGGAGAGCCAAAGCAGCATTGTTGGCTGCTTGGTTAGGTGTCATCCGGCAGTATTGGACCCAATGGCCCTTTCTTCCACATCCCGTGCATTGTTTGCAGGGATTGCTAGCAATGTGATGATACTGGCACTTGGCACACAGAGGAAACGTGCCAGTGTAGGGTTTGTGGTTGGGGTTCTGTGGTACTGCTGCTACTTGTTGAAGAGGTGTGGCCACCGTGTAGTTCTTGATGGTCTTCTGTTTCTTCTTCTGGTGGGGGTGGGGTTTCTTTGAAGACTCAGCTTTGTTCTGGCTAGGTTCAGCCTCCTTCCTTAGGACTCCAGAGGCTACCATGAGATCAGTGAGTTTCCCAGACAATCTCACTGCAGATTCAACAGTAGTAGGGTTGGCTGAAACAACCATGCCCTGAATGCAGGCGGGGAGTCCACCTACATATCTGTCTATTCGTTTTTCCAAGGTTGGTACCATGTCTGGCACCAAAGCAACTAACTCGTGGTAACGAGTAGTGTAACCCATGTGATCAGCCCCCTTCATCACATGGTTGGATAACTCAACCTCCAGTTTCTGCAGCTCATTCTTGGGGCAGAATTCTGTTCGCAGCAGTGTCTTGAAATCTTCCCATGGCATGGCCATGGCTTCTTCTCTTCCTCAAGCATTGATCTGACCGTTCCACCATGTCAGAGCCCATTTGTTGAATGTTCTAGCTGAGTAACGGACCTTGTGGTGTTCGGGGCAACTGCAGAGATCTAAGGTTGCTTCAATCTTCTCAATATATTGGATTAATCCAATGCCAACTTCAGACCCACTAAAACTGGGTGGTTTACATCCTACAAAGGACTTGTAGGAGTAATGAGATGAATCTCCAGTATTTCCACTGGCTTCTCCTGATGTGTTGCCAGTGTTGAGGATTTCATTACGAAGACGAAGGAACATCTCCGGTATTGCTTCTTTCATCTGATTTGTCATCTGGCTACTCAGTAGCGTCACCAGGGCGACAGTAGCAGGATCCATGGTCGTTGTTGTGCCCGAACCAGATGCTTGATTAGTCAACGGAGGAGGGGGATGAGGAGGTGGATGAGGTGGTGGTGAATCATTTGGAGACGGTGTGGAGGAGTGTGGAGCCAAGTCTTGTGGTGGTAGCTGTATCAAGGGAGGCTGTCTCCTCGGCGGCATTCTGATCATAACCAATAAAGTTATCGGTTAGTGCAATGATCAAATACGGAAGACAGTATGCAATTAAATTCTTAAGTCCTGTTTTCTCTACATGCAGGGTCCCTAGGTTATAGTCTAGGCCAAACCGTTTAAATAAATGACCTATGTTTCTCTATAACCATGGCTCTGATACCAATCTGTCACACCCCGAGCCGGCGGGGTAGGATCGGGTTTCCCCGACGGGCGGAAGGTTCCCGGAGCGCGATATCGTGAGTGATAATCGAAAGTGATCAGATTGTTTACATTGCACATGATATAAATGAGAAATGCTAATAGAATAGAATTAAAAAGTTAAATTACATCCGAATCGTTCATAATTTAACAATGTAAATCTATCATAAACATCATAAATTAACTATCTTGTAACTACACAAGATGTACAAAATAATTGTGTAATGATGTTTCCCCAAAAATATGCAGGTCCAAAAATACTAAGCCTTCTATCTGAGGTCCTAGTCCAAAAGCATAAGCTTCCTAGTTGACCTGTTCGTCACCTGAGAAGTCAGGCAAAAATAAAATCAACACATGGTTGGTGAGTTCATATAGTTTTAGTAATTGAAAATGATTTGAAAACCTCCTTTGGTAAAGACCCTAACCTCATTAACACCACATGTAATATCCACATCGGTATGCTTATATATAGGGCATATGTAAGGGACAAGCCCTAGCCAACATCCCACCACATACTAATATGCATATGACACTGCTGTTAATGATAATTAAGCATTTTTACCCTTAACACAATCCCATAAATTCTCCTGTTTGTTGTCCCTGTAATTACAATCATTTGAAATCCATGTTGATTTCATAAGTTCATCACACAATATGATCAACCACGTTAATTGTATAAACAGTTATAAATGCTTAAGTAAATAAATAAATAAACATTTAATAAAATCTAAGTCCAAATGATTGGGGCCTTGGTCAAACTCGAGTAGACTAGTCTGTCAATCTAGGTACTTAGTAGTTAGGGAATTCTGTAAATATCATCAAACATATGACCTACAGATCAAACGGTCTAGCCAGGACTTCTTGAAATGTAGGGTTTTTGTTTCGTTCTTGATTCGTTTTGGCATATGTTATCTTTGATATTTCCCAGGCTTTCCCTTGAAAATGATTTATTGATTCGTCTGATTCGGTTACAAGATGTACTTGATTCGTTGATCATAGAATTCTAGATTCATTGATCAAATGTACACTTGATTCGTTGTTCGACAAACACTTGATTTGTTGAACATTGAATATTAACTTTGCAAAGATTGTTTCGTTTGATTCGTTGAAATCCCACACTTGTTTCGTCAAAATGTTTCATTTGATTCGTTGGACTCACACACTTGATTTGTCAAAATGTTTCGTTTGATTCGTTGAAATCACCCACTTGTTTTGTCAAAATGTTTCGTTTGATTTGTTGAACTCACACTCTTGTTTTGTCAAAATGTTTCGTTTGATTCATTTGAAATGTTTGATTCGTTTGAAATGTTTAGTTTAACCCGATTTTTCACTAAATTTATAAGTGAAAAAGCTTAGTAAAACGTGCATAAAATCTTCCTAGACATGGTCTAGGATAACATTTATAAATGTAAAACATATAAATTTAAAAGCATTTAAGTAAACAATTTAAGTAAACAGTTTACGCATGCTTCTCAGCCCCGCGTTTTAAAATAAAATGTTAGAAAAGGGGCAATGAACTCACTTGTGTTGCTATGTAATTGGTCTATCACAAATGCGCGCTCTTGTTGTAGTCTAGGTTTCTTCAGTTCCTGAGTTGTTTTATAAGAGTTGAATACGATAAGTACACGTAATAGTCGTTGTGCCTAAGGATTGGTCTTGTCGTGTGTGCAACTAAGTGTTCTAGCACTAAGTGTATCTAGAACCTAATCTAACTTAGTTACCCTTTTTATAACCCCAAATCCCATGTTTAGTTATAATAATTTACTTTTACATTTTTAGAAATTTCGGCAGAGTTTCCTTTGTTTTCTGTTTAAAATCCAGACAATTACATTGTCTATTTTACAACAAAATCCCAGTCAACTATATTACAACTAACTTTTATAACAAAATTAACTTAAAAGAAACCAATGACATTTATAAATTACATTTCCAATTAAACAAGACTTTAGAAATTATTAAATTAACTTTTATAAATTTATAACACCTTATATAAATTAAAGAAATTATGTTCAACAAGTTAGGTTTAGGTCAATCATATTCAATTAACCTTAACCTATCACTAGATCTTTGTTTCCCCATAGTCCTTTGTTCGTCCGTGTATATCACCTAGCTTAGAGTGTTTCAATTGAACAATCTAATCTAATCATATACATTCATATGAGATTTCTAAGTGCTAGAGGTAAATATAGAAATTAAAACTAACACCTTATGCGATATCATTCACCAATGCTTGTTCCTTAGTTCGTTCTAAGATTTGAGTACCCATATATTCATTTCCTTGTTCTTACAACTAAGTTCAATAGTCCTGGGTACTGAATTTCCTTGATCAGCTAAAACTTGTTTTCAACAACAATTAAGGCAGCGAACCTATTAAGGTTCAGGGTAGGTTCGGCGAACCATTAGTGATTAGGTTCGGCTAACCTTTAAAGATTAGGTTCGGCGAACCTCCGAGGCTTAGGTTCGGCGAACCCTTAGGGTTCATTGCTTTTAGGTTCGTGATCAAAGGTTCGGCTGATGGGATGACAGTTTCGGCTTTGGATTTGGTCAGCGTCGACAGGTTCGGCTGGCAGAGCAGTCACAGGTTCGTTGCAGAGGATCTAACAGGTTCGGTGCAGGGGTGTAGGTTCGGGACAGGTTCGCTTCAGATATAAAGGTTCGGCTACCTGTGCAAAAGGTTCGGCCGATCGTTTTTGGTCACGAACCTGTTCCATCTTCCACATTTTCGATCCCCTACCTGTTACAGATCAGTTCCTACAACTTCCTGAACATTCATATGTGTTTACCTAGTGTTTGTAAGTGTTCAACGTGGCTAAAACAACACTAATTCAAGAGGTTCGTGATACACCCTTAAACCGAAACAAATTGAAGATTTACCTCAAAATCGCTGGATGAAAGCTTGATTCTTTCGTACTTCCTTGATCTACACACCGAGATGGTCGTATTGGTTCCAAGAACACTCGAATCCGTTAAGAAATGGTTGAGATCTTCTGGAGAGAAGGTGGAGAAATATTTTCTAGAGAGAGAAAGGGTTTTGGACGAAAATGAGAGAAAGGGATGGGATAGTGGAGGTTGGTGTGGTCATTTATGACCACATTAATGATCCACAATTACCCGGTTGTTCGGTTTTGTTCGGTTTCGCGTAAAACATCGGTTTCTCGTGTTTTTGTCACGAAACGACGCGGTTTATAAAATAAAATTCATTTAATTATTCAAGGTTGTGATTCCTAATAAATTAACTAATATCTTCTATTTATTTTAAATTTAAAATATTAATTCACTGTTTAAATCGAAATGTACGGTAGTCGCGCGTATTCGTTCGAATCGTCACCCGTACGAACACAGCGATAACTATACTTTTCAATCTTGTTTTCTAATTATAGAATATCATTCAGAACGTTTAAACTTTCAGATATATTCGTACAGATCGTCACCTATACGGATAACCCGTAGATTTAGCATTCACATAATAGTATTCCTGTGTTTTGTTCTATAAGGCCTTACATACGTTTATACATAATAAATCCTAACACATAATCACATGATGGTTCTGCGTTGCCAGATAATTATCTGACTCAAGAACCATTGTTCTGAACTTTGTTTTCCTGAATTGAATCTGAACTACGATTTGATAACATGTAATGATAATGATATACAGTTGATAACTGAAATATGTACCTGATTTACTGTTCATGTACTGTAGAGATCACTGTTCCGGTGAAGGTTCCGGCACTGATGTTACACGAATGACCTGGTCAACTAAATGAGTCATGCGAGTGACTCATTCGTTTGCCTCAGACATTCGCTAGTCTTTCATTCGTGCGAATGAACTCATTCGTAGGTATCATTCGCACGAATGGGTCTGTATTTTAGAAAAATTCAAAGTCAAACATACTAAACTTAAACAAACGTAAACGAACAAAACAGAATAGTCTATTTAATTACTGATGTAAACTTTATACATTAGAATCCTACAATACACTGAACTAGTGACATTACGTGCACCAACATAATACCACTTTGTATGACCTTGGAAACCACTCTGTTCCTTGCGGATTCTGCTCAACAGGCCCTCGAATAGTGCGAAATCGTATTCGAGGGTTTTCCAATCAAAATCACCAAGCCCCGTGGCAATTCAACGACGCGGAGGCAACGTTTTGGTCAAAATCGAACACCATGGGGATGAGAAACAAACTTGGAGAAGGGATGGCAGCTCAAAACCCTACAGATGTGACAGGGAATATTCAGGGGTCAGAAAAGTTGTGAAAACATTCTGTTTGCAGGTCTATATATAGGCTTTAATCATTCGGATGAATGAGTTGTACGAAACACTCATTCGGGCAAATGGCACAGCCGAATGAGCTGGTTAACCTAGTGAGTCATGTGAGTGGCTCATTCGTTTTCCTCAGAAATTCGCTAGTCGTTCATTCATGCGAATGAACTCATTTGTAGGTATCATTTGAACGAATGGGTCTGTGTTTTAGAAAAGTCAAAGTCAAACATACGAAACTTAAACCAACGAAAACGAACAAAACAGAATTGTCTACTTAATTACTGATATAAACTTTATACATCAAAATCCTATAATACACTGAACTAGTGACATTACATGCACCAACAAAATACCACTTTGTAGGACCCTGGAAACCACTACGTTCCTTGCGGATTCTGCTCAGCAGGCCCTCGAATAGTGCGAAATCATATTCTAGGGTTTTCCAATATAAATCACCAAGCCCCGTGACAATTTCAAGATGCGGAGAAAACCTTTTGATCAAAATCGAACACCACGGGGATGGGAAACGAACTTGTAGTAAGGATGGCAGCTTAAAACCCTCGGATGTGACAGGGAATGTTCAGGGGTCAGAAAAGTTGTGAAAATATTCTGTTTGCAGGTCTATATATAGGCTGTAATCATTTGGACGAATGAGTTGTACGAAACACTCATTCGGGCAAACGGCTCAGCCGAATGAGCTTGTCATCCTAATGAGTCATGTGAGTGGCTCACTCGTTTGCCTCAGACATTCGCAAGTAATTCATTCGTACGAATGAACTCATTCGTAGGTATCATTCGCACGAATGAGTCTGTATTATAGTAAAAGTCAAAGTCAAACACACTAAACTTAAACAAACGTAAACGAACAAAACAAAATAGTCTATTTCAATAATGATATAAACTTTATACATCAAAATCCTACAATACACAAAACTAGGGACATTACATGCACTAACAATATACCACTTTGTAGGACCTTGGAAACCACTCTGTTCCTTGCGGATTCTGCTCAGCAGGACCTCTAATAGTGCGCAACCCTATTCGAGGGTTTCCCAATCAAAATAACCAAACCTCGTGGCAATCTGACTATGCGGAGACAACGTGTTGATCAAAATCGAACATCACGAGGATGAGAAACGAACTTGGAGAAGGGATGGCAGCTCAACACCCTACAGAGGTGACAGGGAATGTTCAGGGGTCAGAAAAGTTGTGAAAGTATTCTATTTGCAGGTCTATATATAGGCTGTAATCATTCGAATGAATGAGTTGTACGAAACACTCATTCGGGCAAACGGCTCAGCCGAATGAGCTTTTCATCCTAATGAGTCATGTGAGTGGCTCACTCGTTTGCCTCAAAAATTCGCTAGTCGTTCATTCGTACGAATGAACTCATTCGTAGGTATCATTTGCACGAATGAGTCTGTATTACAGAAATAGTCAAAGTCAAACATACTAAACTTAAACAAACGTAAACGAACAAAACAAAATAGTCTATTTAATTACTGATATAAACTTTATACATAAAAATCCTACAATACACAAAAGTAGGGACATTACATGCACTAACAGTATACCACTTCGTAGGACCTTGGAAACCACTCTGTTGCTTGCGTATTCTGCTCAGCAGGCCCTTTAATAGTGCGCAATCCTATTCGAGGGTTTTCCAATCGAAATAACCAAGCCTCGTGGCGATCTGACTATGCGGAGACAACGTTTTGATCAAAATCGAACACCACGGGGATGAGAAACGAACCTGGAGAAGGGATGGCATCTCAAAACCCTACGGATGTGACATGGAATGTTCAGTTGTCAGAAAAGTTGTGAAAGTATTTTCTTTGCAGGTCTATATATAGGCTGTACTCATTCGCCCGAATGATTTGTACGAAACACTCGTTCGGGCGAATGGCTCAGCCGAATGACCAGGTCGACCAAATGAGTCATGCGAGCGACTCATTCGTTTGCCTCAGACATTTGCTAGTCTTTCATTCGTGCGAATGAACTCATTCGTAGGTATCACTCGCACGAATGGGTCTGTATTTAAGAAAAAGTCAAAGTCAAACATACTAAACTTAAACAAACGTAAACGAACAAAGCAGAATAGTCTATTTAATTACTGAAATAAACTTTATACATTAAAATCCAACAATACACTGAACTAGTGACATTACATGCACCAACAAAATACCACTTTGTATGACCTTGGAAACCACTCTGTTCCTTGCGGATTCTGCTCAACAGGCCCTCGAATAGTGCGAAATCGTATTCGAGGGTTTTCCAATCAAAATCACCAAGCCCCGTGGAAATTCAACGATGCGGAGACAACGTTTTGGTCAAAATCGAACACCACGGGGATGAGAAAAGAACTTGGAGAAGGGATGGCAGCTCAAAACCCTACAGATGTTACAGGGAATATTTAGGGTCCAGAAAAGTTGTGAAAACATTGTGTTTGCAGGTCTAAATATAGGCTGTAATCATTCGGATGAATGAGTTGTACGAAACACTCATTCGGGAAAATGGCTCAGCCGAATGAGCTGGTCAACCTAGTGAGTCATGTGAGTGGCTCATTCGTTTGCCTCAGACATTCGCTAGTCGTTCATTCATGCGAATGAACTCATTCGTAGGTATCATTTGAACGAATGGATCTATGTTTTAGAAAAGTCAAAGTCAAACATACGAAACCTAAACCAACGAAAACGAACAAAACAGAATTGTCTATTTAATTACTGATATAAACTTTATACATCAAAATCCTACAATACACTGAACTAGTGACAGTACATGCACCAACAAAATACCACTTTGTAGAACCTTGGAAACCACTACGTTCCTTGCGGATTCTGCTCAGCAGGCCCTCGAATAGTGCGAAATCATATTCCAGGGTTTTCCAATATAAATCACCAAGCCCCGTGGCAATTTGAAGATGCGGAGACATCCTTTTGATCAAAATCGAACACCACGGGGATGGGAAACGAACTTGTAGCAGGGATGGCAGCTTAAAACCCACAGATGTGACAGGGAATGTTCAGGGGTCAGAAAGTCGTGAAAACATTCTGTTTGCAGTTCTATATATAGGCTGTAATCATTCGGATGAATGAGTTGTACGAAACACTCATTCGGGCAAACGGCTCAGCCGAATGAGCTTGTCATCCTAATGAGTCATGTGAGTGGCTCACTCTTTTGCCTCAGACATTCGCTCGTCGTTCATTCGTACGAATGAACTCATTCGTAGGTATCATTCGCACGAATGAGTCTGTATTTTAGAAAAAGTCAAAGTCAAACATACTAAACTTAAACAAACGTAAACGAACAAAACAAAACAGTCCATTTCGTTACTGATATAAACTTTATACATAAGAATCCTACAATACACAAAAGTAGGGACATTACATGCACTAACAATATACCACTTTGTAGGACCTTGGAAACCACTTTGTTCCTTGCGTATTCTGCCCAGCAGGCCATCTAATAGTGCGCAATCCTATTCGAGGGTTTTCCAATCGAAATAACCAAGCCTCGTGGCAATCTGACTATGCGGAGACAACGTTTTGATTAAAATCGAACACCACGGGGATGAGAAACGAACTTGGAGAAGGGATGGCAGCTCAAAACCCTACAGATGTGACATGGAATGTTCAGAGGTCAGAAAAGTTGTGAAAGTATTTTCTTTGCAGGTCAATATATAGGTTGTACTCATTCGACCGAATGATTTGTACGAAACACTCGTTCGGGTGAATGGCTAAGCCGAATGACCTGTTCAACCAAATGTGTCATGCGAGTGACTCATTCGTTTGCCTCAGACATTCGCTAGTCTTTAATTCGTGCGAATGAACTCATTTGTAGGTATCATTCGCACCAATGGGTCTGTATTTTAGAAAAAGTCAGAGTCAAACATACTAAACTTAAACAAACGTAAACGAACAAAACAAAATAGTCAATTTAATTACTGATATAAACTTTATACATTAAAATCCTACAATACACTGAATTAGTGACATTACATGCACCAACAAAATACCACTTTATATAACCTTGGAAACCACTCTGTTCCTTGCGGATTCTGCTCAACAGGCCCTCGAATACTGCGAAATCGTATTCGAGGGTTTTCCAATCAAATTACCAAGCCCCGTGGCAATTCAACGATGTGGATACAACGTTTTGGTCAAAATCGAACACCACGGGGATGAGAAACGAACTTGGAGAAGGGACGGCAGCTCAAAACCCTACAGATGTGACAGGGAATGTTCAGGGGTAAGAAAAGTTGTGAAAACATTCTGTTTGCAGGTCTATATATAGGTTGTAATCATTCGGATGAACGAGTTAGACGAAACACTCATTCAGGCAAAGGGCTCAGCCGAATGAGCTGGTCAACCTAATGAGTCATGTGAGTGGCTCATTCGTTTGCCTCAGACATTCGCTAGTCGTTCATTCCTGCGAATGAACTCATTCGTAGGTATCATTCGCACGAATGAGTCTGTGTTACAGAAAAAGTCAAAGTCAAACATACTAAACTTAAACAAACGTAAACGAACAAAACAAAATAGTCTATTTCATTAATGATATAAACTTTAAACATCAAAATCCTAGAATACACAAAACTAGGGACCATACATGCACTAAAAAAATACCACGTTGTAGGACCTTGGAAACCACTCTGTTCCTTGCGTATTCTGCTCAGCATGCCCTCTAATAGTGCGCAATCCTATTCGAGGGTTTTCTAATCGAAATAACCAAGCCTCGTGGCAATCTGACTATGCGGAGACAACGTTTTGATCAAATCGAATACCACGGGGATGAGAAACGAACTTGGAGAAGGGATGGTGGCTCAAAACCCTACGGATGTGACATGGAATGTTCAGTGGTCAGAAAAGTTGTGAAAGTATTCAGTTTGCAGGTCTATATATAGGCTGTACTCATTTGGCCGAATGATTTGTACGACAAACTCATACGGGCGAATGGCTCAGCCGAATGACCTGGTCAACCTAGTGAGTCATGCGAGTGACTCATTCGTTTGCCTCAGACATTTTCTAGTCGTTCATTCATGCGTATGAACTCATTCGTAGGTATCATTCGCACGAATGGTTCTGTATTATACAAAAAGTCAAAGTCAAACATATTAAACTTATACAAACGTAAACGAACAGAATAGTCTATTTCATTTCTGATATAAACTTTATACATAAAAATCCTACGATACACAGAACAAGAGACATTACATACACCCAAAAAATACCACCTTGTAGGACCTTGGAAACCACTCCGTTCGTTGCGGATTCTGCTCAGTAGGCCCTCGAATAGTGCGGAAGACTATTCGAGGGTTTTCCAATCGAAATAACCATGCCCCGTGGCAATCCGACGATGCGGAGACAACGTACTGATCAAAATCGAACACCACGGGGTTGAGAAACAAACTTGGAGAAGGGATGGCGATTCAAAACCCTACGGATGCGACAGGGAATGTTCAGTGGTCAGAAAAGTTGTGAAAGGATTATGTTTGCATGTCTATATATAGGTTGTAATCATTCGGACAAAAGATTTGTACGTAACACTCATTCGGGCGAATGGCTCAGCCGAATGAGCTGGCCACTCATTCGTTTGCCTCAGACATTCGCTGGTCGTTCATTCGTGCGAATGAACTAATTCGTAGGCATCATTGGAACGAATGGGTCTGTATTTTAGAAAAGTCAAAGTTAAACATTCTAAACTTAAACAATAGATAACGAACGAAATTATCTATTTAATTACTGATATAAACTTTATACATCAAAATCCTACAATACACTGAACTAGTGACATTACATGCACCAACAAAATACCACTTTCTAGGACCTTGGAAATCACTACGTTCCTTGCGGATTCTGCTCAGTAGGCCCTCGAATAGTGCAAAATCATATTCGTGGGTTTTCCAATATAAATCACCAAGCCTCGTGGCAATTCGATGATGCAGATGCAACTTTTTGATCAAAATCGAACACCACGGGAATGGGAAACGAAGTTGGAGAAGGGATGGCGGCTCAAAACCCACGGATGTGACAAGGAATGTTCAAGGGTCAGAAAAGTTATGAAAACATTCTGTTTGCAGGTCTATATATAGGCTGTACTCATTCGGCCGAATGATTTGTACGAAACACTCGTTTGGGCGAATGGCTCGGCCGAATGACCTGGTCAACAAAATGAGTCATGCGAGTGACTCAATCGTTTGCCTCAGACATTCGCTAGTCTTTCATTCGTGCGAATGAACTCATTCGGCCGAATGGGTCTGTATTCTAGAAAAAGTCAAAGTCAAACATACTAAACTTAAACTAACGTAAACGAACAAAACAAAATAGTCTATTTAATTACTGATATAAACTTTATAGATTAAAATCCTACAATTCACTGAACTAGTGACATTACACGAACCAACAAAATACCACTTTGTAGGACCTTGGATACCACTCCGTTCCTTGCAGATTCTGCTCAACAGGCCCTCGAATATTGCAAAATCGTATTCGAGGGTTTTCCAATCAAAATCACCAAGCCCCGTGGCAATTCAACGATGCGGAGACAACGTTTTGGTCAAAATCGAACACCACGGGGATGAGAAACGAACTTGGAGAAGGGCTGGCGGCTCAAAACCCTACAGATGTGACAGGGAATGTTCAGGGGTCAGAAAAGTTGTGAAAACATTATGTTCGCAGGTCTCTATATATAGGCTGTAATCATTCGGAAGAAATGAGTAGTACAAAACACTCATTCGGGCAAATGGCTCAGCCGAATGAGCTGGTCAACCTATTGAGTCATGTGAGTGGCTCATTCGTTTGCCTCAGACATTCGCTAGTCATTCATTCGTGCAAATGAACTCATTCGTAGGTATCATTTGTAGAATTCGATCTGCCCAAGATTCATATTAATTTGATGTGGCTAATGTGATATGATCCAAGTCGGGTCATACCCAATAACAAGCTAGACAAACACCTACTTATTTGTTTATTGATTTGATCAATTAAATAAATAATAACACTTAAGACATTTAGAAAGTGGTTTTCTAAATAGATGCACTTGAGAAATTAATATTCAACATGGGTTAATTTATTTATGAGAGATTACTTTATAATTGTTATTTAATGGTTAAGTAACATTATTAAAGTTTATAAAATGTAACATGACTTGTAATGTGTTACAAGTTTTTAATTAAAAGGGGTTTTAATTAAAATCTTGTTAAATAAATAAAGTGGGAAAATTTGAAAGGGAGCCACCCCATTGGACCATTATTTTCGGCCATTAAGTGGTCTTGGGAGACCACACCCACATTGATTTATGCAAGCTACATTTGACCATTAAGGATACATGCAATTCTTACTCTCTCTCTCTCAAGAACATCTAAGGGGCCGTTTGGTTGGATCTGAACCATTAAGTGCTGAATGGTTAAGATGTCTGAATGGTTAAGAGGGTCTGAACCATTAAGTGCTGAACCGGTTAAGACCGTTTGGTTACACGTCTGAATGAAAAATGAAAAAAAAAACTAAAAAAAAAAACTTTTTTTTGATCAAAAACGTAGCCCTCACCAGCGACGCCTCCACCATCACCGAACATCTCCTCCATCAGCCCCTTCACCCAACTGGTAGCTTCCTCCGTCGACCGCCGCCTACATCGCCGAACATCTCCTCCGTCGCCCCCTTCATCGTCGTCACCTGCAACTCCTAGCATCCGGTCGCTCAAGCTTTCTGCACCATCGCTCAAGCATTCTGCAACATCGCTCAAGCTTTCTGCACCATCCCCTAGCATCGCCATCACCTGCAACTCCGGTGAGCAGTGGTCTTCGACGTCGCCACATGGTTAATCGATCATCTTCTCCAATCTAGGGTTAGGGGCGGACGACGAAGCGATGAAGCAACGGAGGGAAGTGAGCGGCGGTCGTCAGCGGTATTGAGAGGCGGTTGGTAGGCGGTAGTGAGAGACGGTCGGTCGGCGGTAGTGAGCGGCGGTGGCTGGATCCTTGGTCGGAGAAGTTCGAACCCACCAAATGTGCAAGCAGCAGCCTTGATTTCTTGATTTCTCCCATTCAGACTTGGTTTGAAGACTGAATGATTCAGACCTCCATTCAGACCTTGGATCCCATTCAGACGTGTTTATTTTACACGAAACAAACGGTCTGAATCTGAATGGTTCAGATTCAGACCCATTCAGACCCTACCAAACAGCCCCCTAAGTCTTTTTCTCCTTTTCTTCCTCTCTATTTTTCGGCAGAAAAGGTGGGTTTTAGAGGCTGATTTTCAGCTTAAATCAAGTGTGTTTTAAGGCTGAAATCAAGTGTTAAGAACCTAGCATTCAAGGTGTTTGTTGGTGGCTTGGGGTATCACGGATTTGAGGTCTTCTTGCTTGAAGATTAAGCTCTCAAACATCATCATCTTCAACTTATATTACACGAGTTCAAAGAGGTATTATATGATGTTTTGAATGGTTATTTGATAGCATGTTATTTCATATTTAGATCCATTGTTCTTGGGTTTTTGTTTTAACAAGTGTATATGACACAAAAAAACTCACTAATCTTAAAATGTTTAAGAATAAACTCCGCTGCGTTTTCATATAAAAATGGTTAATATGACTTTGATAAACATCACAAAAACCCTTCAATGGCATCAAGAGCCGGTTATATGGATACATGCTTCAAAAATCGAAATTTTCGGGTCTTTTTTTTAGTAAAAGTGGGCTGAAAATTTCACACATGGAAATCCCTTTATTTTTCAAGATATTATTTTATATGCATGTAAGAATCTTGAAAAATTAAAATCATGAGATGGTTTGTTTGTTTAGACAAAAACCCACTTGGATTTGGTTTATGTTGGCCGAAATTTTGGGTTAGAAAAGGGACCATGTTTATATTTTTTTATATATGCATTTGGATGTATTTTAGTGCATAATCCTAGCCATGACCTTGTGTTTGAATATTTGTGGTTGTGATTTTATTTGGTTGAAATAAAGGCATGTAATTTATTTGTTTCATTTGGCATGTAATAAATAGATTAGTTGCACTTTATTTTTCTAGAAAAATGTATTAGGATTTTTCTATGTAATTGTACTTTTGGGGCTGATTTGGATGACCAAGAAGGTGCCTAAAGAACATGGAGAAATCACAACACAAAAGGGTCACTTGAAGCATTTGGATGCAAGTTCAAGTGGGAGTTCATCAACACAACATTGTGTCATGTTTTACCCTTAGGAATGACCTTTTGACACACTTGTTATGGCAAGCAAGTGTTGTCAAAATAGTTGGCTATGGTTATGCACTTATATTTTATGTTTGGTTGATTATTTGGTTGTTTAGATGAGTTTGATTTTTTGAAAATGCATAAACTAGTTAAACAACTAAAAATAAAACAAGCACAAAATTGGTTCTATAAAAATCATTAAAGGAATTAATAAAATGGTTTATTAAAGGTTAATGATTTAATAAAAATGAGTTTTAATAAAAGGAATCAAAAACAAATTTTTTTTTATATAAATACCATGTATTTGAATGCATACAAATAGTATGGTATAAAAGGTTTTTCTAAAAACTAGAATTTTAGAAACTATAAAGACCCTTCACAAAACAAGTTTTAACACCATCTTTTTAAACAACACTCAATTCACTTGCAACTTATTTATGGGATAAAGGTCAACTAACCATAAACTTAGAAACTTGTGAAGTTGAGGTGAAATTACCGTATTTGTGGGATAAAGGTCACCTAACTGTAGGATTCGATCTGCCCAAGATACATATTAAATTGATGTGGCTAGTGTGATATGATCCAAGTCAGGTCATACCCAATAACAAGCTAGACAAACACCTGCAATATGTATTTACTGATTTGATCAATTAAATAAATAACAACACTTAATACATTTAGAAAGTGGTTTTCTAAATAGATGCTCTTGAGAATTAATAAATAACATGGGTTTATTTATTTTGAGAGATTACTTTATATTGTTATTTAAAAGGTTAAATAACATTATTAAGTTGACATAACATGTCTTGTTACATGTTTAATGTTACAAGTTTATTTAAAAAGGTTTTAAATAAATACTTGATACATATGACATTTTAATTAAATGGATTAATTAAAATCAAGTTAAATGAGTTGGATGGGAAAATTTAAAAGGCAAGCCCCTCATTGGAACCCTTTAATTCGGCCCTTAATGGCTGATTTAAACCCACCAATCACTTGGAGATTGCTTCATAAGATGGACAATCAAAGACACAAGGCATTAATCTCATTTTATCTCAAAAATTCATTGCATCTCTCTTTTTTTTCTTCTCTAATCCTCGGCAGAAAGGGCAGGAAAGAGGGCAGTTTTGTGCTGGAACAAGTGTGTTCTAAGGGCCAAAATAGTGTTGAAAACCTAGCAATCAAAGGGTGTCTTGTTGGAGCTTGGGGTATAGCTACTTGACGTCTTCTAGGTTGAAGATTTGGCTCATAAACATCATCATCTTCATCTTATAATCCACAAGTTTTAAGAGGTAGTATATGATGTTTTGAATGATTGTTTGATAGCATGTTCTTCCATATAAAGATCCTTGTTTATGGGTTTTGTTTTAATCTAATGTATTTGATGCATAAACTAACTAATCTCAAAATGGTTTTTGATTATAACTCCGCTGCGTTTTTTAACATATTAATGGTTAATATGACTTTGATAAAAATCTACAAAACCCAACAATGGCATCAAGAGCCGGTTATATGGATACATGCTTCAAAAATCAAAATTTTCGGGTCCTTTTTCCATAAAAAGTGGGCTGGAAATTTCACCTATGGCAAACCCTTTGTTTTTCAAGATATTACTCTTATATGCATAGTAAGGATCTTGAAAAATTATAGCCATAAGATGGCTTGTTTGTTTGGACAAAAACCCATTTGAGTTTGGTTAATGTTGGCCGAGATTTTGGGTTCAAAAGGGGCTGCCATTCACGGTTTTTGTATACGTATTTGGATGTGTTTTAGTGCATAAAACCTAGCCATGACCTTGTGTTTGATTGTTTGTGGTTGTGATTTCATTTGGTTGTAATAAAGGCATGTAATTTATTTGTTTCATTTGGTATGTAATAAAGTAGTTTAGCTTGCACTTTATTTTTCCTAGAAAAATGTATCAGTTTTTTTTCTATGTAACTTGTCTTTGGGGCTGATTTGTGAGACAAAGAAGGAGCCTAAAGATGGTGATGGAATCACAACACAAAAGGAATACTTGAAGCATTTGGATGCAAGTTCAAGTGGGAGTTCATCAACACAACCTTGTGTCATGTTTTACCCTAAAAATGACCTTTTGACACACTTGTTATGGCAAGCAAGTGTGGTCATAGTAGTTGGCTATGGTTATGCACTTATATTTTATGTTTGGTTGTTTATTTTGTTGTTTGAATGAGTTTGACATTTTAATGAAAATTGAATAAACTAGTTAAACAACTAAGATAAAACAAGCATAAAATTGGTTCTATAAAAATCTTAAAGGAATTAATAAAATGGGTTTATTAAGGGTTAATGATTTAATAAAAAATGAGTTTTATTAAAAGGAATCATAAAAATTGTTTTTAATAAAATACCATGCATTTGAATGCATACAAATAGTATGGTATAAAAGGTTCTTCTAAAAACTAGAATTTTAGAAACTATAAAAACCCTTTACAAAACAAGTTTTAACACCATCCTTTTAAACAACACTCGATTCACTTGTAACTCGTTTATTGGATAAAGGTCACCTAACCATAAATGCCGAAACTTGTGAAGTTGAGGTGAAATTACCGTATTTGTGGGATAAAGGTCACCTAACCACTTGTATTTGTAAAATCACACGTGTGTTTAAGTAGGACGACTTGATTTGGAAATCATGCATTAGGATGAGCGAAGCATGACGTACAAACGGTGTTGATGGGATAAACATGCCAAACAAAACATAAGATGTTTAAAATCGATCCCATACACTAGAAATTGTAATAGGTTACAATTGTCAAACGTTGACTACCTTGTTAATTTAAATAAAGGGATAAAGGTCACCTAACCGATATTTAAATATAACGTTGGATTCTACATTTTAATTATTAATTGTCTATAAGACATAAAAGGGTATTAATAATTAAAATACACTGATATTAAAAATACTAAAATTGAACTTTGTAAAATTGTAGATGGCAAACAACAACAACGCAATCCCGACCGTCCATAACTTATCACTAAGAACCATCCTCGACAAGGAACGTCTTAACAATGGGAACTTCATGGATTGGTACCGAAACTTGAGAATCGTTCTCAGGCAAGAAAAGAAGTCATATGTATTAGAATATCCCATTCCCGACCAACCCGATGAGGATAACGTGGAGGCCTTTAACGATTGGGTCAAGTACGTCGAGGACTCCGTGCAAGTCTCATGTCTAATGTTGGCGAGTATGACTCCCGATTTACAAAAGGACTTTGAGAACCACAATGCTTATGACATGATCACCCAGTTGAAGGAAATGTTTCAACAACAATCTAGGGTGGAACGGTTCGAAACGGTTCGAGCACTTCATGCATGTCGGATGGACGAGAACCAATCGGTTTCATCTTATGTTCTCAAGATGAAATGCCACATTGATCGCCTCGAGATACTTAACTGCCGTGTCTCCACTGAGTTAGCTACGGATTTGATCCTTAACTCCCTGTCCAAAAGGTTTGAAACCTTTGTTATGAATTATAATATGAATGGATGGGACAAGAGCATTGGTGAACTTCATTCAATGCTCAAAACGGCCGAGGCGGGTATGGGTAAAAAGGTTTTACCGGTCCTTACGATCAATGAGGGAGGTAATAAGAAAAGGAACCACCCCGACCCCAAGGCAAGTGTTGCCAAAGGGAAAGGGCACGTCAAGGGGAAGGGTAAAGGAAAAGCTAAAATGGAACCAACCAAACCGAAGGAAAAGAAGCAAAAGGTTGCTAAAGATGACCCATGTTTTGAATGTGGTGAGATAGGCCATTGGAAACGAAATTGTCCAGTCTATCTCAAAGAGTTGAAAGCTAAGAGGGATGCGGGGCAAACCTCAGGTACAAATTTTATGATACAAGTTGAGCTAAATGTTATTTCTTCTAACACATGGGTACTAGATACCGGATGTGGAACTCATATTTGCAATTTGTTGCAGGGGTTCAAAAGAAGTGAACATTATGTAAAAGGGGAAATAAGTCTCTTCATGGGCAATGGTGCAAAGGTTCATGTTGAAGCCCAAGGATACTATGTTTTGAAGCTTCCAAGTGGTTTGGAAGTTATTTTGAAAAACATTTTGTATGCTCCTAGTTTGACTAGGAATATTATTTCAGTTTCCCTTTTAAGACAATATGGTTATGATTTCAAGTTTGTTGACAATGATATTCATGTTTCTTTAAATCATATGTTCTATTTTAAGGCTATGCCTTGCAATGGTATTTATGAATTGGTTCATGATAACACAACATATGATAGCTCAATGTACCAAGCTACCACCAAAAGGCTCAAATTAGATTTGAGTGATTCCTATCTTTGGCATTGTCGCCTTGGACACATAAACAAAAATCGCATGCAAAAACTTCAAAAGAATGGTCTTTTAAAAACAATTGAAAATGATTCATTTGATGTATGCGAGTCTTGTTTACAAGGTAAGATGACAAAGGCCCCTTTTAGTGGGACTAATGAAAGGGCAAAAGATTTATTAAGGATCATACATTCGGATGTATGTGGACCTTTTAAACCGATGACTAGGAATGGTGAAAGATACTTCATTACCTTTACCGACGACTATAGTTGTTATGGGTATGTGTACTTGTTAAGACACAAACATGAATCTTTTGAAATATTCAAAATCTTCAAGAATGAAGTAGAAAATCAACTCAGCAAAGCGGTCAAGATTCTTCGAACCGATAGAGGAGGTGAATACCTAAGTAGTGAATTTCAAGAGTATCTTAGAAGTTGTGGGATTGTCTCACAACTTACTCCACCTGGAACACCACAACATAATGGTGTGTCTGAGAGGAAGAATCGGACTCTATTGGATATGGTTCGATCTATGATGGCTAGAAGCACACTACCTCTATCATTTTGGGGTTTCGCTTTGCTCTCTGCGGCCCGTATTTTAAATATGGCCCCAACCAAGAAAGTGTAAAGGACACCTTTCGAAATATGGCATGGAAAGGTTCCATCATTGTCATATTTAAAAGTTTGGGGGTGTGAGGCTTATCCTAAGCAATACACTCAAAACAAACTGGAAGCTCGATCCACTAGCTGTGTCTTTGTTGGATATCCTAGAGATTGTATGGGATATTATTTCTATGATCCAACAGAGCAGAAAGTGTTTATTGCTCGAAAGGCAGAGTTCTTGGAAACTAAGTTCCTTTCAGAAGGAACTAGTGGAAGAACAGTGGAACTTGAAGAGGTTCAAGATTCACAAGACGATACACATTTGGTTGTTACTACCAATCAACATGAGGATGTTGAGAATGATCATGTGGATGATCAAGATACACAAAACGTTCACAGATCTGGTAGAATTAGTGTTCCTCCTGAGAGATATGGATTTTTCATGGATGGATGCTATGTGGTGGATTCCAATGAACCAACCACATACCGTGATGCAATGTCAAAACCTGATTTTGACAAATGGCAAGAAGCCATGAATGTTGAGATGCAATCCATGTATGATAACCAAGTTTGGGAATTGGTTACACCACCTCTTAAATCCAAGGTAGTTGGAAGTAAGTGGGTTTTCAAAAAGAAAACCGATATGCATGGAAACTTGGATACTTATAAAGCTAGACTTGTAGCAAAAGGTTTCACTCAAACTCAAGGTGTTGATTATGATGAAACTTTCTCGCCTGTGGCAATGCTAAAGTCTATCAGGATATTGTTTGCCATAGCTGCATATTATGACTATGAGATTTGGCAAATGGATGTCAAAACCGCTTTCCTTAATGGATATCTTGAGGAAGATGTCCATATGGAACAGCCTGAAGGTTTTGTCGATCCAAAACATCCTAATAAGGTATGTAAGTTAAAGAAGTCAATCTATGGATTGAAACAAGCATCGAGAAGTTGGAATCATCGTTTTGATGATGAAGTAAAGAAATTTGGCTTCATCAAAAACGCTGATGAAGCTTGTGTGTATAAAAAGGCTAGTGGGAGCATCATTACTTTCCTTGTATTATATGTCGATGACATTCTACTATTTGGAAATGACATTCCAACCTTGGAAGGTGTAAAAACCTGACTTGGAAGCTGTTTTTCCATTAAGGATCTTGGTGAAGCCGCCTATATTTTGGGAATAAAGATCTATAGGGATAGATCAAGGCGGTTGATAGGTTTAAACCAAAGTGCATACATTGACAAAGTCTTGAAAAGGTTCAAGATGGAAAATTCTAAGAAAGGTTTAGTACCTATTCAAAAGGGGACTATATTGAGCACGTCCCAATGCCCTAGTTCAAAGGTTGAGCAAGAAAGAATGAATGGAGTCACGTATGCATCTGCTATAGGATCCATCATGTATGCAATGATATGTACAAGGCCGGACGTGTCATGTGCTCTAAGCATGACAAGTAGATATCAACAGAATCCTGGTAATAGTCATTGGATGGCTGTTAAAAGTATTTTGAAATACCTTAGAAACACTAAGGATATCTTCTTAATATACGGATCTGGTGAGGAGGAACTCATTGTAAAGGGTTACACGGATGCGAGTTTCCAAACTGATCGAGATGATTCACGATCACAGTCGGGATATGTCTTCATTTTGAATGGAGGAGCGGTCTCTTGGAAGAGCTCAAAGCAAGATGTAGTGGCACTATCTACAACAGAATCAGAATACATCGCCGCTTCATTGGCAGCTCAAGAGGCTTCATAGCTAAGGAAGTTCATTGCCGATCTAGGGGTTGTTGCTACCATTCAAGACCCCCTAGAGATCTTTTGTGATAACGAGGGGGCCATTGCTCAAATCAAGGAACCTCGTGCTCATCAAAAGACTCGGCACATAGAACGGAGGTTCAACTACATAAAGGATGAAGTTGAAAAGGGAAAGATATGTATTCGCAAATTTCACACCGATCAAAACATTGCAGATCCATTCACGAAGCTCCTTGAAAGGACAAAGCATGAAAGTCATACTTGTTCCTTAGGACTTCGATATTCTAGTGATTGGAGTTGATTAAATTTTGTATTTGGATATCGGAACTTATGTAATTTGACTTGATTATATGGTTATAATTTTCATTTATTGTTCCATTTTAGCATGTTTAAATCCATGAATAAATGAGTTATTCTAAACGTCCGTAGTCGGTCATATTTGTGGGAACAACTATGAATGTAAGACTATTATAAACTTGGATTGGTTGATATTCACAAGGTATGAATATAGAGCAAGAGGTTGCTACCAAGGTTCATTGATATCTATGGGATATAGATATAGGACTGGCCCGCTCTCAAATATTTCTTCATGGAATCTTTGTGATTAGTCAAAAGAAATATTGAGTAAAGGCGAATATCATTATGTCCTCAGACCTGAGATACATATTGGGTCTTGATATTCACCAAGTATTGTACTTTGACTTAGTACTTTGCTGTTCTGAAACATGGCAGTACATAAGGCTGAGTTCAGGTATGATACAAGGTGATTGTGAGAGACGTATGCAGTCAAGATGGAATTTGTTCCTCTTATTCGTTGAGAGTAAGATGTCTAAGGCCTGTTAAAGTTAAATCATCGGAGAATGACAACTCTTTGTCTCCAGGATTTAACATGACATCTGTAACAAAAGGATAAATGATTGATTCACCTAAATCATATTCAAGTAAGGTACTTGAAGAGGATGATGTTATTGAATGGCACTTAATCATATACATTAAGGGTAGCAAACCGTTGCTAGGCGTTATTTGCTGCTTGTATCAATCTTCTATGAATCTTGTGCAAGTGGGAGATTGTAGGATTCGATCTGCCCAAGATACATACTAAATTGATGTGGCTAGTGTGATATGATCCAAGTAAGGTCATACCCAATAACAAGCTAGACAAACACATGCAATATTTATTTACTGATTTGATCAATTAAATAAATAACAACACTTAATACATTTAGAAAGTGGTTTTCTAAATAGATGCACTTGAGAATTAATAAATAACATGGGTTTATTTATTTTGAGATATTACTTTATATTGTTATTTAAAAGGTTAAATAACATTATTAAGTTGATATAACATGTCTTGTTACATGTATAATGTTACAAGTTTATTTAAAAAGGTTTTAAATAAATACTTGATACACATGACATTTTAATTAAATGGATTAATTAAAATCAAGTTAAATGAGTTGGATGGGAAAATTTAAAAGGCAAGCCCCTCATTGGACCCCTTTAATTCGACCCTTAATGGCTGATTTAAACCCACCAATCCCTTGGAGATTGCTTCATAAGATGGACAATCAATGACACAAGGCATTAATCTCATTTTATCTCAAAAATTCATTGCATCTCTCTTTTTTTTCTTCTCTAATCCTCGGCAGAAAGGGCAGGAAAGAGGGCAGTTTTTGTACTGGAACAAGTGTGTTCTAAGGGCCAAAATAGTGTTGAAAACCTAGCAATCAAGGGTGTCTTGTTGGAGCTTGGGGTATAGCTACTTGAGGTCTTCTAGGTTGAAGATTTGGCTCATAAACATCATCATCTTCATCTTATAATCCACGAGTTTTAAGAGGTAGTATATGATGTTTTGAATGATTGTTTGATAGCATGTTCTTCCATATAAAGATCCTTGTTTATGGGTTTTGTTTTAATCTAATGTATTTGATGCATAAACTAACTAATCTCAAACTGGTTTTTGATTATAACTCCGCTGCGTTTTTTAACATATTAATGGTTAATATGACTTTGATAAAAATCTACAAAACCCAACACTAACCACTTGTATTTGTAAAATCACACGTGTGTTTAAGAAGGACGACTTGATTTGGAAATCATGCATTAGGATCACCGAAGCATGACGTACAAAAGGTGTTGATGGGATAAACATGCCAAACAAAACATAAGATGTTTAAACCGATCCCATACACTAGAAATTGTAATAGGTTACAATTCTCAAGACGTTGACTACCTTGTTAATTTAAATAAAGGGATAAAGATCACCTAACCAATATTTAAATGTAACGTTGGATTCTAGATTTTAATTACTAATTGTCTATGAGACATAAAAGGGTATTAGTAATTAAAATACATTGATATTAAAAATACTAAAATTGAACTTTGAAAAATTGTAGATGGCAGCTAACAACAACAACGCAAACCCGAACGTCCACAACCTATCACAAAGAACCACCCTCGAAAAGGAACGTCTTAACCATGAGAACTTCATGAATTGGTACCGAAACTTGAGAATTGTTCTCAAGCAAGAGAAGAAATCCTATGTGTTGGACGATCCTATTCCCGATCAACCCGATGAGAATGACGTGGAAGCCTTTAACGATTGGGTCAAGTACGTCGAGAACTTAGTGCAAGTCTCATGTCTAATGTTGGCGAGTATGACTTCCGATTTACAAAAGGACTTTGAGAACCACAATGCTTATGATATGATCACCCAGTTGAAGGAAATGTTCCAACAACAATCTAGGGTGGAACGGTTCGAAACGGTTCGAGCACTTCATGCATGTCGGATGGACGAGACCCAATCAGTTTCATCTTATGTTCTCAAGATGAAAAGCCACATTGATCGCCTCGAGAGACTTAACTGCCGTGTCTCAAATGAGTTAGCTACGGATTTGATCCTTAACTCCCTATCCAAAAGGTTTGAAACCTTTGTTATGAATTATAATATGAATGGATGGGACAAGAGCATTGGTGAGCTTCATGCAATGCTCAAAACGGCCGAGGCGGGTATGGGTAAAAAGGTTTTACCGGTCCTTACGATCAATGAGGGAGGTAGTAAGAAGAGGAACCACCCCGACCCCAAGGCAAGTGTTGCTAAAGGGAAAGGGCACGTCAAGGGGAAGGGTAAGGGAAAAGCTAAAATGGAACCAACCAAACCGAAAGAAAAGAAGCAAAAGATTGCTAAAGATGACCCATGTTTTGAATGTGGTGAGATAGGCCATTGGAAACGCAATTGTCCGGTCTATCTCAAAGAGTTGAAAGCTAAGAGGGATGCGGGGCAAACCTCAGGTACAAATTTTATGATACAAGTTGAGCTAAATGTTATTTCTTCAAACACATGGGTACTAGATACGGGATGTGGAACTCATATTTGCAATTTGTTGCAGGGGTTCAAAAGAAGTGAACATTATACAAAAGGGGAAATAAGTCTCTTCATGGGCAATGGTGCAAAGGTTCATGTTGAAGCCCAAGGAGACTATGTTTTGAAGCTTCCAAGTGGTTTGGAAGTTATTTTGAAAAATATTTTGTATGCTCCTAGTTTGACTAGGAATATTATTTCAGTTTCTCTTTTAAGACAATATGGTTATGATTTCTAGTTTGTTGACAATGATATTCATGTTTCTTTAAATCGTATGTTTTATTTTAAGGCTATGCCTTGTAATGGTATTTATGAATTGGTTCATGATAACACAACATATCATAGCTCAATGTACCAAGCTACCACCAAAAGGCTCAAATTAGATTTGAGTGATTCCTATCTTTGGCATTGTCGCCTTGGACACATAAACAAAAATCGCATGCAAAAACTTCAAAAGAATGGTCTTTTAAAAACTAATGAAAATGATTCATTTGATGTATGCGAGTCTTGTTTACAAGGTAAAATGACAAAGGCCCCTTTTAGTGGGACTAATGAAAGGGCAAAGGATTTATTAGGGATCATACATTCGGATGTATGTGGACCTTTTAATCTGATCACAAGGAATGGTGAAAGATACTTCATTACCTTTACCGATGACTATAGTCGTTATGGGTATGTGTACTTGTTAAGACACAAACATGAATCTTTTGAAATGGTCAAAATCTTCAAGAATGAAGTAGAAAATCAACTCAGCAAACCGGTCAAGATTCTTCGAACCGATAGAGGAGGTGAATACCTAAGTAGTGAATTTCAAGAGTATCTTAGAAGTTGTGGGATTGTCTCACAACTTACTCCACCTGGAACACCACAACATAATGGTGTGTCTGAGAGGAGGAATCAGACTCTATTGGATATGGTTCGATCTATGATGGCTAGAAGCACACTACCTCTATCATTTTGGGGTTTCGCTTTGCTCTCTGCGGCCCGTATTTTAAATATGGCCCCAACCAAGAAAGTGGAAAGGACACCTTTCGAAATATGGCATGGAAAGGTTCCATCATTGTCATATTTAAAAGTTTGGGGGTGTGAGGCTTATCCTAAGCAATACACTCAAAACAAACTGGAAGCCCGATCCACTAAGTGAATCTTTGTTGGATATCCTAGAGATTGTATGGGATATTATTTCTATGATCCAACAGAGCAGAAAGTGTTTATTGCTCGAAAGGCAAAGTTCTTGGAAACTAAGTTCCTTTCGGAAGGAACTAGTGGAAGAACAGTGGAACTTGAAGAGGTTCAAGATTCACAAGACGATACACATTTGGTTGATACTAGCAATCAACATGAGGATTTTGAGAATGATCATGTGGATGATCAAGATACACAAAACATTCGCAGATCTGGTAGAATTAGTGTTCCTCCTGAGAGATACGGATTTTTTATGGATGGATGATATGTGGTGGATTCCGATGAACCAACCACATACCATGATGCAATGTCAAAACCTGATTTTGACAAATGGCAAGAAGCCATGAACATTGAGGTGCAATCCATGTATGATAACCAAGTTTGGGAATTGGTTACACCACCTCTTAAGTCCAAGGTAGTTGGAAGTAAGTGGGTTTTCAAGAAGAAAACCGATATGCATGGAAACTTGGATACTTATAAAGCTAGACTTGTAGCAAAAGGTTTCACTCAAACTCAAGGTGTTGATTATGATGAAACCTTCTCACCTGTTGCGATGCTAAAGTCTATTAGGATATTGTTTGCCATAGCTGCATATTATGACTATGAGATTTGGCAAATGGATGTCAAAACCGCTTTCCTTAATGGATATCTTGAGGAAGATGTCCATATCGAACAGCCTGAAGGTTTTGTCGATCCAAAACATCCTAATAAGGTATGTAAGTTAAAGAAGTCAATCTATGGATTGAAACAAGCATCGAGAAGTTGGAATCATCGTTTTGATGATGAAGTAAAGAAATTTGGCTTCATCAAAAACGCTGACGAAGCTTGTGTCTATAAAAAGGCTAGTGGGAGCATCATTACTTTCCTTGTATTATATGTCTATGACATTCTACTATTTGGAAATGACATTCCAACCTTGCAAGCTGTAAAAGCCTGGCTTGGAAGCTGTTTTTCCGTTAAGGATCTTGGTGAAGCCGCCTATATTTTAGGAATAAACATCTATAGGGATAGATCAAGGCGGTTGATAGGCTTAAACCAAAGTGCATATATTGACAAAGTCTTGAAAAGGTTCAAGATGGAGAATTCTAAGAAGAGTTTGGTACCTATTCAAAAGGGGACTATATTGAGTAGATCTCAATGCCCTAGTTCAAAAGATGAGCAAGAAAGAATGAATGGAGTCCCATATGCGTCTGGTATAGGATCCATCATGTATGCAATGATATGCACTAGACCGGACGTGTCATGTGCTCTAAGCATGACAAGCAGATATCAACAGAATCCTGGAAATAGTCATTGGATGGCCGTTAAGAGTATTTTGAAATACCTTTGAAACACTAAGGATATGTTCTTAATATATGGATCTGGTGAGGAGGAACTCGTTGTAAAGGGTTACACGGATGCAAGTTTCCAAACTGATCGAGATGATTCACGATCACAGTCGCCGCTGGAGGAGCTGTCTCTTGGAAAAGCTCAAAGCAAGATGTAGTGGCATTATCTACAACAGAATCAGAATACATCGCCGCTTCATTGGCAGCTCAAGAAGCTGCATGGATAAGGAAGTTCATTGCCGATCTAGGGGTTGTTGCTACCATTCAAGACCCTCTAGAGATCTTTTGTGATAACGAAGGGGCCATTGCTCAAATCAAGGAACCTCGTTCTCATCAAAAGACTAGGCACATCGAACGGAGGTTCAACTACATAAGGGATGAAGTTGAAAAGGGAAAGATTTGTATTCGCAAAGTTCACACAGATCAAAACATTGCGGATCCATTCACGAAGCTCCTTGAAAGGACAAAGCATGAAAGTCATACTTGTTCCTTAGGACTTCGATATTCTAGTGATTGGAGTTGATCAAATTTTGTATTTGGATATCGGAACTTAAGTAATTTGACTTGATTATATGGTTATAATTTTCATTTACTGTTCCATTTTAGCATGTTTAAATCCATGAATAAATAAGTTATTCTAAAAGTCCGTAGTCGGTCATATTTGTGGGAACAACTATGAATGTAAGACTATTATAAACTTGGATTGGTTGATATTCACAAGGTATGAATATAGAGCAAGAGGTTGCTGCCAAGGTTCATTGATATCTATGGGATATAGATATAGGACTGGCCCGGTCTCAAATATTTCTTCATGGAATCTTTGTGATTTGTCATAAGAAATATTGAGTAAAGGCGAATATCATTGTGTCCTCAGACCTGAGATACATATTGGGTCTTGATATTCACCAAGTATTGTACTTTGACTTAGTACTTTGCTGTTCTGAAACATGGCAGTACATAAGGCTGAGTTCAGGTATGATACAAGGTGATTGTGAGAGACGTATGTAGTCAAGATGGAATTTGTTCCTCTTATTCGTTGAGAGTAAGATGTCTAAGGCATGTTAAAGTTAAATCGTCGGAGAATGACAACTCTATGTCTCCAGGATTTAACATGACATCTGTAACAAAAGGATAAATGATTGATTCACCTAAATCATATTCGAGTAAGGTACTTGAAGAGGATGATGTTATTGAATGGCACTTAGTCATATACATTAGGGGTAGCAAACCGTTGCTAGGCGTTATTTGCTGCTTGCATCAATCTTCTATGAATCTTGTGCAAGTGGGAGATTGTAGAATTCGATCTGCCCAAGATTCATATTAATTTGATGTGGCTAATGTAATATGATCCAAGTCGGGTCATACCCAATAACAAGCTAGACAAACACCTACTTATTTGTTTATTGATTTGATCAATTAAATAAATAATAACACTTAAGACATTTAGAAAGTGGTTTTCTAAATAGATGCACTTGAGAAATTAATATTCAACATGGGTTTATTTATTTATGAGAGATTACTTTATAATTGTTATTTAATGGTTAAGTAACATTAATAAATTTTATATAATGTAACATGACTTGTAATGTGTTACAAGTTTTTATTTAAAAGGGGTTTTAATTAAAATCTTGTTAAATAAATCAAGTGGGAAAATTTGAAAGGGAGCCACCCCATTGAACCATTATTTTCGGCCATTAAGTGGTCTTGGGAGACCACACCCACATTGATTTATGCAAGCTACATTTGACCATTAAGGATACATGCAATTCTTACTCTCTCTCTCAAGAACATCTAAGTCTTTTTCTCCTTTTCTTCCTCTCTATTTTTCGGCAGAAAAGGTGGGTTTTAGAGGCTGATTTTCAGCTTAAATCAAGTGTGTTTTAAGGCTGAAATCAAGTGTTAAGAACCTAGCATTCAAGGTGTTTGTTGGTGGCTTGGGGTATCACGGATTTGAGGACTTCTTGCTTGAAGATTAAGCTCTAAAACATCATCATCTTCAACTTATATTACACGAGTTCAAAGAGGTATTATATGATGTTTTGAATGGTTATTTGATAGCATGTTATTTCATATTTAGATCCATTGTTCTTGGGTTTCTGTTTTAACAAGTGTATATGACACAAAAAAACTCACTAATCTTAAAATGTTTAAGAATAAACTCCGCTGCGTTTTCATATAAAAATGGTTAATATGACTTTGATAAACATCACAAAAACCCTTCATCATTCTCACGAATGAGTCTGTATTATAGAAAAAGTCAAAGTCAAACATACTAAACTTAAACAAACGTAAATGAACAAAACAGAATAGTCTATTTCATTAATGATATAAACTTTATACATCAAAATCCTACAATACACAAAACTAGGGACATTACATTCACTAACAAAATACCACTTTGTAGGACCTTGGAAAAAATTCTGTTCCTTGAGGATTCTGCTCAGCAGGCCTCTAATAGTGCGCAATCCTATTCGAGGGTTTTCTAATCGAAATGACCAAGCGTCTTGGCAATCTGACTATACGGAGACAACATTTTGATCAAAATCGAACACCACGGGGATGAGAAACGAACTTGGGGAAGGGATGGAGGCTCAAAACCCTACAGATGTGACATGGAATGTTCAGTGGTCAGAAAAGTTGTGAAAGTATTCTGTTTGCAGGTCTATATATAGGCTGTACTCATTTGGCCGAATGATTTGTACGACAAACTCAATTGGGCGAATGGCTCAGCCGAATGACCTGGTCAACCAAATGAGTCATGCGAGTGACTCATTCGTTTGCCTCAGACATTCGCTAGTCTTTCATTCGTGCGAATGAACTCATTCGTAGGTATCATTCGCACGAATGGGTCTGTATTATACAAAAAGTCAAAGTCAAACATACTAAACCTAAACAAACGTAAACGAACAAAACAAAATAGTCTATTTCATTTCTGATATAAACTTTATACATCAAATCCTACGATACACAGAACAAGAGACATTACATACACCCAAAAAATACCACCTTGTAGGACCTTGGAAACCACTCCGTCCGTTGCGGATTCTGCTCAGTAGGCCCTCGAATAGTGCGGAAGACTATTCGAGAGTTTTCCAATCGAAATAACCATGCCCCGTGGAAATCCAACGATGCGGAGACAACGTACTTATCAAAATCGATTACCACGGGGTTGAGAAACGAACTTGGAGAAGGTATGGCGGCTCAAAACCCTACGGATGCGACAGGGAATGTTCAGTGGTCAGAAAAGTTGTTAAAGGATTCTGTTTGCAGGTCTATATATAGGTTGTAATCATTCGGACGAAAGATTTGTACGTAACACTCATTCGGGCGAATGGCTCAGCCGAATGAGCTGGTCAACCGAATGAGTCATGCGAGTGACTCATTTGTTTGCCTCAGACATTCGCTAGTCGTTCATTCGTGCGAATGAACTCATTCGTAGGCATCATTGGAATGAATGGGTCTGTATTTTAGAAAAGTCAAAGTCAAACATTCTAAACTTAAACAATAGATAACGAACGAAATTATCTATTTAATTACTGATATAAACTTTATACATCAAAATCCTACAATACACTGAACTAGTGACATTACATGCAACAACAAAATACCACTTTGTAGGACCTTGGAAACCACTACGCTCCTTGCGGATTCTGCTCAGTAGGCCCTCGAATAGTGCGAAATCATATTTCAGGGTTTTCAAATATAAATCACCAAGCCTCGTGGCAATTCGATGATATAGAGACAACCTTTTGATCAAAATCGAACACCAGGGAATGGGAAACGAACTTGGAGAAGGGATGGCGGCTCAAAACCCACGGATGTGACAAGGAATGTTCAAGGGTCAGAAAAGTTGTTAATACATTCTGTTTGCAGGTCTATATATAGGCTGTAATCATTCGGACGAATGAGTCGTATGAAAAACATATTCGAGGAAATGGGTCAACCGAATGAGCTGGTCATCCTAATGAGTCATGTGAGTGGCTCCTTCGTTTGCCTCAGACATTCGCTATTCATTCGTTCGTGCGAATGAACTCATTCATAGGTATCATTCGCACGAATGAGTCTGTGTTATAGAAAAAGTCATAGTCAAACATACTAAACTTAAACAAACGTAAACGAACAAAACAGAGTAGTCTATTTCATTAATGATATAAACTTTATACATCAAAATCCTACAATACACAAAACTAGGGACATAACATGCACTAACAAAATACCACTTTGTAGGACCTTGGAAACCACTCTGTTCCTTGCGGATTCTACGCAGCAGGCCCTCTAGTAGTGCGCAATCCTATTCGATGGTTTTCAAATCGAAATGACCAAGCGTCTTGGCAATCTGACTATGCGGAGACAACATTTTGATCTAAATCGAACACCACAGGGATGAGAAACAAACTTGGAGAAGGGATGGAGGCTCAAAACCCTACAAATGTGACATGGAATGTTCAGTGGTCAGAAAAGTTGTGAAAGTATTCTGTTTGCAGGTCTATATATAGGCTGTACTCATTTGGCCGAATGATTTGTACGAGAAACTCATTCGGGCGAATGGCTCAGCCGAATGACCTGGTCAACCAAATGAGTCATGCGAGTGACTCATTCGTTTGCCTCAGACATTCGCTAGTCTTTCATTCATGCGAATGAACTCATTCGTAGGTATCATTCGCACGAATGGGTCTGTATTATACAAAAAGTCAAAGTCAACCATATTAAACTTAAACAAACGTAAACGAACAAAACAGAATTGTCTATTTCATTAATGATATAAACTTTATACATCAAAATCCTACAATACACAAAACTAGGGACATTACATGCACTAACAAAATACCACTTTGTAGGACCTTGGAGACCACTCTGTTCCTTGCGGATTCTACGCAGCAGGACCTCTAAGAGTGTGCAATCCTATTCGAGGGTTTTCTAATCGAAATAAGCAAGCGTCTTGGCAATCTGACTATGTGGAGACAACATTTTGATCAAAATCGAACCCCACGTAGATGAGAAACGAGCTTGGAGAAGGGATGGCAGCTCAAAACCTTACGGATGTGACATGGAATGTTCAGTGGTCAGAAAAGTTGTGAAAGTATTTTGTTTGCAGGTCTATATATAGGATGTACTCATTCGACCGAATGATTTGTACAAAACACTCGTTTGGGCGAATGGCTCAGCCGAATGACCTGGTCAACAAAATGAGTCATGCGAGTGACTCATTCGTTTGCCTCAAACATTTGCTAGTCTTTCATTCGTGCGAATGAACTCATTCGTAGGTATCATTCGCACGAATGGGTCTGTATTTTAGAAAAAGTCAAAGTCAAACATACTAAACTTAAACAAACGTGAATGAACAAAACAGAATAGTGTATTTAATTACTGATATAAACTTTATACATTAAAATCCTACAATACACTGAACTAGTGACATAACACGCAGCAACAAAATACCACTTTGTAGGACCTTGGAAACCACTCCGTTCCTTGCGGATTCTGCTCAACAGGCCCTCGATTATTGCGAAATCGTATTGAGGGTTTTCCAATCAAAATCACCAAGCCCCGTGGCAATTCAACGATGCGGAGACAACGTTTTGGTCAAAATCGAACACCATGTGGATGAGAAACGAACTTGGAGAAGGGTTGGCGGCTCAAAACCCTACAGATGTGACAGGGAATGTTCAGGGGTCAGAAAAGTTGTGAAAACATTCTGTTTGTAGGTCTATATATAGGCTGTAATCATTCGGAAGAAATGAGTAGTACGAAACACTCATTTGGGCAAATGGCTCAGCCGAATGAGCTTGTCAACCTATTGAGTCATGTTAGTGGCTCATTCGTTTGCCTCAGACATTCGCTAGTCATTCATTCGTGCGAATGAACTCATTCGTAGGTGTCATTCGCACGAATGAGTCTGTATTATAGAAAAAGTCAAAGTCAAACATACTAAACTTAAACAAACATAAACGAACAAAACAGAATAGTCTATTTCATTAATGATATAAACTTTATCCATCAAAATCCAACAATGAACAAAAGTAGGGACATTACATTCACTAACAAAATACCACTTTGTAGGACTTTGGAAACCACTCTGTTCCTTGAGTATTCTGCTCAGCAGGCCCTCTAATAGTGTGCAATCCTATTCGAGGGTTTTTCCAATCGAAATAACTAAGCCTCGTGTCAATCTAACTATGCGGAGACAACGTTTTGATCAAAATAGAACACCACGGGGATGAGAAACGAACTTGGAGAAGGGATGGCGGCTCAAAACCATACGGATGTGACACGGAATAGTCAGTGGTCAGGAAAGTTGTGAAAGTATTCTGTTTGCAGGTCTATATATAGGTTGTACTCATTTCGCCGAATGATTTGTACGACAAACTCATTCGGGCGAATGGCTAAGCCGAATGACCTGGTCAACCAAATGAGTCATGCGAGTGACTCATTCGTTTGCCTCAGACATTCGCTAGTCTTTCATTCGTGCGAATGAACTCATTCGTAGGTATCATTCGCACGAATGGGTCTGTATTATAAAAAAGTCAAAGTCAAACATATTAAACTTATACAAATGTAAACGAACAGAATAGTCTATTTCATTTCTGATATAAACTTTATACATAAAAATCCTACGATACACAGAACAAGAGACATTACATACACCCAAAAAATACCACCTTGTAGGACCTTGGAAACCACTCCGTTCGTTGCGGATTCTGCTCAGTAGGCCCTCGAATAGTGCGGAAGACTATTCGAGGGTTTTCCAATCGAAATAACCATACCCCGTGGCAATCCGACGATGCGGACACAACGTACTGATCAAAATCGAACACCACGGGGTTGAGAAACAAACTTGGAGAAGGGATGGCGGCTCAAAACCCTACGGATGCGACAGGGAATGTTCAATGGTCAGAAAAGTTGTGAAAGGATTCTATTTGCAGGTCTATATATAGGTGGTAATCATTCGGACAAAAGATTTGTGCGTAACACCCATTCGGGCGAATGGCTCAGCCGAATGAGCTGGTCACTCATTCGTTTGCCTTAGAAATTCGCTGGTCGTTCGTTCGTGCGAATGAACTCATTCGTAGGCATCATTGGAATGAATGGGTCTGTATTTTAGAAAAGTCAAAGTTAAACATTCTAAACTTAAATAATAGATAGCGAACGAAATTATCTATTTAATTACTGATATAAACTTTATACATCAAAATCCTACAATACACTGAACTAGTGACATTACATGCACCAACAAAATACCACTTTGTAGGACCTTGGAAACCACTACGCTCCTTGCTGATTCTGCTAAGTAGGCCCTCGAATAGTGCGAAATCATATTCGAGGGTTTTCCAATATAAATCACCAAGCCTCGTGGCAATTCGATGATGCAGATACACCTTTTTGATCAAAATCGAACACCACGGGAATGGGAAACGAACTTGGAGAAGGGATGGCGGCTCAAAACCCACGGATGTGACAAGTAATGTTCAAGGGTCAGAAAAGTTATGAAAACATTCTGTTTGCAGGTCTATATATAGGCTGTACTCATTCGGCCGAATGATTTGTACGAAACACTCGTTTGGGCGAATGGCTCAGCCGAATGACCTGGTCAACAAAATGAGTCATGCGAGTGACTCAATCGTTTGCCTCAGACATTCGCTAGTCCTTCATTCGTGCGAATGAACTCATTCGTAGGTATCATTCGCACGAATGGGTCTGTATTTTAGAAAAAGTCAAAGTCAAACATACTAAACTTAAACAAACGTAAACGAACAAAACAGAATAGTCTATTTAATTACTGATATAAACTTTATAGATTAAAATCCTACAATACACTGAACTAGTGACATTACACGTACCAACAAAATACCACTTTGTAGGACCTTGGATACCACTCCGTTCCTTGCAGATTCTGCTCAACAGGCCCTCGAATATTGCAAAATCGTATTCGAGGGTTTTCCAATCAAAATCACCAAGCCCCGTGGCAATTCAACGATGCGGACACAACGTTTTGGTCAAAATCGAACACCACGGGGATGAGAAACGAACTTGGAGAAGGGCTGGCGGCTCAAAACCCTACAGATGTGACAGGGAATGTTCAGGGGTCAGAAAAGTTGTGAAAACATTCTGTTCGCAGGTCTCTATATGTGACAACACACGAACCAGGTTTATATTAAAATTTTAATTACGACGCATTTTGTTAATACGTTTAGATAAACACACTTATTAGAAACCATAAGTAGAGAAATTACGTCATTAGTTAAGAACAATAGAGTACACATGACATAAAGGTTAGAAACAAGAAATTTTTCTATGAAACATAATGATATACCTTTGTGACACAACGAGCTAAAATAAAACGAAATAATGATTTCACATATTCATATATATATATATGCATGCTTGAATTTATGATAATTATATTATCTAATGCAAAACTACTTCTAATAAATAATTATCATATTAAAAATGTATGTATATCACGACATACATGCATACATACGTATATATCTTTGTTAAGATTATTATAAGAACATGCAACTATATAATTGCATGCATAAATTAACCCATTTAAAACATCACCATCATATATCCACACACATATACACGACCATGCATACACACACACTAACACAAGAAAACAAAAAGTCTTACACCACCTCTTCTAATACCCAATCTCTAAATTCCATTTTCTTCCCCACACATATCATTATTTCAAATCTTTCATATTTTATATATCTCTCCCTAATATATTTCGATACACACACACGGTTATACTTATATATATTTACACTCAATCTTATCACACCTCCTAACACCACCAATGATAATACTCCATCAATTGACAACATATATCTCTCTCCTCTAACTATTTGCGGCACCCATGCATACATACATACAAATGGGACAAAAACCTTACATCACCACCCAATACAACCAATCTCCACCTCTTCCTTTCTTACACCCTTGACCGACCTCCCTCTCTTTCTCTCTCTTTCCCCTCTTTAATCGGCACCTCACACACCCACATATCCATTCTACAACTTAACACTCTAGTTTACTCAAGAAATTCACTCTCTATTCTCTCTTAGACTCGACGAGTTCCAGCCCCTCCCTCTCAAGAGATCGACGGTTTGGAGGTCATAACACAAGACCATCTCGAGTTCAAGGTTTACATTCGACACAAAGGTTAGTTAGTGAGTCTCTAAAACTCAAAAATCTTGTTATATCTACTCTCTTTCCCCTACAACTTGTGAAAAGCCCTAAAACTCTTTTCCTTGGCACTTTGAACCGTTAAAATGATGGCCAAGAACTTCTAAGTTGCGAAAACACACATGCATGTACATGCATGTGTGCAAATTCGACATTTTCTTAACAAAAGCCATGATTTTCGTTACATGAACCTTTACACATTCTTAGAATCGATTTCATTATAAACAAAAACACTCACAACTATAGGGGATGAGTACCTAGACGTATCCATACACATGCAAGTCTTGCATGTGTAATATCATGATCTTGGAAACCCATAACTTCCATTTTCATATGTAGCATGAACTCTAAATCTATTCTATGCATTCTACATTTCTTAACAGCCCTAATATCCTCTTGGAACGTTATTCACAAGTTCACAACATAAGGGTATGACTCACAACTCTTAAAAAGTGTAATATCTATGCATGCATGTATGTAAAAATGGAAAATACAACTTTAAAATGCTAATGTATGTATCACGAAATTTTGAGCAAGTTTAGTTGTGATGATATTGTTGGAAATATTATATAAAAGATTGGGTATTGATAATAGAAATGTTATATTGGTAATTTTGACCCAAAAACCCAATTTCTAAGGCTTATAATTATGTAAAATGTCAAAAATTATGTTAATAACCTTCTGGACAGAATGCGTAAATAAAATAGGCTCATAAAAATGTTAGAATATCACTCAAAAGGTTTGAGTATTTATTGTTATGTCTAAAATAAGTTATAGATTTATTAAAACCACTATAAATCTTGATAAAATCATCAAAAATAGCTCCTGAGGGATAAAAATCTTAAGTACAATTTATTTCGGTATTAATATAGTTTTAAGACCTGGGAAAAATATTGAAAGTAAAAATTTATAGTTTAAACTAATTATTTGCCATTTAAAATGTTAATAAAGGCTAAAAATAAGAATTTAAATTCGTGATTGTCCAAACTATGAAGTAAATATTTTTCCCAGTATTCTAATAATACCGAGATGTTCCAGTAAAAATATGGTAATTTTTAGTGACTGTTAAGTATTTATTTAATATTTAATATATTAGATAGTGAAAAAATCATTTAAAATGATAAACGATCTCTAAAAATTCTGAAATTTCTACAGTAGCTTAAGAACATGATTATTTTACTGTATATTAATGGTATTTAAGATGTTTAAAACAGTTTAAAATAGTAAACAAGCTTTAAAAAGTCTGAAAATTTTACAGGAATCTAATAACAGCAGTATAAGATTACACAAATATGTTCGGAATTTTTAGTGATCAGAATCATTATCTGTGAATTTTTGAGAATGTTAAACGTATAAAAACAATAAATTTTACAAGAGGTTAAACATAATAATAATAGGGAAAGATTAAGTAACATTTTCCCAGACCCTTTACTGATAAAAATTAAATATATAAAACTTATTTGATAAAGCGTTTTAAATTTATTTTTTTTAAAGAGCCAAATTGTGTAAAAATATATATACTTATCCAACAAATTTGACTTATAAAAATCAAGAATATTCAAGATACTTATGTATATACCTATATACATGCAAGACATAATATGAATTATGATAGATAACCAAATAAGGCATGGCTACCCATCAAAAGTGCTATTGTAAGAAAACAAAGTTTTAAAACTTGGAACAACTAAACAAAATGCATAATGTGATACGTTAATATAATTATGGCATGTGTAAGTGCTAAAAGTTTAAAAATAAATTAGGCTACGGAATCAATCAAGACTTAGCTTCAATCAATCATCAGTCGGTTTAACCAAGTATCATCACTAGCACAGGTGAGTTCATGTGATCCCTTTTCTATTTACTGTTTTGGGATACTGAAAGCATGCTCTATACTGTTTATTTAACTTTACATGTGATAATGAACGTACCGTTCAATTTAATTGCTTCCCCTAGACATGAAGCATAATATACAACCATTAACTCACAGGGTGAGCCAGTGAGTATATGGGTAGTACTACTTGGGGTATCCCCCACACACAGTGGCCCGAAAGGGTGGTCCTACATAAATAGGGTTGAAACCCCACTGAGGTTAATGATAACCGTTGTGGCATATATTCATCATGATACATTTATACCGAGGACAGGAACGGGTCTCGGAATGGGAAGTAGATTGGGATGGCCATGTCACGGGCTAACAGTGTATGAGGCAGACGCCTGGTCATGGCACAGGGTTGGTTGTATTGTTTTGAATTATCACATACTCTTTATTATGGTGTACTGTTGTGTCTTAATATTAAACTCATGTTCTCACCAACTTTAGTTGACGTATTTTAGCATGTCTTTCAGGTTGATGCTAGAAGTAGAAGGATGGAACAACTCCTAGGAGTAGCCTAGCTTTGTAATTGGAGTTGTTAAAGACAAGTTTGTGAATTATGGATAATGTTATATTTAGCCCTGCGTGGCATATTAGACAATTTGTTGAATGTTTTAGTTTGAATTTCTTTGGGCTATGAGATATTTATGCTATGCTTCCGCTTTGCTAGTTTAAATTATGTTTATCAATCGTTGCACCCCAGTTCCACGAGTTGGGGTGTGACAGGTTGGTATCAGAGCCCAAGGTTATATGGAATGAGGTGCCTTAGTATACCTAAGACTATAACCGTAGGATTAGGGACAATTTAGAGTAAGATGCTTAGGAGGAAGAGATTAATATTTTAGGACTTAATAATAATTTGAAATATGTGATGTTACTAACAAGTCATTGCAGGAAATGGACGCTAAAGGAAAGGGTCTCAGCAATGGAGGATCGTCCAACCGACCTAGAGTATATGCCAGGAGGGATTTTCCACCTGCGGTACGTGAAGAACTACACAGACGCTTCCCTCAACACTATAGTCCGCTGCCAGAGGATGCATACTTCTCTTCATCAGAGTCAGAGCCAATGGAGTATGATGATGCTGCATCTACTACGCCTAGTAGGTCTCGCACTAGATATCTGTCTCCTCCTCTACCCCGTATTGAGCCTAGTGACGGACCTGTTAGGAGACCCACACCTGTTATGGGAGCGAGGCCGGGAGCCTCCATGTCTTTTCGCATGCCCAGGAGTGGACCTCTTTACCCTACCATGGGAGAGCCTGATCTGGTTCAGCCCGTGCGTCATAGCATGCATTTAGGGCACTTCGCTCGCCATGGGATAGATATGGCAGGTCCTAGCAGGAGCAGAGCTGCAGATGTCAACCCACGGAGAGAAGAGAACTACATGCTGTGGTCTGCCATGTTTGAGCAGGAGAAGAAGGCAAATCAACTATCTGAACAATTCCAAAGGCATATAGGAGCAGTCACCCTGCAACTGTAGATGACACGCAAAGAATTGAAGGAGTCCCGCGATGCACGACAAGCAACAAAGAAAAAGGGATTCTTCGCAAATGTGTGGGACTCACTACGTAGGAAGAAGACTTAGGGGACTGATTTTTTTTATTCTTACTTATCATTATGGATTATGTCATTTGATGTATTATGAGACAATATGTTTGATGGGATTGCATGCCCAAATTTTGATGTATTATGAAACAATTGGGATTGATAGGGATATTTTCCCTGATGGTGTGTTGGAAACATGATGGTGAAACATTTTTATTTGTGTTATGAATGGGTTTGAAACAACATTGAGAAATTTGGTTTCTATGATTTATTGCTTGGTTGCCATGATGAATGAATGTAATGATATGATACATTATGGGATATTATGGATGCATGATTTTAATTTTATGGATTTGAATTGGTTGCCTAAAATATATATTTTTTTCCTCTCTTTAATATATGTTGACTATGATAATGATACAATATTAAAACTTAATTAATTGCTCAATAAAGACTAATGACAATAATTTTCTCTATATGTGAAAACATATGAAATAGAATGCCTCCCAGACGTAGTCAGAGATTGAATCGGGGTGAACCCAATGTGGAAGCACAAACAAACCCTCGAACCGGAAGAAGAAGGAACCCAAGGAATCCGCCACCACCACCTCCCCCAGGAGACTCAGTAAACCGCTTGGAAAATCCAGAGAATCCCCAAAATGCCAATGCGAATGCTAATATAAATATGGGAAACCGTAATACGGATGACAGGATGGCTGACCTGATTACCCGACACATACAGAATGCAATACCAACCATAGCAGCTCAAATCAGGGCTGATATGAATGCTGAGAATCCAGATGGATACGTACAAGATGGAGAAAGACCAGAAGTAGAACAAGTAGAAACAGAAGAACGAAAGGGATGTTCATATAAGACTTTCATGGCATGTAAACCAAAGGACTTTGAAGGAAAGGATGGTGCTGTAGGAGCCATTAGATGGCTAGAAGATATGGAGTCGGTTCTAGATATTAGTGATTGCAAAGAAGAGAATAAGGTCAAGTATGCCACACACTCCTTGAAAGGATCTGCACTGACATGGTGGAATACCATCGTCAAAACTAGAGGCCAAAATGCAAGTAAGGTCATGAATTGGAAGACTTTTAAGGATCTGGTTACTGAGAAGTTCTGTCCAATTAATGAATTGGAACGAATTGAAGCTGAGTTTCTAGTGCATGAGATGATTAACTAGGACCATACCAAATACATTAATAGGTTCAATGAGCTGGCATTGCTAGTACCACATCTAGTTACCCCTGAAACTAAAAGGATTGGAAGGTATATTTGGGGATTGGCACCTCAGATAAGAGGGTATGTCAGAACTGCTAGACCCTCTACTTTTCAGTCTGCTGTGGAGTTAGGAGGAACACTCACGGATGAAATGGTAAGGTGCGGAAAGATAAACCGAGAAAAAGTAGGTGACAAGAGGAAGTGGCAGGACAATAGGATGGAAGGAAAGGGAGAGCGGAAGTTTAAAAGATTTGAGAATAGGAGAAATGAGTTTGGTAAAGCAAAGGAAACAACTGTACCCAGAACTGGTAGAAAGTTATACTTAGGAACTAATCCTTGGTGTGATAAATGCAAGGTTCATCATCAGGGGGAATGTAACCCTAAGTATTGCTACAGGTGTAAGAAGCAAGGACATCTCCTCAAGGATTGCAAAGCTAAGGACACGACCAGGTGTTACGAATGCGGGGATACGGGGCACTTGAGGAATACATGCCCAAGGCTAAATCGGGACAAGCCACCCAAAGCAACTGGAAGGGCGTTCGTGCTCACTACTAATGAAGCCCAAAAGGATCCTGAATTGATAACCGGTACGTTTCTATTAAACAAACATGTAGCTAGTATATTGATTGATACAGGTGCCACTTTTAGTTTCATATCCACAAGATTTAGATCTCTACTTGGTAAGAAGGCAGTTTGTTTAAAAGAACCATATGAAGTAGAAATAGCTACTGGTAAAATAATAGAAATACGAGAGGTATTGAAGGATTGTGATTTAGTTATGGAAGGTTTTGAGTTTAAGATTGATCTGTTACCTATCGACTTGGGAAGTTTTGATGTAGTAGTTGGAATGGATTGGTTAACCCTGAATAAGGTAGAACTCAACTGTGAACGTAAGACTATGACAGTTCCTTTAGCCAATGATAAGAAACTGATTGTGATAGGACATAAGCCCCACAAGACACCACCTAATATCACGTATGCTAAAACTAAGAAACACTTTAAAAAGGGTAACATAGCTTACTTAGCATATGCGATAACTAACAAGGAGGATGATATACCCAAGGAGATACCAGTAGTGTCAGAATACTTGGATGTATTTCCTGATGAGTTGCCAGGATTGCCACCACTGAGACAAGTGGAATTTAGAATTGATCTAATTCCAGGAGCAGCACCAGTAGCTAAAGCACCCTATCGCTTAGCTCCATCAGAAATGCAAGAAATGGTATTGCAGATACAAGAATTAATGGATAAGGGATTTATAAGGCCAAGTTTCTCTCCATGGGGAGCCCCAGTGTTATTTGTGAAAAAGAAGGACGGAACGTTAAGGATGTGCATCGATTATCGTGAGCTAAACAAAGTTACAATAAAGAATCGGTATCCATTGCCAAGAATTGATGATCTATTTGATCAGCTACAAGGGGCGAGTTACTTCTCTAAGATTGACTTAAGATCCGGATACCATCAACTACAAGTTAGAGATGAGGATGTCCCAAAAACAGCCTTTAGGACGCGTTACGGACATTACGAATTTTTAATAATGCCATTTGGACTTACTAATGCACCTGCGGTGTTCATGGATCTCATGAACCGTGTGTGCAAACCATACTTGGATAAATTTGTAATTGTTTTCATTGATGATATATTGATATACTCTAAGAATGAGAAGGACCCCGAGGAGCATCTACGAAAGATGCTGGAGTTATTAAGGAGTGAGAAGTTATATGCTAAACTAAGCAAATGTGAATTTTGGATGAGAGAAGTACAATTTTTGGGGCACATTATCAATGGACAGGGAATACAAGTAGACCCTTCAAAAATAGAAGCTGTGAAAGAATGGGATACGCCAAGGACACCCACGGAAATAAGACAATTTCTGGGATTGGCCGGTTATTACAGGAGATTTATAGAAAATTTTTCTAAAATAGCATTACCCTTAACTACTCTAACTCAGAAGAAAGTGACATTTGAATGGGGAGAAAAACAGCAGGAAGCCTTTGACATACTTAAACAGAAGTTGTGTAGTGCACCAATCTTATCCTTACCTGAAGGAAATGAAGATTTTATAGTGTACTGCGACGCTTCTCGATTAGGACTAGGTTGTGTGTTAATGCAAAGAAAGAAGGTGATTGCATACGCGTCACGACAGTTAAAAACACATGAGAAAAACTACACAACACACGATCTGGAATTAGGAGCTGTGGTATTCGCTTTGAAAATATGGAGACACTATCTGTATGGGACAAATTGTGTGATCTATACTGATCATAAAAGCTTACAACATATACTAGATCAGAAAATATTGAATATGCGGCAGAGGAGATGGGTAGAACTTCTGAGTGACTATGATTGCGAGATCCGTTATCATCCCGGAAAGGCTAATGTAGTAGCAGACGCTTTAAGTCGAAAAGAGAGAGTAATTCCGTTAAGAGTAAAAGCTTTAAAGATGACGGTGGGAATTGATCTGAAGAAGAAGATTCTAAGTGCACAGCTGGAAGCTTTATCAAAATAAAATTTAATGGAAGAGTCGCTAACTGGAATTGAAAAACAATTTGAGGAGAAAGATCAAGGAGGATTGAAAACCTTTAAAGGAAGAATATGGATACCTTTTCGCGGGGGTATGAGAGAAATTCTTTTTGAAGAAGCTCATAAGTCTAGATACTCAATACATCCAGGCAACGACAAAATGTACCATGAGCTGAGAGAAAACTTTTGGTGGCCTGGATTGAAAAGATCTATTGCAGAATACGTGAGCAAGTGTTTGACTTGCGCAAGGGTGAAGGCAGAGCACCAGAAACCATCAGGATTGCTACAACAACCAGAGATACCAGCATGGAAATGGGAGCAAGTTACCATGGATTTTGTGACCAAATTACCTCGAACTACGAGTAGTCATGACTCGATATGGGTAATTGTCGATAGGCTGACAAAATCTGCACACTTCCTACCTATAAGAGAGGACTACAAGATGGAGAAGTTGACAAAGATCTACATGAATGAAATCGTAGCCAGACATGGGGTGCCCATATCAATAATCTCGGATAGAGATAGTCGTTTTACATCTAGATTCTGGCAGACACTTCAGAAAGCTTTGGGGACAAAACTAAAGTTAAGCACATCTTATCACCCCCAAACAAATGGTCAAAGTGAAAGAACCATCCAGACTTTAGAAGACATGTTAAGGTCTTGCGTGATAGATTTTGGAGGAAATTGGGATACACATTTACCGTTAGTTGAATTTTCCTATAATAACAGTTACCATGCAAGTATTCAAGCAGCACCGTTTGAAGCTTTATATGGAAGGAAATGTAGATCGCCCTTATGTTGGAGTTAGATGGGCGAAAGCCAGTTAACGGGTCCTGAAATCATCCAAGAAACAACTGATAAAATTCACAAGATCAAGGAAAGAATGAAGGCTGCTCAAGACCGACAGAAGAGTTATGCAGATAAGAGGCGAAGACCGTTGGAATTCGAAGTGGGAGATAAAGTAATGTTAAAGGTGTCACCGTGGAAGGGAACCATACGTTGTGGCAAACGCGCGGTATATTGGACCCTTCAAAATTTTGGCACGAGTAGGACTTGTGGCATACAAACTAGAACTTCCATCGGAGCTGGAAGGAATACATGATGTATTTCATGTGTCAAATCTAAAGAAATGTTTAGTGGATGAAAACATGATCATGCCATACCAGGAAGCAAAAATTAATACACAGTTACAATTCGTGGAAGAGCCAGTGGAGGTTATGGACAGGCAAGTTAGGAAGCTTAGAAGAAGTAAAATACCTATTGTCAAGGTAAGATGGGATTCCAAGCGAGGGCCTGAATTTACTTGGGAAAAAGAATCGGAGATACGAAAGAAATACCCTCAATTATTTCAATATACAAGTTGACTACGAAAATCAAATTTCGAGGACGAAATTTCTACAACATGGGGAGACTGTGACAACACACGAACCATGTTTATATTAAAATTTTAATTACGACGCATTTTGTTAATACGTTTAGATAAACACACTTATTAGAAACCATAAGTAGAGAAATTATGTCATTAGTTAAGAACAATAGAGTACACATGCCAGAAAGGTTAGAAACAAGAAATTTTTCTATGAAACATAATGATATACCTTTGTGACACAACGAGCTAAAATAAAACGAAATACTGATTTCACATATTCATATATATATATATATGCATGCTTGAATTTATGATAATTATATTATCTAATGCAAAACTACTTCTAATAAATAATTATCATATTAAAAATGTATGTATATCACGACATACATGCATACATACATATATATCTTTGTTAAGATTATTATAAGAACATGCAACTATATAATTGCATGCATAAATAAACCCATTTAAAACATCACCATCATATATCCACACACATATACACGACCATGTATACACACACACTAACACAAGAAAACAAAAGTCTTACACCACCTCTTCTAATACGCAATCTCTAAATTCCATTTTCTTCCCCACACATATCATTATTTCAAGTCTTTCATATTTTATCTATCTCTCCCTAGTATATTTCGATACACACACACGGTTATACATATATATATTTACACTCAATCTTATCACACCTCCTAACACCACCAATGATAATACTCCATCAATTGACAACATATATCTCTCTCCTCTAACTATTTGTGGCACCCATGCATACATACATACAAATGGGACAAAAACCTTACATCACCACCCAATACAACCAATCTCCACCTCTTCCTTTCTTACACCCTTGACCGACCTCCCTCTCTTCCTCTCTCTTTCCCCTCTTTAATCGGCACCTCACACACCCACATTTCCATTCTACAACTTAACACTCTAGTTTACTCAAGAAATTCACTCTCTATTCTCTCTTAGACTCGACGAGTTCCAGCCCCTCCCTCTCAAGAGATCGACGGTTTGGAGGTCATAACACAAGACCATCTCGAGTTCAAGGTTTACATTCGACACAAAGGTTAGTTAGTGAGTCTCTAAAACTCAAAAATCTTGTTATATCTACTCTCTTTCCCCTACAACTCGTGAACAGCCCTAAAACTCTTTTCCTTGACACTTTGAACCGTTAAAATGATGGCCAAGAACTTCTAAGTTGCGAAAACACACATGCATGTACATGCATGTGTGCAAATTCGACATTTTCTTAACAAAAGCCATGATTTTCGTTACAAGAACCTTTACACATTCTTAGAATCGATTTCATTATAAACAAAAACACTCACAACTATGGGGGATGAGTACCTAGACGTATCCATACACATGCAAGTCTTGCATGTGTAATATCATGATCTTGGAAACCCATAACTTCCATTTTCATATGTAGCATGAACTCTAAATCTATTCTATGCATTCTACATTTCTTAACAGCCCTAATATCCTCTTGGAACGTTATTCACAAGTTCACAACATAAGGGTATGACTCACAACTCTTAAAAAGTGTAATATCTATGCATGCATGTATGTAAAAATGGAAAATACAACTTTAAAATGCTAATGTATGTATCACGAAATTTTGAGCAGGTTTAGTTGTGATGATATTGTTGGAAATATTATATAAAAGATTGGGTATTGATAATAGAAATGTTATATTGGTAATTTTGACCCAAAAACCCAATTCCTAAGGCTTATAATTATGTAAAATGTCAAAAATTATGTTAATAACCTTCTGGACAGAATGCGTAATTAAAATAGGCTCATAATAATGTTAGAATATCACTCAAAAAGTTTGAGTATTTATTGTTATGTCTAAAATAAGTTATAGATTTATTAAAACCACTATAAATCTTGATAAAATCATCAAAAATAGCTCCTGAGGGATAAAAATCTTAAGTACAATTTATTTCGGTATTAATATAGTTTTAAGACCTGGGAAAAATATTGAAAGTAAAAATTTATAGTTTAAACTAATTATTTGCCATTTAAAATGTTAATAAAGGCTAAAAATAAGAATTTAAATTCGTGATTGTCCAAACTATGAAGTAAATATTTTTCCCAGTATTCTAATAATACCGAGATGTTCCAGTAAAAATATGGTAATTTTTAGTGACTGTTAAATATTTATTTAATATTTAATATATTAAATAGTGAAAAAAATCATTTAAAATGGTAAACGATCTCTAAAAATTCTGAAATTTCTACAGTAGCTTAAGAACATGATTATTTTACTGTATAAAAAGTTATGTAATTTTTAGAAACAGAGAAATATTTATTATAATATTAATGGTATTTAAGATGTTTAAAACAGTTTAAAATAGTAAACAAGCTTTAAAAAGTCTGAAAATTTTACAGGAATCTAATAACACCAGTATAAGATTACACAAATATTTTCGGAATTTTTAGTGATCAGAATCATTATTTGTGAATTTTTGAGAATGTTAAACTTATAAAAACAATAAATTTTACAAGAGGTTAAACATAATAATAATAGGGAAAGATTAAATAACATTTTCCCAGACCCTTTACTGATAAAAATTAAATATATAAAACTTATTTGATAAAGCGTTTTAAATTTATTTTTTTTAAAGAGCCAAATTGTGTAAAAATATATATACTTATCCAACAAATTTGACTTATAAAAATCAAGAATATTCAAGATACTTATGTATATACCTATATACATGCAAGACATAATATGAATTATGATAGATAACCAAATAAGGCATGGCTACCCATCAAAAGTGCTATTGTAAGAAAACAAAGTTTTAAAACTTGGAACAACTAAACAAAATGCATAATGTGATACGTTAATATAATTATGGCATGTGTAAGTGCTAAAAGTTTAAAAATAAATTAGGCAACGGAATCAATCAAGACTTAGCTTCAATCAATCATCAGTCGGTTTAACCAAGTATCATCACTAGCACAGGTGAGTTCATGTGATCCCTTTTCTATTTACTGTTTTGGGATACTGAAAGCATGCTCTAAACTGTTTATTTAACTTTACATGTGATAATGAACGTACCGTTCAATTTAATTGCTTCCCCTAGACATGAAGCATAATATACAACCATTAACTCACAGGGTGAGCCAGTGAGTATATGGGTAGTACTACTTGGGGTATCCCCCACACACAGTGGCCCGAAAGGGTGTCCCTACATAAATAGGGTTGAAACCCCACTGAGGTTAATGATAACCGTTGTGGCATATATTCATCATGATACATTTATACCGAGGACAAGAACGGGTCTCGGAATGGGAAGTAGATTGGGATGGCCATGTCACGGGCTAATAGTGTGTGAGGCAGACGCCTGGTCATGGCACAGGGTTGGTTGTATTGTTTTGAATTATCACATACTCTTTATTATGGTGTACTGTTGTGTCTTAATATTAAACTCATGTTCTCACCAACTTTAGTTGACGTATTTTAGCATGTCTTTCAAGTTGATGCTAGAAGTAGAAGGATGTAACAACTCCTAGGAGTAGCCTAGCTTTGTAATTGGAGTTGTTAAAGACAAGTTTGTGAATTATGGATAATGTTATATTTAGCCCTGCGTGGCATATTAGACAATTTGTTGAATGTTTTAGTTTGAATTGCTTTGGGCTATGAGATATTTATGCTATGCTTCCGCTTTGCTAGTTTAAATTATGTTTATCAATCGTTGCGCCCCAGTTCCACGAGTTGGGGTGTGACACTATATATAGGCTGTAATCATTCGGAAGAAATGAGTAGTACAAAACACTCATTCGGGCAAATGGCTCAGCCGAATGAGTTGGTCAACCTATTGAGTCATGTGAGTGGCTCATTCGTTTGCCTCAGACATTCGCTAGTCATTCATTCGTGCGAATGAACTCATTCGTAGGTATCATTCTCACGAATGAGTCTGTATTATAGAAAAAGTCAAAGTCAAACATACTAAACTTAAACAAACGTAAACGAACAAAACATAATAGTCTATTTCATTAATGATATAAACTTTATACATCAAAATCCTACAATACACAAAACTAGGGACATTACATTCACTAACAAAATACCACTTTGTAGGACTTTGGAAAAAATTGTGTTCTTTGAGGATTCTGCTCAGCAGGCCCTCAAATAGTGCCCAATCCTATTCGAGGGTTTTCTAATCGAAATGACCATGCGTCTTGGCAATCTGACAATGCGGAGACAACATTTTGATCAAAATCGAACACCACGGGGATGTGAAACGAACTTGGAGAAGGGATGGAGGCTCAAAACCCTACAGATGTGACATGGAATGTTCAGTGGTCAGAAAAGTTGTGAAAGTATTCTGTTTGCAGGTCTATATATAGGCTGTACTCATTTGGCCGAACGATTTGTACGACAAACTCATTCGGGCGAAAGGCTCAGCCGAATGACCTGGTCAACCAAACGAGTCATGCGAGTGACTCATTCGTTTGCCTCAGACATTCGCTAGTCTTTCATTCGTGCAAATGAACTCATTCGTAGGTATCATTCGCACGAATGGGTCTGTATTATACAAAAAGTCAAAGTCAAACATATTAAACTTAAACAAACGTAAACGAACAAAATAAAATAGTCTATTTCATTTCTGATATAAACTTTATACATCAAAATCCTACGATACACAGAACAAGAGACATTACCTACACCCAAAAAATACCACCTTCTAGGACCTTGGAAACCACTCCGTCCGTTGCGGATTCTGCTCTGTAGGCCCTCGAATAGTACGGAAGACTATTCGAGGGTTTTCTAATCGAAATAACCATGCCCCGTGGCAATCCGACGATGCGGAGAGAACGTACTGATCAAAATCGATTACCACGGGGTTGAGAAACGAACTTGGAGAAGGGATGGCGGCTCAAAACCCTACGGATCCGACCTGGAATGTTCAGTGGTCAGAAAAGTTGTAAAAGGATTCTGTTTGCAGGTCTATATATAGGTTGTAATCGTTCGGACGAAAGATTTGTACGTAACACTCATTCGGGCGAATGGCTCAGCCGAATGAGCCGGTCAACCGAATGGGTCATGCGAGTGACTCATTCGTTTGCCTCAGACATTCGCTAGTCGTTCATTCGTGCGAATGAACTCATTCGTAGGCATCATTGGAATGAATGGGTCTGTATTTTAGAAAAGTCAAAGTCAAACATTCTAAACTTCAACAATAGATAACGAACGAAATTATCTATTTAATTACTGATATAAACTTTATACATCAAAATCCTACAATACACTGAACTAGTGACATTACATGCACCAACATAATACCACTTTGTAGGACCTTGAAAACCACTACTCTCCTTGCGGATTCTGCTCAGTAGGCCCTCGAATAGTGCGAAATCATATTTCAGGGTTTTCCAATATAAATCACCAAGCCTCGTGGCAATTCCCTGATACAGAGACAACCTTTGGATCAAAATCGAACACCACGGGAATGGGAAACGAACTCGGAGAAGGGATGGCGGCTCAAAACCCACGGATGTGACAAGGAATGTTCAAGGGTCAGAAAAGTTGTGAATACATTCTGTTTGCAGGTCTATATATAGGCTGTGATCATTCGGAAGAATGAGTCGTACGAAACACTTATTCGAGCAAATGGGTCAAACGAATGAGCTGGTCATCCTAATGAGTCATGTGAGTGGCTCATTCGTTTGCCTCAGACATTCGCTAGTCATTCGTTCGTGCGAATGAACTCATTCATAGGTATCATTCGCACGAATGGGCCTGTATTAAAGAAAAAGTCAAAGTCAAACATACTAAACTTAAACAAACGTAAACGAGCAAAACAGAATAGTCTATTTCATTACTGATATAAACTTTATACATAAAAATCCTACAATACACAGAACTAGGGACATTACATGCACTAACAAAATACCACTTTGTAGGACCTTGGAAACCACTGTATTCCATGCGGATTCTTCTCAGCAGGCCCTCTAATAGTGCGCAATCCTATTCGAGGGTTTTCCAATCGAAATAATTAAGACGCGTGGCAATCTGACTATTCGGAGACAACATTTTGATAAAATCGAACACCAGGGGATGAGAAAGGAACTTGGAGAAGGGATGGCTGGTCAAAACCCTACGGATGTGACAGGGAATGTTCAGTGGTCAGAAAAGTTGTGAAAGTATTCTGTTTGTAGGTTTATATATAGGTTGTACTCATTCGGCCGAATGATTTGTACGAAACACTCGTTCGGGCGAATGGCTCAGCCAAATGACCTGCTCAACCAAATGAGTCATGCGAGTTACTCATTCGTTTGCCTCAGACATTCGCTAGTCTTTCATTCGTGCAAATGAACTCATTCGTAGGTATCATTCGCACGAATGGGTCTGTATTATACAAAAAGTCAAAGTCAAACATATTAAACTTAAACAAACGTAAACGAACAAAATAAAATAGTCTATTTCATTTCTGATATAAACTTTATACATCAAAATCCTACGATACACAGAACAAGAGACATTACCTACACCCAAAAAATACCACCTTCTAGGACCTTGGAAACCACTCCGTCCATTGCGGATTCTGCTCTGTAGGCCCTCGAATAGTACGGAAGACTATTCGAGGGTTTTCTAATCGAAATAACCATGCCCCGTGGCAATCCGACGATGCGGAGAGAACGTACTGATCAAAATCGATTACCACGGGTTGAGAAACGAACTTGGAGAAGGGATGGCGGCTCAAAACCCTACGGATCCGACATGGAATGTTCAGTGGTCAGAAAAGTTGTAAAAGGATTCTGTTTGCAGGTCTATATATAGGTTGTAATCGTTCGGACGAAAGATTTGTACGTAACACTCATTCGGGCGAATGGCTCAGCCGAATGAGCCGGTCAACCGAATGGGTCATGCGAGTGACTCATTCGTTTGCCTCAGACATTCGCTAGTCGTTCATTCGTGCAAATGAACTCATTCGTAGGCATCATTGGAATGAATGGGTCTGTATTTTAGAAAAGTCAAAGTCAAACATTCTAAACTTCAACAATAGATAACGAACGAAATTATCTATTTAATTACTGATATAAACTTTATACATCAAAATCCTACAATACACTGAACTAGTGACATTACATGCACCAACATAATACCACTTTGTAGGACCTTGAAAACCACTACTCTCCTTGCGGATTCTGCTCAGTAGGCCCTCGAATAGTGCGAAATCATATTTCAGGGTTTTCCAATATAAATCACCAAGCCTCGTGGCAATTCGATGATACAGAGACAACCTTTGGATCAAAATCGAACACCACGGGAATGGGAAACGAACTCGGAGAAGGGAAGGCGGCTCAAAACCCATGGATGTGACAAGGAATGTTCAAGGGTCAGAAAAGTTGTGAATACATTCTGTTTGCAGGTCTATATATAGGCTGTGATCATTCGGACAAATGAGTCGTACGAAACACTTATTCGAGCAAATGGGTCAAACGAATGAGCTGGTCATCCTAATGAGTCATGTGAGTGGCTCATTCGTTTGCCTCTGACATTCGTTAGTCATTCGTTCGTGCGAATGAACTCATTCATAGGTATCATTCGCACGAATGGGTCTGTATTATACAAAAAGTCAAAGTCAAACATATTAAACTTAAACAAACGTAAACGAACAAAACAGAATAGTCTATTTCATTTCTGATATAAACTTTATACATCAAAATCCTACGATACATAGAACAAGAGACATTACATACACCCAAAAAATACCACCTTGTAGGACCTTTGAAACCACTCTGTTCCTTGCGGATTCTACACAGCAGACCCTTTAACAGTGCGCAATCCTATTCGAGGGTTTTCTAATCGAAATGACCAAGCGTCTTGGCAATCTGACTATGCGGAGACAACATTTTGATCAAAATCGAACACCACGGGGATGAGAAACGAACTTGGAGAAGGGATGGAGGCTCAAAACCCTACAAATGTGACATGGAATGTTCAGTGGTCAGAAAAGTTGTGAAAGTATTCTGTTTGTAGGTCTATATATAGGTTGTACTCATTTGGCCGAATGATTTGTACGACAAACTCATTCGGGCGAATGGCTCAGCCGAATGACCTGGTCAACCAAATGAGTCATGCGAGGGACTTATTCGTTTGCCTCAGACATTCGCTAGTCTTTCATTCGTGCGAATGAACTCATTCGTAGGTATCATTCGCATGAATGGGTCTGTATTATACAAAAGGTCAAAGTCAAACATATTAAACTTAAACAAACGTAAACGAACAAAACAGAATAGTCTATTTTATTTATGATATAAACTTTATACATCAAAATCCTACGATACACAGAACAAGAGACATTACATACACCCAAAAAATACCACCTTGTAGGACCTTGGAAACCACTCCGTCCGTTGCGGATTCTGCTCAGTAGGCCCTCGAATAGTGCGGAAGACTATTCGAGGGTTTTCCAATCGAAATAACCATGCCCCGTGGCAATCCGACGATGCGGAGACCACGTACTGATCAAAATCGAACACCACGGGGTTGAGAAACGAAGTTGGAAAAGGGATGGCGGCTCAAAACCTTACGGATGCGACAGGGAATGTTCAGTGGTCAGAAAAGTTGTGAAAGGATTCTGTTTGCAGGTCTATATATAGGTTGTAATCATTCGGACGAAAGATTTGTACGTAACACTCATTCGGGCGAATGGCTCAGCCGAATGAGCTGGTCAACCGAATGAGTCATGCGAGTGACTCATTCGTTTGCCTCAGACATTCGCTAGTCGTTCATTCGTGCGAATGAACTCATTCGTAGGCATCATTGGAACGAATGGGTCTGTATTTTTGAAAAGTCAAAGTAAAACATTCTAAACTTAAACAATAGATAACGAACGAAATTATCTATTTAATTACTGATATAAACTTTATACATCAAAATCCTACAATACACTGAACTAGTGACATTACATCCACCAACAAAATACCACTTTGTAGGACTTTGGAAACCACTACGCTCCTTGCGGATTCTGCTCAGGAGGCCCTCGAATAGTGTGAAGTCATATTTGAGGGTTTTCCAATATAAATCACCAAGCCTCGTGGCAATTCGATGATACAGAGACAACCTTTTGATCAAAATCGAACACCACGGGAATGGGAAACGAACTTGGAGAAGGGATGGCACCTCAAAACCCGCGGATGTGACAAGGAATGTTCAAGGGTCAGAAAAGTTGTGAAAACATTATGTTTGCAGGTCTATATATAGGCTGTAATCATTCGGACGAATGAGTCGTACGAAACACTTATTCGAGCAAATGGGTCAAACGAATGAGCTGGTCATCCTAATGAGTCATGTGAGTGGCTCATTCGTTTGCCTCAGACATTCGCTAGTCATTCGTTCGTGCGAATGAACTCATTCATAGGTATCATTCGCACGAATGGGTCTGTATTATACAAAAAGTCAAAGTCAAACATATTAAACTTAAACAAACGTAAACGAACAAAACAGATTAGTCTATTTCATTTCTGATATAAACTTTATACATCAAAATCCTACGATACACAAAACTAGGGACATTACATACACCCAAAAAATACCACCTTGTAGGACCTTGGAAACCACTCCGTCCATTGCGGATTCTGCTCAGTAGGCCCTCGAATAGTGCGGAAGACTATTCGAGGGTTTTCCAATCGAAATAACCATGCCGCGTGGCAATCCGACGATGCGGAGACAACGTACTGATCAAAATCGAACACCACGGGGTTGAGAAACGAACTTGGAGAAGGGATGGCGGCTCAAAACCCTAGGAATGCGACAGGGAATGTTCAGTGGTCAGAAAAGTTGTGAAAGGATTCTGTTTGCAGGTCTATATATAGGTTGTAATCATTCGGACGAAAGATTTGTACGTAACACTCATTCGGGCGAATGGCTCAGCCAAATGAGCTGGTCAATGGAGTGAGTCATGCGAGTGACTCATTCGTTTGCCTCAGACATTCGCTAGTCGTTCATTCCTGCGAGTGAACTCATTCGTAGTCATCATTGGAACGAATGGGTCTGTATTTTAGAAAAGTCAAAGTCAAGCATTATAAACTTAAACAATAGATAACGAACGAAATTATCTATTTAATTACTGATATAAACTTTATACATCAAAATCCTAAAATACACTGAACTAGTGACATTACTTGCACCAACAAAATACCACTTTGTAGGACCTTGGAAACCACTACGCTCGTTGCGGATTCTGCTCAGTAGGCCCTCGAATAGTGCGAAATCATATTCGCCGGTTTTCCAATATAAATCACCAAGCCTCGTGGCAATTCGATGATGCAGAGACAACCTTTTGATCAAAATCGAACACCACGGGAATGGGAAACGAACTTGGAGAAGGTATGGCGGCTCAAAACCCACGGATGTGACAAGGAATGTTCAAGGGTCAAAAAAGTTGTGAAAACATTCTGTTTACAGGTATATATACAGGCTGTAATCATTCGGACGAATGAGTTGTACGAAACACTTATTCGATCAAATGGCTCAACCGAATGAGCTGGTCATCCTAATGAGTCGTGTGAGTGGCTCATTCGTTTTCCTCAGACATTTGCTAGTCGTTTATTCGTGCGAATGAACTCATTCATAGGTATCATTCGCACGAATGAGTCTGTATTATAGAAAAAGTCAAAGTCAAACATACTAAACATAAACAAACGTAAACGAACAAAACAGAATAGTCTATTTCATTAATGATATAAACTTTATACATCAGAATCCTACAATACACAAAACTAGGGACATTACATGCACTAACAAAATACCACTTTGTAGGACCTTGGAAACCACTCTGTTCCATGCGGATTCTTCTCAGCAGGCCCTCTAATAGTGCACAATCCTATTCGAGAGTTTTCCAATCGAAATAACCAAGCCACGTGGCAATCTGACTATGCGGAGACAACATTTTGATCAAAATCGAACACCACGGGGATGAGAAACGAACTTGGAGAAGGGATGGCGGCTCAACACCCTACGGATGTGACATGGAATGTTCAGTAGTCAGAAAACTTGTGAAAGTATTTTGTTCGCAGGTCCATATATAGGCTGTACTCAGTCGGCCGAATGATTAGTACGAAACACTTGTTCGGTCGAATGGCTAAGCCGAATGACCTGGTCAACAAAATCAGTCATGCGAGTGACTCATTTGTTTGCCTCAGACTTTCGCTAGTCTTTCATTTGTACGAATGAACTCATTCGTAGGTATCATTCGCACGAACGGGTCTGTATTTTAGAAAAAGTCAATGTCAAACATACTAAACTTAAACAAACGTAAACGAACAAAACTGAATAGTCTATTTAATTACTGATATAAACTTTATACATTAAAATCCTACAATACACTGAACTAGTGACATTACACGCACCAACAAAATACCACTTTGTAGGACCTTGGAAACCACTCCGTTCCTTGCCGATTTTGATCAACAGGCCCTCGAATAGTGCGAAATCGTATTCGAGGGTTTTCCAATCAAAATACCAAGCCCCGTGTGTAACATCAGTGCCAGAACCGTCGCCGGAACAGTGATCTCTACAGTACATGAACAGTAAATCAGCTTCACATGTCAGTTATCAATTTTATGTCATTTTCATTACATGTTATCAAATCACAGTTCAGATTCAATTCAGAAAACAAAGTTCAGAAATAGGGTTCTTGAGTCAGATAATTATTTGACAATACAGAACCATCATGTGATTATTTGTTTAGGATTTATTAGGTATAAACGTATGCGAGACTTTAAAGAACTAAACGCACGAATATCGTTACGTGAATGCTAAATTGACGGGTTATTCGTATAGGTGACGATCTGTACGAATATATCTGAAAGTTTAACGTTCTGAATGATATTCAATAATTAGAAAACAAGATTGAAAGGTATAGTTATCGCCGTGTTCGTACGGGTGACGATTCGAACGAATACGCGCGACGATCGTACATTTCGATTTAAACAGTAAATTAATATTTTAAATTAAAATAAGTAGAAGATATTAGTTAATTTATTAGGAATCACAGCCTAGAATAATTAAATGATTTCTAATTTTATAATCGTGTCGTTTCGTCGTGAAACCTACACGATCCGGCCTTTTACGCGAAACCGACCGAGACCGAACATCGGGTATCGGTGATACATTAAATGAGAACATTTAATGCATCACCAACCAACACCAACTCACTTTCTTGACCCAATCTCGTCACTCTCTCTCTCTCTAGCTCTCTCTCACTAAGAAGTTAACCTTCTCTCTAAGATTTGAAGCTTGCTTCAAGGCGGATTTGAGCAAATTTGGTGTCATCACGACCCTCTCGCTGCATAGATCACAGAAGTACAAGAATTTCAATCCTTCATCCGTCGAATCTGAGGTAAGTCTCGACTTTATTTGCGGTTTTAGGCGTTCCACGAACCCTATGATTATCATGATTTTAATCGAGTTTGAGCACTAGATAATCTTGAAATAAATCATGTTTAGCACTTAGGACGTCCTAGAAACTAGAATATAACAGGTTGAATTCACGGGAATGGAAAAGAAGATGTAGGTTCGTGACTCCTTTCAGTGGGCCGAACCCTCTTCGTGGGTGGCCGAACCCGGGACGAACCCTGGCAACGAACTTGCATGACCCTGACAACGAACCATTTAAGATTGACGAACCTTCCATGTTCTAGCCGAACCAATAGCGGCCGAACCTTAAGGGTTCGTTTGGCTTCATCATGGCCGAACCTTTGATGGAGCCGAACCCTTGCAAGACGAACCATCCCTTGAACGAACCTGTGCCAACTTTAAGCTAGCCGAACCCTTGAAGGTTCGTGGATCCTATTGCAGCCGAACTCTAAATCATTTTGCATGGGAGACGAATCTTACATGAACCCATGCAACGGCCGAACCTTATATTGTGTCAACTCAGCCGAACCTAGTGAGTTAAGATAAAGGTTCGCTGCCTCAACCAGGTTACCCAACTAGATGATGATTAACTCGGTTAATGTTGGAACTAGAGCTACTAAAAACGGGTGTTAAGAACTTAGAAAATAGTTAGATGGTTGTTAACCTAAGTTTCTCATGATAAATTGGTCACCTAAGGGCATGCATGGATTAATTTAACTATGTGTGGGTGCATGGGCTAATAGGTGTGGGTTTTAATTAATAAATTGCTACCTAAATCATGATGGCCCAATCTGAATAAAGAATTTAAGGCGTAGGTTGGAAATGGGTTTTAGTAAAATACTCTAACGATCTAGCGGGAATGAGTGACATTTAATTGGTTAGTTCAATACATCCAGGAAAGTCAGTTAAGATCAAGACTACTAAATTGGGTCAATATGGACTCAATGGGCTAACTAAGGCCCAACATGAATTAACGTTTGTTTGGATTTAAGAAGTAATGTGATGTTAATAAAAGAAACCGATTTATAACTTATCAGATTTAATTAAATGATTTGGACTTAATATTGAATTAAAAATAGGAGTTAATTGTAATGTTTTGATTAAATGCTTATTGTGATTCAATTGTTTGGGAATTTTTATAAAATAGACAATAAAATTGTCTGGATTTGCTCTAAATCCTATTTTTATGGTAACAAATTTAATTTATATTATTCTTTTAACATTTATATTATTATTATTATTATTAAAATTACATATTTATTCGAACTCTTAGAAACTTAGTTGGATTAGGTCATAGAGGCACTTAGAAACTTAGGACACTTAGTTGCACACACCAAGACCAACCCTTAGATACGACTACTGATACGCATACTTATTGTATTCGAACTTTTATAAAACAACTCAGGAACCGAAGAAACTTAAGCTACAACAAGAGCGCGCATTTTGTGAGAAATCAATTACATAGCAACACAGGTGAGTTCATTGCCCCTTTTCTAAACATTTTTGTTTTAAAACGCGGGGCTGAGAAGCATGCGTAAACTGTTTTATTTAAATTGTTTATTTAAATGCTTTTATTTATTATATGTTTTACATATATATGTTGTTGATACTCCTAGATTCCTGTCTTGGTAATTATTAAACAGATCAAATTATCAAGTTAATTAAAGTACTCTTATGAGTAATACTTTAAACTCAAACTCTAAATAAACCCTTAGTCCATCAAGCTCAAATTCAAGAACCTAAATTCAAAGTGAAATCAAAGGAACTAAATCAAAAGATCATATTCAAGGGAAATCAAATTCAGTATGGAATCTGAGAATAAAGAATCAAAATCAAGAATCAATTATCATTGTGAATCATGGAAATTCTAAAGATCAAGATCAAGAGACTCAAGGAAATCAGAAATCATAAATGTGTGTGAATCATGGAAATAATGAAATCATTATGATCTAATGAAATCATTAATACTCAAGTTAAGGTGGATGTCAGTTGTATAGGGAATCAAGACCACGTGTAACACACATATAAAGTCCCCTTCAGGTATAGAAGACTCTTGTAGTTAGGCTATACGGGCAATAACGTGAACTATCAAATGAGATCAATATCAAAGTCAAAAATCAAGAGAATCAAGAGATCAAGAACCACAGGATATCCTTAAAGTCCCCGCATGTACAGAAGACCATTGGGTCAAGCTGTAAGGGCAAAACATTAAAATCCCGCTTAGTTCAGGTGTACTTCTTGTGAGTTTTGCCTGACATGGGTCACGTGTGACAGGTTACAACTTGGACAACCACCAACAACTAAGTCTAATTGATTGAGTCAAATAAGGCCCAATCATCATGTCTTAGTTGTATTTAAATGTTTTATTTAATTATTAAATGAAATATTCAACATTTTATTTCTATCACTGACTTTTGGGAAATCATATATCTATGAGGAACTCAAGAGGATCAAAGGTAAATCAAGTTTAGGAAAACATAATTCAAATAAGAGGTTTGTAGGGTAAAAATGCTTAATTATCATTAACAACAGTGTCATATGCGTATTAGTAAGTGGTGGGATGGCATCTGGGCGGGCTTGTAGGCTCGACTCAGGGGTATGCCCTATATATAAGCATACCGATATGGATATTACATGTGGTGTTAATGAGGTTAGGGTCTTTACCGAAAGGAACATTTTGAAATCATTTTCAACTACTAAACTATATGAACTCACCAACCATGTGTTGACTTATATTTGCATGACTTCTCAGGTGACGAACAGGTCAGCTGAAGAGTTGTTTCTGTTGGACTAGGTTACATATAGAGGACCTAGCTTTTTGGACCTGCATATTTTTGGACATCATACACCATTATTTTGTATATCTTGTGCAGATACCAGATTGAAGATTTATGATGTTATATTAGATTTACATTGTTAAATTATAAACTTAACTGATGTAATTTAACTTTGTAATTCTATTTTATTTCAGCAAGTTTCTCATTTATATATCATGTGCAATGTAAACAATCTGATCATTTCGATTATCACTCTCCATATCGCGCCCCGGGAACCTTTCGCCCGTCGGGGAAACCCGATCCTACCCCGCCGGCTCAGGGTGTGCCACCGTGGCAATTCAACGATGTGGAGACAACGTTTTGGTCCAAATCGAACCCCACGGGGATGAGAAACGAACTTGGAGAAGGGATGGCGGCTCAAAACTCTACAGATGTGACAGGGAATGTTCAGGGGTCAGAAAAGTTGTGAAAACGTTCTATTTGCAGGTCTATATATAGGCTGTAATCATTCGGACGAATGAATTGTACGAAACACTCATTCGGGCAAATAGCTCAGCCGAATGAGCTGGTCAACCTAATGAGTCATGTGAGTGGCTCATTCGTTTGCCTCTCTCATTCGTTAGTCGTTCATTCGTGTGAATGAACTCATTCGTAGGTATCATTCGCACGAATGAGTCTGTGTTACAGAAAAAGTCAAAGTCAAACATAGTAAACTTAAACAAACGTAAACGAACAAAACAGAATAGTCCATTTCATTAATGATATAAACTTTGTACATCAGAATCCTACAATACACAAAAGTAGGGACATTACATGCACTAACAAAATACCACTTTGTAGGACCTTGGAAACCACTCTGTTCCTTGCGGATTCTGCTCAGCAGGCCCTCTAATAGTGCGCAATCCTATTCGAGGGTTTTTGAATCGAAATAACTAAGCCTCATGGCAATCTGAATATGCGGAGACAACCTTTTGATCAAAATCGATCACCACGGGGATGAGAAACGAACTTGGAGAAGGGATGGCGGCTCAAAACCGTACAGATGTGACATGTAATGTTCAGTGGTCAGAAAAGTTTTGAAAGTATTCTGTTTGCAGGTCCATATCTAGGCTGTACTCATTTGGCCGAATAATTTGTACGACACACTCATTCGGACGAATGGCTCAGCCGAATGACCTGGTCAACCAAATGAGTCATGCGAGTGACTCATTCATTTGCCTCAGACATTCGCTAGTCTTTCATTCGTGCGAATGAACTCATTCATAGGTATCACTCGCACGAATGGGTCTGTATTATACAAAAAGTTAAAGTCAAACATATTAAAATTAAACAAACGTAAACTAACAAAACAGAATAGTCTATTTCATTTATGATATAAACTTTATACATGAAAATCCTACGATACATAGAACAAGAGAGATTACATGCACCTAAAGAATACCACTTTGTAGGACCTTGGAAACTACTCCATTCCCTGCGGATTTTGCTCAGTAGGCCCTCGAATAGTGCAGAAGCCTATTCGAGGGTTTTCCAACCGAAATAACCATGCCCCGTGGCAATCCGACGATGCGGAGACAACGTACTGATCAAAACCGAACACCACGGGGATGAGAAACGAACTTGGAGAACGGATGGCGGCTCAAAACCCTACGCATGCGACCGGGAATGTTCAGTAGTCAGAAAAGATGTGAAAGGATTCTGTTTGCAGGTCTATATATAGGTTGTAATCATTCGGACGAAAGATTTGTACATAACACTCATTCGGGCAAATGGCTCAGCCGAATGAGCTGGTCAACCGAATGAGTCATGCGAGTGACTCATTCGTTTGCCTCAGACATTCGCTAGTCGTTCATTCGTGCGAATGAACTCATTCGTTCGTATCGTTTGAACGAATGGGTCTATATTTTAGAATGGTCTATTTAATTACTGATATAAACTTTATACATTAAAATCCTACAATACACTGAACTAGTGACATTACATGCACCAACAAAATACCACTTTGTAGGACCTTGGAAACCACTACGTTCCTTGCGGATTCTGCTCAGTAGGCCCACGAATATTGTGAAATCATATTTGAGGGTTTTCCAATATAAATCACCAAGCCTAGAGTCAATTTGATGATGCGGAGAAAACCTTTTGATCAAAATCGAACACCACGGGGATGGGAAACGAACATGGAGAAGGGATGGCGGCTCAAAACTCACGGATGTGACAGGGAATGTTCAAGGGTCAGAAAAGTTGTGAAACCCTTATGTTTGCAGGTCTATATATAGGCTGTAATCATTTGGACGAATGAGTTGTACGAAACACTCATTCGGGCAAATGGCTCAGCCGAATGAGCTGGTCATCCTAGTGAGTCATGTGAGTGGCTCTTTCGTTTGCCTCAGACATTCCCTAGTCGTTCATTCGTGTGAATGAACTCATTCATAGGTATCATTCACATGAATGAGTCTGTATTATAGAAAAAGTCAAAGTCAAACATACTAAACTTAACAAACATAAACGTACAAAACAGAATAGTCTATTTCATTACTGATATAAACTTTATTCATCAAAATCCTACAATACACAAAACTAGGGACATTACATGCACTAACAAAATACCACTTTGTAGGACTGTAACATCACTGTACTTTCAGTTGTCCGTACGTCCGTACATTCGTACGATTGTACTGTTACGACTGGAGATTTATTTATTATGAATGATTATGAAATTATTGATTGACATTACTGATATTATCACTGTTACTGGTATGCATGACTACGATTTATTATACGCGTAAACCACAGGAAGTTTAGTTGTAATTCAACTAAACAGGCCTGTAGTGTTTATCGCAGTGCTTTATTATTGATGAGTTAATGGTCTGAGAATAGATTTGGGATTTGAGATGGAGTTGTTTGAGTCTGGTTACTAAACGTAGTCAAGGACCCATGGTCATGGTTTATCGAAATAGCGGTGGGACGGTGGCTAGGGCAGTTGCGACTGACCCTTACATATGCCCTATATATATGCATATTTCGGTCTATCATGGATGTGTCGGTGACTAGGGTTTAGTGGGTTTTGGTTTGGGAAATGATAATATTAAAGATGATTAATAATGAGAAGTGATTACGCGATGTGAGGTTACGGATATCATTTAAACGAGAATATTAATTCAGAAATATTAACTTAATAAATGTATTCGCGTGGGTGACGATTCACACGAATATAATTATTAAGAATAATGTTTTGAAACGATATTCCATAAATCATAAATCGAATCGAAATACGATACAAGCGTTGGATTCGCAAAGGTGACGATCTTTACGAATAAGTACGCGAGTAACGCATTTCGACGAGATAAATTAAATAATATCAAACGATATTAAATTGATAAATAAAAACTAAAAATATTTATTAGGAATCACAACCTAAAACAAATTCGAATAGATTAATTATTTAAATCATTGATTTTACTAAAATAAATAATGATCTCTTATTTAAACGAGTTTATTTAAATTCACTTTATTTATAACGAAATGTGATTACTTAAACCCTTAAAGGTTTTTAATATATTTACGAACAAAACCGTGAAATTTGAGAAATTTATCGCAAATAAAGGAGACCGATCACGCGGTGACACGACGGGGTATAAAGAAGATGAAAGACATCATCTTCTTCATTTATTAAACCTTCACTCTCTCTCTAACTTCTAATTTTCGTCACTTTCACAATCACCACCTTCTCTCTACCATAAATCCTTCAAATCTTAACGGATTCAAGAGATCTCGGAGCCTAAACGACCGGGGAATCGAGAGGAACAAGAAAGTACAAGAAAATCCTACGTTTGGTTGATCATTCGAGGTAAATCTGGACCTTTTCTTTCGGTTTTGCTATTGGGTCGTGAGTTTCGAACTTGTTGTAAATTAAATCGGATAAATCTCTTGTAAAACACTAAAACGAGTTAATGGGTTCACATAGAAGCAAATGTAGTATTGAAATACGCAGAAGCTTGATGATGGTGATGATGTGCTGCTCGGAAACCACAGGTTCGTGTGGTTGTTGCGGGCCGAACCATTCAGCCGCCAACCCCGAACCCTTGATGTGTTCTAGCCTTAGACGAACCCTAGCAAAGCTGGCCGAACCCTGATGATGTGTCACGAACCCTTATAAGTCCAGCGAACCACTCACGAACCATAGATGAAGCCGAACCTTATAGGCTGCGAACCCATGGACCAACGAACCTTGGCCAAGTCACGAACCCTACATGACCGAACACAGCTTCTCACGAACCCTAATATGGCGAACCTAGAATCATTCGGTTGTCACGAACCATGTTGATCTACGAACCCTTAGGCTAAAACCCTAACAGTGAATCTTCTTCATTTGGGATGGTCACGAACCCTCTCCACTTGAACGAACCCTAGCAGCCGAACCTAAGGGTTCGTGGGGCTGCTAGGCAACGGACCTACTCCTTAACATTAGCCGAACCTATGTTCTTTCACCTATAGGTTCGCTGCCCATGGGGATAAAAATCGAATTGTTTTGCTTAATTAAGAGATTGGGATAATAGAGGGCATGATTTATATACATAAACGTATATAGATTACCTTGCATGCATGAAAGTATTTAAATTACCACATTTCATCAAATAAAATAAGGTTTACATAATAAGAATATTTTATGGGCATAACTTTAATGTAATCTCCTTAAATATGAATTTGATAGTAATGACTTAGAAGAGAATTATCATCTTAGTCACACATGCATGAAGTTGTAAAAACATATACACGGATACTAGTATGACGAGGGCAAATACCTTAAGCATAAATGTCCATGGGAATTATACATATAAGGTCATAACCTAGTATTGTTATTAAATATGATAAGCTAGCAAGTTAGGCTAAATTTAATAGCAGCTGTTTATAAAAACTCTAATGTTTTACTTAACTTAGGTAAGTGAAGCTAAGTAAGTGAGACACTTAGTGAAACTAAAAATAAATACATATAGTGTTTTTATTGAGAATAAAATACATATACTTATGATCATGTAAACACACAAAATACAGATCCTTGAGTTGACTTGAGTCATACACGCGAGCGCGCATTACTAGAGAACACTGGTTCTAAGGACTTCAGGTGAGTTCTCATAACCTCCCTTTCTTTAAACTGTTTTAGTTTTAAAACCCGGAGGTGAAACATGTATACCGGTTTAAATATTATTTTGATAACACAAGGATAATACCTGTTTATCATTATGATATTCACTATTACGAATTATCATTATTATGGATTATCACTGATTATTATAAATCCGTGTAAACATTGTTATTGACTTCGGTAAATAACAAAGATTACATGTATTGTCTCATACTCCGTGAAATCATTACTTTTAACTTCGGTTAATTGTTTTGACTGCATGTATTGTCACGTGGATGGTTTCCACATCTGTGAAGCATTGCCTTTGCCTTCGGTTATTTGCTTTGGCTTCATGTATTGTCACGTGGTTAGCGACCACTCCATGATTCTTGTATCTAACTTATGTTAAATACATAAGGAATCATGTATAGTCACGAACATTGATTGAGAATATGATTGATTGAGTTGGTTGATTTGTTGTGGATTGATTGTCTATAATTGATTATGATAATTTGTGATTGGCTATGATTGATTTGGTTATGTGGTTATGTGATTGTGTATGTGTTTGGCTGTTGAATTGATGGATGTGTGTTGGATTATCTCATACAGGTATTCATATGGATTTTCTCAAAAAGATCATAAGTTTTATACTCGTTTTAAACAAAGCATTTTATAAAACCATTTTAAGTATAAACTTTCAAACTCATTTTACTAAAACATTTTTAAATATAAAAACTTATGATTACTCACCAACTACTTTTGTAGTTGACACTTGATTTTCTTACATGTTTCAGGTGATGGAGACAAGTAGGAATGAAGAGAGGATCTCTTCTATTTTGGACAGCATCATCATATAGGATCTTGGACTTAGTTAATTAACTAAATTTCTGGCGATTAGAATTTAGTTAGTTTAACTAAATCTTTTGTGTATTTGAAGTATTTGATTCATGATGAACATGATTTTTGTGTAATTATTGTGGTTGATTAAATGATATATGATGATATGATTTAGATGCCCATGAGCTTTTGAACAATCTACACATCCCTCGTGGCATCCCGATGATTCCGCCGTCGGTCGGGGTGTTACAGATTGGTATCAGAGCCTGGGTTATAGGGAATTAGGTTACTAGTAATGGTTGACCTAGTCTATAACCGTAGGATACCCTAGTATGAATTAATTTCATACACTAGTTAGTATACTCAGGATTTCATGCTTATGTGTTTATTACATGTTAACTGAACTTCTGATATACATCTGATTACATATGCTGCTTATTAATTTCTTGCTTATGTGTGCCCTAATGATTCGATAAGGACATGCACGTGGTGTATCGTAAAGGTGGTGGGACGTTGGCTAGGGCAGTTGCGACTGACCCTTACATATGCCCTATATATATACCATTTACGGTACATTAGGTGGATGTCAGTATTGAAGAATGTGGGAACTACCCGTTTGGGAAATTACTTGCTTAGGAAATAAATTGTTTATGAATTACTTGCTTTAGGAATTATCTGTTTGATCTATAAACTCCAGACAAGGACACACTCGTGGTATACTACAAAGGTGGTGGGACGGTGGCTGGGGCAGTTGCGACTGACCCCTACATATGCCCTATACATATACCATTTGTAGTATATTGGGAGTCTGTCAGTGTCAGGAACTTAGGATATTACTAGGAATTATTGTGAAATGGATGTTGATGGTTAAGGTTGGTTTGGATTGACACTTTGGATGATCACACTTGATAAACACTTATAAATTCCCTTATAAAAACATACGGATTGGACACGTAGGGTGCATAGGATTAATGAACGATAATGAGCGATTAGTGATGTGATATGGACTTGGGTGATGGTATAGACACTTGATGATAATATAAACGCATAGTGATGATACTAACACTTAGTGATGGTATGGACACTTGATGAGAATAAACTATAGGGAGGATATGAACGCTTAGTGACAATAAGAGCACTTTGTGATGATATGAGCCCTCATTGATGATTATTGACATTGGGATTGATATGGATTTTAGTGAACTTAGACAATTAGGGGAACTTAATGTCAGGTGAACTTAGACATTAGGTGAGCTTAGAAATAGGCAAGCTTACATGTCAGGTGAACTTAGACATTAGGCAAACCTAAAAGTCCAAGGGAACTAGAGATCACTTCACTCAAAATTATCCTACTAAGGATAAGGTTTGTGAAGTGAGATTTATGGTGAACTGCATGACGCACTCTACACACTAGCAAGGGCATAATCGTGGTGCAATGGAACGGTGGTGGGACGGTGTACGGGAGATTGCGATCTACCTCTGCATATGCCCTATATATAAGCTTGTTGCATTGCATTGGGAGGTTGTCAGTGTTAGTATAGAGTGAGGAATGTATAGGACCTAGGAAATAGTTAGTTAACACTAGTTATGACCAACTAGAACACTTAGAATAATAATAGGAAATTATACACATTTTGAGTTAATGACAGATAGGAGATAAATATAGTTCCTATATGAAATCCTAACTGTTAGAAATGAACTCATTTGACCATTGTTTGTATAACTTACGTTGTAAACGGTAGTAACATGTTTCTATTTCCTTCAGAAACATGCCGCCTCGCCGTCACAATGAAGATGACTCGAACAATGGGGATGCTAACAACGGTAATGCCAACTCAGGCATACAAGAGTTAGCCACACTTATTTCTGGATTGGTGAGCCAATTGACTCAGGCTAACCAGAATATCAACCAGAACAGAGGTGGTGCAAACCCTCCAACTTGCACATTCAAACACTTCAATTCCTGCAATCCTCTGAAATTTACGGGTGCTGAATCAGCCACTGGTCTGCTGCAGTGGTTTGAGAGTATGGAGAACACCTTCATCAACAGCGAATGCCCTGAGAATCTGAAAGTTCGCTATGCCACCAGTGTTTTCCAAAAGAGAGCACTGACTTGGTGGAATGGGGAAAAGCGAACTAGGGGAGTAGATGCTGCCTTAGCACTGACATGGACAGAGGTCAAGACTCTGATGACCACTGAATTCTGTCCTAGAAGCGAAATGAGGAAGCTTGAGACTGAGTTCTGGGAACTCAAGCAAGATAGCGGAGAGAATGTCATCTACAATACTCAGTTTCAGGAGTATAGCTTGCTGGTACCTCACTTGGTGACACCCTTGGAAAGGGCGATTGAGAAGTATATCGGCGGGCTGCCGGTGCAGGTTCAGGATACAGTCTATGGGAGCAACCCCAAAACACTTGAAGCTGCAATCCGGTTATCTGCAACTCTTACTGACAATCACGTGAAGAATGGAACTCTTACTCGAAAGGGATATAAGAAGACTGACACCAAGACTGCTGCAAAGGAAGTCAAAACTGAAGTCAAGTCTGAAGCTGCTAGCTCGTCCAAAAGCAGCAACAAGAAGAGGAAGAATAGGAATTTCATGGTAACTGTACCTGCTGCGAAGTTTGCGCAGCAATCATCAAACAATTCTGCTGCAAGAAGCTACACTGGGAACACTCCCCAATGTAACACTTGCAGATATCATCATGCCCCTAACTTGCCGTGTCGCGTTTGCAACAACTGTGGCAAGTTCGGGCACTATGCAAACGTTTGTCGGAGTGCACCGCAAGCACAAAGGATGCAACAAGCACCGCTTGCACTACCAGCTCCTCAAACTCAACCTATTCCGGCTGTACCCATTCGCCAGGTACCTCAAGCACAGGCAAGAGCCTGTTATGAATGTGGTGAAGTGGGTCACTTCAGGAATCAATGCCCAAAGTTGACCGGGAATAATCAAAGGGTGGCAAGAGGCCGGGCTTTTCAACTGAATGCTCCAGCTGCTCAAGCCAACCAGGATGTGGTCAACGGTACATTTCTGATCAACAACTCTTATGCATCTGTCTTATTTGATTCTGGTGCCGATAGGAGTTTCGTTTCATATGATTTTGAATGCTTGCTTGGTAGAACACGTACATACTTAGATAAACCGTTTAACGTGGAAGTGGCTGACGGAAACACTATTGATATTGACACTATTATCGTTGGATGTACGGTGAACTTAAATGATCACGTTTTCCCAATTGATCTCATACCTATGCATCTTGGTAGCTTTGATGTTATCATAGGCATGGATTGGTTAGCCACCCACAGAGCGGAGATTGTTTGTCATGAGAAATATATTCGCATTCCATTACTTTCGGGTGAAACTTTGAGAATATTTGGAGAAACTGCTAGTAAAGGTCTTAAGCTGATGTCTTGCACTAAAGCACACAAGTACCTTAGGAAGAAATGTATAGCCTTCTTAGCACACATTGTGGAGAAGAAAGAGAAAGAAAAGAGAATTGAAGATGTTCCGGTGATACGAGATTTTCCAGAAGTCTTTCCAGACGATTTACCGGGTCTTCCACCAGAACGTCAAGTTGAGTTCCGAATCGACTTAGTACCTGGTGCGAACCCAGTCGCCAAAGCTCCTTATAGACTTGCGCCTTCGGAGTTGCAAGAATTGGCGAGTCAGCTGCAAGAACTTACTGATAAAGGATTCATTCGCCCTAGCCATTCGCCATGGGGTGCACCGGTCCTGTTTGTCAAGAAAAAGGACGGGTCATTCCGAATGTGCATCGATTACCGCGAATTGAACAAACTCACAATAAAGAATCGATATCCACTGCCGCGCATCGATGATCTCTTCGATCAGCTTCAAGGCTCGGCATGGTTTTCAAAGATCGATCTTAGGTCTGGGTATCATCAGCTTCGCGTACATGATGATGATATTCCCAAGACTGCTTTCAGAACAAGATATGGTCATTATGAATTTCTGGTAATGCCTTTCGGCCTTACCAATGCACCTGCGGTTTTCATGGACCTCATGAACCGTGTTTGCAGGCCATACTTGGATAAATTTGTGATTGTATTCATTGATGATATTCTGATCTACTCAAGGACTAAGGAAGAACACGAGAAACACCTTAAGTTGGTTTTGGAGATCCTAAGAGAGGAGCGGCTGTATGCCAAATTCTCTAAATGTGAATTTTGGCTTAAAGAAGTTCAATTCTTGGGACACATAGTCAACGAATACGGTGTTCACGTGGATCCTGCAAAGATTGATGCTGTGAAGAATTGGAGTACACCGAAGACACCGACGGAGATTCGATCGTTCCTTGGACTTGCCGGTTACTATCGGCGGTTCATATCGAACTTCTCCAGAATTGCTGTCCCTCTCACTGCTTTGACTCAGAAAAATAGGCCATACGAGTGGGGACCAAAGCAAGAAGAGGCATTTCAGACTCTGAAGCAGAAACTTTGTGATGCTCCTGTCTTGACACTGCCTGATGGGAATAATGATTTTGTAGTCTATTGTGATGCATCCAACTTAGGCCTCGGTTGTGTTCTCATGCAACGGGGAAAGGTTGTGGCTTATGCATCAAGACAATTGAAGATTCATGAGAAGAACTACACTACGCACGACTTGGAACTTGGTGCAGTCGTGTTTGCTTTGAAGATATGGAGACATTATCTTTATGGCACCAAGTGTGTAGTCTTTACTGATCATAAAAGTTTGCAACATATTTTGAATCAGAAAGAGCTCAACATGAGACAACGGAGATGGGTTGAACTGTTGAATGATTATGACTGTGAAATTCGCTACCATCCTGGTAAAGCGAATGTAGTAGCAGATGCGCTTAGTCGCAAAAGTCAAGTTCAGATTCATAGTGTCCGAGTGCACACTAATCTCCGTAATGATGTTCTCACAGCCCAACAACACTCATTAGCTCAAGATAACTTGAAAAATGAGATGTCTTGCGGGGCTGAAATCTTATTGGAAACTAAGGATGACGGTTTGATGTATTACTTGAATCGGTTGTGGATACCGAACAGGGGTGATCTTAGGATGCTGATTATGGATGAAGCTCATAAGTCTCGTTATTCAATCCATCCAGGTGCTGATAAGATGTATCAAGACCTTAGGGGCTTGTACTGGTGGCCTGGAATGAAGAAGGACATTGCTGAGTATGTGTCTAAGTGCCTTAACTGTGCCAAAGTCAAGGCCGAACATCAGCGACCTTCAGGATTGTTATTACAACCAGAGATACCGATGTGGAAGTGGGAGAATATTTCCATGGATTTCATTACTAAACTTCCACGAACTGCAAACGGTAAAGATAGCATTTGGGTTATTGTTGATAGATTGACTAAGTCGGCTCATTTCTTACCGATACGTGAAACTTACCCGGTGCGGAAGTTAGCTCGTATCTACATTGATGAGATCATTAGCCGACATGGCATTCCCTTGAGCATAATATCGGACCGTGATGCTCGTTTCACGGCACGATTTTGGGAATCACTTCATGAAGCCTTTGGAACAAGACTGGATCTTAGCACTGCTTATCATCCTCAAACGGATGGTCAAACGGAGCGAACGATTCAGACATTGGAAGATATGTTAAGAGCTTGTGTCATCGATTTCGGTGGCAATTGGGATAGTCATCTACCATTGGTTGAGTTCTCGTATAACAACAGTTATCACGCGAGCATTGGTATGGCGCCGTTCGAAGCTCTTTATGGCAGGAAATGTCGGTCACCTATTTGTTGGACCGAAGTCGGCGATTCGCAGATTACCGGTCCTGAGATTATTCAGGAAACGACTGACAAGATTCGCCAGATCCGTGACAATCTGTTAGCTGCTCGCAGTCGACAGAAGAGCTACGCGGATAAAAGAAGAAAACCTTTGGAGTTTGAAGTGGGAGATATGGTATTACTTAAAGTGTCGCCTTGGAAGGGCGTTGTTCGATTCGGAAAGAAGGGGAAGCTTGCTCCACGTTATGTTGGCCCTTTTAAGATCCTTGAACGGATCGGGAAGGTTGCCTACAAGTTAGAACTTCCTCCTGAACTTAGTAATGTGCACCCAACGTTTCACGTGTCCAATCTAAGAAAGTGCTTAGCTGATCAGGATCTTCAGGTACCACTCGATGATATTCGCATCGATGATACCATGCACTTTGTTGAAAAACCAGTGGAGATAATGGATCGTGAGATTAAACAGCTCAAACGCAGTAGAATTCCAATTGTCAAAGTACGTTGGGAATCGAAGCGGGGTCCGGAATTCACATGGGAGAGAGAAGATCAGATGAAGCTTAAGTACCCACATTTATTTACTACGGTCACTCCAAGTTGAATTTCGGGACGAAATTCCTTTAACTAGGGGAGACTGTAACATCACTGTACTTTCAGTTGTCCGTACGTCCGTACATTCGTACGATTGTACTGTTACGACTGGAGATTTATTTATTATGAATGATTATGAAATTATTGATTGACATTACTGATATTATCACTGTTACTGGTATGCATGACTACGATTTATTATACGCGTAAACCACAGGAAGTTTAGTTGTAATTCAACTAAACAGGCCTGTAGTGTTTATCGCAGTGCTTTATTATTGATGAGTTAATGGTCTGAGAATAGATTTGGGATTTGAGATGGAGTTGTTTGAGTCTGGTTACTAAACGTAGTCAAGGACCCATGGTCATGGTTTATCGAAATAGCGGTGGGACGGTGGCTAGGGCAGTTGCGACTGACCCTTACATATGCCCTATATATATGCATATTTCGGTCTATCATGGATGTGTCGGTGACTAGGGTTTAGTGGGTTTTGGTTTGGGAAATGATAATATTAAAGATGATTAATAATGAGAAGTGATTACGCGATGTGAGGTTACGGATATCATTTAAACGAGAATATTAATTCAGAAATATTAACTTAATAAATGTATTCGCGTGGGTGACGATTCACACGAATATAATTATTAAGAATAATGTTTTGAAACGATATTCCATAAATCATAAATCGAATCGAAATACGATACAAGCGTTGGATTCGCAAAGGTGACGATCTTTACGAATAAGTACGCGAGTAACGCATTTCGACGAGATAAATTAAATAATATCAAACGATATTAAATTGATAAATAAAAACTAAAAATATTTATTAGGAATCACAACCTAAAACAAATTCGAATAGATTAATTATTTAAATCATTGATTTTACTAAAATAAATAATGATCTCTTATTTAAACGAGTTTATTTAAATTCACTTTATTTATAACGAAATGTGATTACTTAAACCCTTAAAGGTTTTTAATATATTTACGAACAAAACCGTGAAATTTGAGAAATTTATCGCAAATAAACGAGACCGATCACGCGGTGACACGACGGGGTATAAAGAAGATGAAAGACATCATCTTCTTCATTTATTAAACCTTCACTCTCTCTCTAACTTCTAATTTTCGTCACTTTCACAATCACCACCTTCTCTCTACCATAAATCCTTCAAATCTTAACGGATTCAAGAGATCTCGGAGCCTAAACGACCGGGGAATCGAGAGGAACAAGAAAGTACAAGAAAATCCTACGTTTGGTTGATCATTCGAGGTAAATCTGGACCTTTTCTTTCGGTTTTGCTATTGGGTCGTGAGTTTCGAACTTGTTGTAAATTAAATCGGATAAATCTCTTGTAAAACACTAAAACGAGTTAATGGGTTCACATAGAAGCAAATGTAGTATTGAAATACGCAGAAGCTTGATGATGGTGATGATGTGCTGCTCGGAAACCACAGGTTCGTGTGGTTGTTGCGGGCCGAACCATTCAGCCGCAAACCCCGAACCCTTGATGTGTTCTAGCCTTAGACGAACCCTAGCAAAGCTGGCCGAACCCTGATGATGTGTCACGAACCCTTATAAGTCCAGCGAACCACTCACGAACCATAGATGAAGCCGAACCTTATAGGCTGCGAACCCATGGACCAACGAACCTTGGCCAAGTCACGAACCCTACATGACCGAACACAGCTTCTCACGAACCCTAATATGGCGAACCTAGAACCATTCGGTTGTCACGAACCATGTTGATCTACGAACCCTTAGGCTAAAACCCTAACAGTGAATCTTCTTCATTTGGGATGGTCACGAACCCTCTCCACTTGAACGAACCCTAGCAGCCGAACCTAAGGGTTCGTGGGGCTGCTAGGCAACGGACCTACTCCTTAACATTAGCCGAACCTATGTTCTTTCACCTATAGGTTCGCTGCCCATGGGGATAAAAATCGAATTGTTTTGCTTAATTAAGAGATTGGGATAATAGAGGGCATGATTTATATACATAAACGTATATAGATTACCTTGCATGCATGAAAGTATTTAAATTACCACATTTCATCAAATAAAATAAGGTTTACATAATAAGAATATTTTATGGGCATAACTTTAATGTAATCTCCTTAAATATGAATTTGATAGTAATGACTTAGAAGAGAATTATCATCTTAGTCACACATGCATGAAGTTGTAAAAACATATACACGGATACTAGTATGACGAGGGCAAATACCTTAAGCATAAATGTCCATGGGAATTATACATATAAGGTCATAACCTAGTATTGTTATTAAATATGATAAGCTAGCAAGTTAGGCTAAATTTAATAGCAGCTGTTTATAAAAACTCTAATGTTTTACTTAACTTAGGTAAGTGAAGCTAAGTAAGTGAGACACTTAGTGAAACTAAAAATAAATACTTATAGTGTTTTTATTGAGAATAAAATACATATACTTATGATCATGTAAACACACAAAATACAGATCCTTGAGTTGACTTGAGTCATACACGCGAGCGCGCATTACTAGAGAACACTGGTTCTAAGGACTTCAGGTGAGTTCTCATAACCTCCCTTTCTTTAAACTGTTTTAGTTTTAAAACCCGGAGGTGAAACATGTATACCGGTTTAAATATTATTTTGATAACACAAGGATAATACCTGTTTATCATTATGATATTCACTATTACGAATTATCATTATTATGGATTATCACTGATTATTATAAATCCGTGTAAACATTGTTATTGACTTCGGTAAATAACAAAGATTACATGTATTGTCTCATACTCCGTGAAATCATTACTTTTAACTTCGGTTAATTGTTTTGACTGCATGTATTGTCACGTGGATGGTTTCCACATCTGTGAAGCATTGCCTTTGCCTTCGGTTATTTGCTTTGGCTTCATGTATTGTCACGTGGTTAGCGACCACTCCATGATTCTTGTATCTAACTTATGTTAAATACATAAGGAATCATGTATAGTCACGAACATTGATTGAGAATATGATTGATTGAGTTGGTTGATTTGTTGTGGATTGATTGTCTATAATTGATTATGATAATTTGTGATTGGCTATGATTGATTTGGTTATGTGGTTATGTGATTGTGTATGTGTTTGGCTGTTGAATTGATGGATGTGTGTTGGATTATCTCATACAGGTATTCATATGGATTTTCTCAAAAAGATCATAAGTTTTATACTCGTTTTAAACAAAGCATTTTATAAAACCATTTTAAGTATAAACTTTCAAACTCATTTTACTAAAACATTTTTAAATATAAAAACTTATGATTACTCACCAACTACTTTTGTAGTTGACACTTGATTTTCTTACATGTTTCAGGTGATGGAGACAAGTAGGAATGAAGAGAGGATCTCTTCTATTTTGGACAGCATCATCATATAGGATCTTGGACTTAGTTAATTAACTAAATTTCTGGCGATTAGAATTTAGTTAGTTTAACTAAATCTTTTGTGTATTTGAAGTATTTGATTCATGATGAACATGATTTTTGTGTAATTATTGTGGTTGATTAAATGATATACGATGATATGATTTAGATGCCCATGAGCTTTTGAACAATCTACACATCCCTCGTGGCATCCCGATGATTCCGCCGTCGGTCGGGGTGTTACAAGGACCCTGGAAACCACTCTGTTCCATGCGGATTCTTCTCAGCAGGCCCTCTAATAGTGCGCAATCCTATTCAAGGGTTTTCCAATCGATATAACTAAGACGCGTGGCAATCTGACTATTCGGAGACAACGTTTTGATAAAATCGATCACCACGGGGATTAGAAACGAACTTGGAGAAGGGATGGCTGCTCAAAACCGTACATATGTGACACGTAATGTTCAGTGGTCAGAAAAGTTGGAAAGGATTCTGTTTGCAGGTCTATATATAGGTTGTACTCATTTGGCCGAATGATTTGTACGACACACTCATTCGGGCGAATGGCTCAGCCGAATGACCTGGTCAACCAAATGAGTCATTCGAGTGACTCATTCGTTTGCCTCAGACATTCGCTAGTCTTTAATTTGTGCGAACGAACTCATTCGTAGGTATCATTCGCACGAATGGGTCTGTATTATACAAAAAGTCAAAGTCAAACATATTAAACTTAAACAAACGTAAACGAACAAAACAGAATAGTCTATTTCATTTCTGATATAAACTTTAAGATGAAAATCCTACGATACACAGAACAAGAGACATTACACGCACCCAAAAAATACCACTTTGTAGGACCATGGAAACCACTCCGTTCCTTGTGGATTCTGCTCAGTAGGACCTCGAATAGTGCGGAAGCCTATTCGAGGGTTTTCCAATAGAAATAACCATACCCCGTGGCAATCCGACGATGTGGAGACAATGTACTGATCAAAATCGAACACCACGGGGATGAGAAACGAACTTGAGAAGGGATGGTGGCTCAAAACCCTACGGATACGACAGGGAATGTTCAGTGGTCAGAAAAGTTGTGAAAGGATTCTGTTTGCAGGTCTATATATAGGTTATAATCATTCGGACGAAAGATTTGTACGTAACACTCATTCGGGCGAATGGCCCAGCCGAATGAGCTGGTCAACTGAATGAGTCATGCGAGTGACTCATTCGTAGGTATCATTTGAACGATGGGGTCTGTATTTTAGAAAAGTCAAAGTCAAACATACTAAACCTAATGAAACGAAAACGAACAAAACAGAATGGTCTATTTAATTACTGATATAAACTTTATACATTAAAATCCTACAATACACTGAACTAGTGACATTACATGCACCAACAAAATACCACTTTGTAGGACCTTGGAAACCACTATGTTCCTCGCGGATTCTGCTCAGCAGGCCCTCGAATATTGTGAAATCATATTCGAGGGTTTTCCAATATAAATCACCAAGCCTAGTGGCCCAAAACCCACGGATGGGAAACGAACATGGAGAAGGGATGGCGGCCCAAAACCCACGGATGTGACATGGAATGTCCTAGGGTCAGAGAAGTTGTGAAAACATTCTGTTTGCAGGTCTATATATAGGCTGTAATCATTCGGACGAATGAGTTGTACGAAACACTCATTCGGGCAAATGGCTCAGCCGAATGAACTGGTCATCCTAACGAGTCATGTGAGTGGCTCTTTCGTTTGCCTCAGACATACCCTAGCCGTTCATTCTTGCGAATGAACTCATTCATAGGTATCATTCCCACGAATGAGTCTGTATTATACAAAAAGTCAAAGTCAAACATACTAAACTTAACAAACATAAATGTACAAAACAGAATAGTCTATTTCATTACTGATATAAAGTTTATACATCAAAATCCTACAATACACAAAACTAGGGACATTACATGCACTAAGAAAATACCACTTTGTAGGACCTTGGAAACCACTCTGTTCCATGCGGATTCTTCTCAGCAGGCCCTCTAATAGTGGGCAATCCTATTCGAGGGTTTTCCAATCGATATAACTAAGACGCGTGGCAGTCTGACTATTCGGAGACAACGTTTTGATAAAATCGAACACCACGGGGATGAGAAACGAACTTGGAGAAGGGATGGCGGCACAAAACCCTACGAATGTGACAGGGAATGTTCAGTGGTCAGAAAAGTTGTGAAAGTATTCTGTTTGCATGTTTATATATAGGTTGTACTCATTCGGCCGAATGATTTGTACGAAACACTCGTTCGGGCGAATGGCTCAGCCGAATGACCTGCTCAACCAAATGAGTCATGCAACTGACTCATTCGTTTGCCTCGGCCATTCGCTAGTCTTTCATTCTTGCGAATGAACTCAATCGTAGGTATCCTTCGCACGAATGGGCCTGTATTAAAGAAAAGTCAAAGTCAAACATACTATACTTAAACAAACGTAAACGAGCAAAACAGAATAGTCTATTTCATTACTGATATAAACTTTATTCATCAAAATCCTACAATACACAGAACTCGGGACATTACATGCACTAACAAAATACCACTTTGTAGGACCCTAGAAACCACTATGTTCCTTGCGGATTCTACTGAGCAGGCCCTCTAATAGTGCGCAATACTATTCGAGGGTATTCTAATCGAAATAACTAAGCCTCGTGGCAATCTGACTATTCGGAGACAACATTTTGATAAAATCGAACACCACGGGGATGAGAAAGGAACTTGGAGAAGGGATGGCTGCTCAAAACCCTACGGATGTGACAGGGAATGTTCAGTGGTCAGAAAAGTTGTGAAAGTATTCTGTTTGCAGGTTTATATATAGGTTGTACTCATTCGGCCTAATGATATGATTTGTACGAAACACTCGTTCGGGCGAATGGCTCAGTCAAATGACCTGCTCAACCAAATGAGTCATGCGAGTGAGTAATTCGTTTGCCTCAGCCATTCGCTAGTCTTTCATTCATGCGAATGAACTCATTCGTAGGTATCATTCGCACGAATGGGCCTGTATTAAAGAAAAAGTCAAAGTCAAACATACTAAACTTAAAAAAACGTAAACGGGCAAAACAGAATAGTCTATTTCATTACTGATATAAACTTTATTCATCAAAATCCTACAATACACAGAACTAGGGACATTACATGCGCTAACAAAATACCACTTTGTAGGACCCTGGAAACCACTCTGTTCCTTGCGGATTCTGCTGAGCAGGCCCTCTAATAGTGTGCAATACTATTCGAGGGTATTCGAATCGAAATAACTAAGCCTCCTGGCAATCTGACTATTCGGAGACTACATTTTGATAAAATCGAACACCACGGGGATGAGAAAGGAACTTGGAGAAGGGATGGCTGCTCAAAACCCTACGGATGTGACAGGGAATGTTCAGTGGTCAGAAAAGTTGTGAAAGTATTCAGTTTGCAGGTTTATATATAGGTTGTACTTATTCGGCCGAATGATTTGATTCGTACGAAACACTCGTTCGGGCGAATGGCTCAGCCAAATGACCTGCGCGACCAAAGAGTCATGCGAGTGAGTAATTCGTTTGCCTCAGCCATTCGCTAGTCTTTCATTCATGCGAATGAACTCATTCGTAGGTATCATTCGCACGAATGGGCCTATATTAAAGAAAAAGTCAAAGTCAAACATACTAAACTTAAACAAACGTAAACGAGCAAAACAGAATAGTCTATTTCATTACTGATATAAACTTTATACATCAGAATCCTACAATACACAGAACTAGGGACATTACATGCACTAACAAAATACCACTTTGTAGGACCTTGGAAACCACTCTGTTCCATGCGGATTCTTCTCAGCAGGCCCTCTAATAGTGCGCAATCCTATTCGAGGGTTTTCCAATCGAAATAATTAAGACGCGTGGCAATCTGACTATTCGGAGACAACATTTTGATAAAATCGAACACCACGGGGATGAGAAAGGAACTTGGAGAAGGGATGGCTGCTCAAAACCCTACGGATGTGACAGGGAATGTTCAGTGGTCAGAAAAGTTGTGAAAGTATTCTGTTTGTAGGTTTATATATAGGTTGTACTCATTCGGCCTAATGATATGATTTGTACGAAACACTCGTTCGGGCGAATGGCTCATCCAAATGACCTGCTCAACCAAATGAGTCATGCGAGTGAGTAATTCGTTTGCCTCAGCCATTCGCTAGTCTTTCATTCATGCGAATGAACTCATTCGTAGGTATCATTCGCACGAATGGGCCTGTATTAAAGAAAAAGTCAAAGTCAAACATACTAAACTTAAAAAAACGTAAACGGGCAAAACAGAATAGTCTATTTCATTACTGATATAAACTTTATTCATCAAAATCCTACAATACACAGAACTAGGGACATTACATGCGCTAACAAAATACCACTTTGTAGGACCCTGGAAACCACTCTGTTCCTTGCGGATTCTGCTGAGCAGGCCCTCTAATAGTGTGCAATACTATTCGAGGGTATTCGAATCGAAATAACTAAGCCTCCTGGCAATCTGACTATTCGGAGACAACATTTTGATAAAATCGAACACCACGGGGATGAGAAAGGAACTTGGAGAAGGGATGGCTGCTCAAAACCCTACGGATGTGACAGGGAATGTTCAGTGGTCAGAAAAGTTGTGAAAGTATTCAGTTTGCAGGTTTATATATAGGTTGTACTATTCGGCCGAATGATTTGATTCGTACGAAACACTCGTTCGGGCGAATGGCTCAGCCAAATGACCTGCGCGACCAAAGAGTCATGCGAGTGAGTAATTCGTTTGCCTCAGCCATTCGCTAGTCTTTCATTCATGCGAATGAACTCATTCGTAGGTATCATTCGCACGAATGGGCCTATATTAAAGAAAAAGTCAAAGTCAAACATACTAAACTTAAACAAACGTAAACGAGCAAAACAGAATAGTCTATTTCATTACTGATATAAACTTTATACATCAAAATCCTACAATACACAGAACTAGGGACATTACATGCACTAACAAAATACCACTTTGTAGGACCTTGGAAACCACTCTGTTCCATGCGGATTCTTCTCAGCAGGCCCTCTAATAGTGCGCAATCCTATTCGAGGGTTTTCCAATCGAAATAATTAAGACGCGTGGCAATCTGACTATTCGGAGACAACATTTTGATAAAATCGAACACCACGGGGATGAGAAAGGAACTTGGAGAAGGGATGGCTGCTCAAAACCCTACGGATGTGACAGGGAATGTTCAGTGGTCAGAAAAGTTGTGAAAGTATTCTGTTTGTAGGTTTATATATAGGTTGTACTCATTCGGCCTAATGATATGATTTGTACGAAACACTCGTTCGGGCGAATGGCTCATCCAAATGACCTGCTCAACCAAATGAGTCATGCGAGTGAGTAATTCGTTTGCCTCAGCCATTCGCTAGTCTTTCATTCATGCGAATGAACTCATTCATAGGTATCATTCGCACGAATGGGCGTGTATTAAAGAAAAAGTCAAAGTCAAACATACTAAACTTAAAAAAACGTAAACGGGCAAAACAGAATAGTCTATTTCATTACTGATATAAACTTTATTCATCAAAATCCTACAATACACAGAACTAGGGACATTACATGCACTAACAAAATACCACTTTGTAGGACCCTGGAAACCACTCTGTTCCTTGCGGATTCTGCTGAGCAGGCCCTCTAATAGTGTGCAATACTATTCGAGGGTATTCGAATCGAAATAACTAAGCCTCCTGGCAATCTGACTATTCGGAGACAACATTTTGATAAAATCGAACACCACGGGGATGAGAAAGGAACTTGGAGAAGGGATGGCTGCTCAAAACCCTACGGATGTGACAGGGAATGTTCAGTGGTCAGAAAAGTTGTGAAAGTATTCAGTTTGCAGGTTTATATATAGGTTGTACTCATTCGGCCGAATGATTTGATTTGTACGAAACACTCGTTCGGGCGAATGGCTCAGCCAAATGACCTGCGACCAACCAAATGAGTCATGCGAGTGAGTAATTCGTTTGCCTCAGCCATTCGCTAGTCTTTCATTCATGCGAATGAACTCATTCGTAGGTATCATTCGCACGAATGGGCCTGTATTAAAGAAAAAGTCAAAGTCAAACATACTAAACTTAAACAAACGTAAACGAGCAAAACAGAATAGTCTATTTCATTACTGATATAAACTTTATACATCAAAATCCTACAATACACAGAACTAGGGACATTACATGCACTAACAAAATACCACTTTGTAGGACCTTGGAAACCACTCTGTTCCATGCGGATTCTTCTCAGCAGGCCCTCTAATAGTGCGCAATCCTATTCGAGGGTTTTCCAATCGAAATAATTAAGACGCGTGGCAATCTGACTATTCGGAGACAACATTTTGATAAAATCGAACACCACGGGGATGAGAAAGGAACTTGGAGAAGGGATGGCTGCTCAAAACCCTACGGATGTGACAGGGAATGTTCAGTGGTCAGAAAAGTTGTGAAAGTATTCTGTTTGTAGGTTTATATATAGGTTGTACTCATTCGGCCTAATGATATGATTTGTACGAAACACTCGTTCGGGCGAATGGCTCAGCCAAATGACCTGCTCAACCAAATGAGTCATGCGAGTGAGTAATTCGTTTGCCTCAGCCATTCGCTAGTCTTTCATTCATGCGAATGAACTCATTCGTAGGTATCATTCGCACGAATGGGCTGTATTAAAGAAAAAGTCAAAGTCAAACATACTAAACTTAAAAAAACGTAAACGGGCAAAACAGAATAGTCTATTTCATTACTGATATAAACTTTATTCATCAAAATCCTACAATACACAGAACTAGGGACATTACATGCACTAACAAAATACCACTTTGTAGGACCCTGGAAACCACTCTGTTCCTTGCGGATTCTGCTGAGCAGGCCCTCTAATACTGTGCAATACTATTCGAGGGTATTCGAATCGAAATAACTAAGCCTCCTGGCAATCTGACTATTCGGAGACAACATTTTGATAAAATCGAACACCACGGGGATGAGAAAGGAACTTGGAGAAGGGATGGCTGCTCAAAACCCTACGGATGTGACAGGGAATGTTCAGTGGTCAGAAAAGTTGTGAAAGTATTCAGTTTGCAGGTTTATATATAGGTTGTACTCATTCGGCCGAATGATTTGATTTGTACGAAACACTCGTTCGGGCGAATGGCTCAGCCTAATGACCTGCTCAACCAAATGAGTCATGCGAGTGAGTAATTCGTTTGCCTCAGCCATTTTCTAGTCTTTCATTCATGCGAATGAACTCATTCGTAGGTATCATTCGCACGAATGGGCCTGTATTAAAGAAAAAGTCAAAGTCAAACATACTAAACTTAAACAAACGTAAACGAGCAAAACAGAATAGTCTATTTCATTACTGATATAAACTTTATACATCAAAATCCTACAATACACAGAACTAGGGACATTACATGCACTAACAAAATACCACTTTGTAGGACCTTGGAAACCACTGTGTTCCATGCGGATTCTTCTCAGCAGGCCCTCTAATAGTGCGCAATCCTATTCGAGGGTTTTCCAATCGAAATAATTAAGACGCGTGGCAATCTGACTATTCGGAGACAACATTTTGATAAAATCGAACACCACGGGGATGAGAAAGGAACTTGGAGAAGGGATGGCTGCTCAAAACCCTACGGATGTGACAGGGAATGTTCAGTGGTCAGAAAAGTTGTGAAAGTATTCTGTTTGTAGGTTTATATATAGGTTGTACTCATTCGGCCGAATGATTTGTACGAAACACTCATTCGGGCGAATGGCTCAGCCAAATGACCTGCTCAACCAAATGAGTCATGTGAGTTACTCATTCGTTTGCCTCAGCCATTAGCTAGTCTTTCATTCATGCGAATGAACTCATTCGTAGGTATCATTCGCACGAATGGGCCTGTATTAAAGAAAAAGTCAAAGTCAAACATACTAAACTTAAAAAAACGTAAACGAGCAAAACAGAATAGTCTATTTCATTACTGATATAAACTTTATTCATCAAAATCCTACAATACACAGAACTAGGGACATTACATGCACTAACAAAATACCACTTTGTAGGACCCTGGAAACCACTATGTTCCTTGCGGATTCTGCTGAGCAGGCCCTCTAATAGTGCGCAATACTATTCGAGGGTATTCGAATCGAAATAACTAAGCCTCGTGGCAATCTGACTATTCGGAGACAACATTTTGATAAAATCGAACACCTCGGGGATGAGAAAGGAACTTGAAGAAGGGATGGCTGCTCAAAACCCTATGGATGTGACAGGGAATGTTCAGTGGTCAGAAAAGTTGTGAAAGTATTCAGTTTGCAGGTTTATATATAGGTTGTACTCATTCGGCCGAATGATTTGATTTGTACGAAACACTCGTTCAGGCGAATGGCTCAGCCAAATGACCTGCTCAACCAAATGAGTCATGCGAGTGAGTAATTCGTTTGCCTCAGCCATTTGCTAGTCTTTCATTCATGCGAATGAACTCATTCGTAGGTATCATTCGCACGAATGGGCCTGTATTAAAGAAAAAGTCAAAGTCAAACATACTAAACTTAAACAAACGTAAACGAGCAAAACAGAATAGTCTATTTCATTACTGATATAAACTTTATACATCAAAATCCTACAATACACAGAACTAGGGACATTACATGCACTAACAAAGTACCACTTTGTAGGACCTTGGAAACCACTGTGTGCCATGCTGATTCTTCTCAGCAGGCCCTCTTATAATGCGCAATCCTATTCGAGGGTTTTCCAATCGAAAAATTAAGACGCGTGGCAATCTGACTATTCGGAGACAACATTTTGATAAAATCGAACACCTCGGGGATGAGAAAGGAACTTGGAGAAGGGATGGCTGCTCAAAACCCTACGGATGTGACAGGGAATGTTCAGTGGTCAGAAAAGTTGTGAAAGTATTCTGTTTGTAGGTTTATATATAGGTTGTACTCATTCGGCCGAATGATTTGTACGAAACACTCGTTCGGGCGAATGGCTCAGCCAAATGACCTGCTCAACCAAATGAGTCATGTGAGTTACTCATTCGTTTGCCTCAGCCATTAGCTACTCTTTCATTCATGCGAATGAACTCATTCGTAGGTATCATTCGCACGAATGGGCCTGTATTAAACAAAAAGTCAAAGTCAAACATACTAAACTTAAAAAAACGTAAACGAGCAAAACAGAATAGTCTATTTCATTACTGATATAAACTTTATTCATCAAAATCCTACAATACACAGAACTAGGGACATTACATGCACTAACAAAATACCACTTTGTAGGACCCTGGAAACCACTATGTTCCTTGCGGATTCTGCTGAGCAGGCCCTCTAATAGTGCGCAATACTATTCGAGGGTATTCGAATCGAAATAACTAAGCCTCGTGGCAATCTGACTATTCGGAGACAACATTTTGATAAAATCGAACACCTCGGGGATGAGAAAGGAACTTGAAGAAGGGATGGCTGCTCAAAACCCTATGGATGTGACAGGGAATGTTCAGTGGTCAGAAAAGTTGTGAAAGTATTCAGTTTGCAGGTTTATATATAGGTTGTACTCATTCGGCCGAATGATTTGATTTGTACGAAACACTCGTTCAGGCGAATGGCTCAGCCAAATGACCTGCTCAACCAAATGAGTCATGCGAGTGAGTAATTCGTTTGCCTCAGCCATTTGCTAGTCTTTCATTCATGCGAATGAACTCATTCGTATGTATCATTCGCACGAATGGGCCTGTATTAAAGAAAAAGTCAAAGTCAAACATACTAAACTTAAACAAACGTAAACGAGCAAAACAGAATAGTCTATTTCATTACTGATATAAACTTTATACATCAAAATCCTACAATACACAGAACTAGGGACATTACATGCACTAACAAAGTACCACTTTGTAGGACCTTGGAAACCACTATGTGCCATGCTGATTCTTCTCAGCAGGCCCTCTTATAGTGCGCAATCCTATTCGAGGGTTTTCCAATCGAAAAAATTAAGACGCGTGGCAATCTGACTATTCGGAGACAACATTTTGATAAAATCGAACACCTCGGGGATGAGAAAGGAACTTGGAGAAGGGATGGCTGCTCAAAACCCTACGGATGTGACAGGGAATGTTCAGTGGTCAGAAAAGTTGTGAAAGTATTCAGTTTGCAGGTTTATATATAGGTTGTACTCATTCGGCCGAATGATTTGATTTGTACGAAACACTCGTTCGGGCGAATGGCTCAGCCAAAGGACCTGCTCAACCAAATGAGTCATGCGAGTGAGTAATTCGTTTGCCTCAGCCATTCGCTAGTCTTTCATTCATGCGAATGAACTCATTCGTAGGTATCATTCGCACGAATGGGCCTGTATTAAAGAAAAAGTCAAAGTCAAACATACTAAACTTAAACAAACGTAAACGAGCAAAACAGAATAGTCTATTTCATTAATGATATAAACTTTATACATCAAAATCCTACAATACACAGAACTAGGGACATTACATGCACTAAAAAATACCACTTTGTAGGACCTTGGAAACCACTGTGTTCCATGCTGATTCTTCTCAGCAGGCCCTCTAATAGTGTGCAATCCTATTCGAGGGTTTTCCAATCAAAATAATTAAGACGCGTGGCAATCTGACTATTTGGAGACTACATTTTGATAAAATCGAACACCTCGGGGATGAGAAAGGAACTTGGAGAAGGGATGGCTGTTCAAAACACTACGGATGTGACAGGGAATGTTCAGTGGTCAGAAAAGTTGTGAAAGTATTCAGTTTGCAGGTTTATATATAGGTTGTACTCATTCGGCCGAATGATTTGATTTGTACGAAACACTCGTTCGGGCGAATGGCTCAGCCAAATGACCTGCTCAACCAAATGAGTCATGCGAGTGAGTAATTCGTTTGCCTCAGCCATTCGCTAGTCTTTCATTCATGCGAATGAACCCATTCGTAGGTATCATTCGCACGAATGGGCGTGTATTAAAGAAAAAGTCAAAGTGAAACATACTAAACTTAAAAAAACGTAAACGGGCAAAAGAGAATAGTCTATTTCATTACTGATATAAACTTTATTCATCAAAATCCTACAATACACAGAACTAGATGCACTAACAAAATACCACTTTGTAGGACCCTGGAAACCACTCTGTTCCTTGCGGATTCTGCTGAGCAGGCCCTCTAATAGTGCGCAATACTATTCATGGGTATTCGAATCGAAATAACTAAGCCTCGTGGCAATCTGACTATTCGGAGACAACATTTTGATAAAATCGAACACACGGGGATGAGAAAGGAACTTGGAGAAGGGATGGCTGCTCAAAACCCTACGGATGTGACAGGGAATGTTCAGTGGTCAGAAAAGTTGTGAAAGTATTCAGTTTGCAGGTTTATATATAGGTTGTACTCATTCGGCCGAATGATTTGATTTGTACGAAACACTCGTTCGGGCGAATGGCTCAGCCAAATGACCTGCTCAACCAAATGAGTCATGCGAGTGACTCATTCGTTTGCCTCAACCATTAGCTAGTCTTTCATTCATGCGAATGAACTCATTCATAGGTATCATTCGCACGAATGGGCCTGTATTAAAGAAAAAGTCAATGTCAAACATACTAAACTTAAAAAAACGTAAACGAGCAAAACAGAATAGTCTATTTCATTACCGATATAAACTTTATTAATCAAAATCCTACAATACACAGAACTAGGGACATTACATGTAATAACAAAATACCACTTTGTCGGACCCTGGAAACCACTCTGTTCCTTGCGGATTCTGCTGAGCAGACCCTCTAATAGTGCGCAATACTATTTGAGGGTATTCGAATCGAAATAACTAAGCCTCGTGGCAATTTGACTATGTGGAGACAACGTTTTGATCAAAATCGAACACCACGGGGATGAGAAACGAACTTGGAGAAGGGATGGCGGCTCAAAACCGTACATATGTGACACGTAATGTTCAGGGGTCAGAAAAGTTGTGAAAGTATTCTGTTTGCAGGTCTAGATATAGGCTGTACTCATTTGGCCGAATGATTTGTACGACACAGTCATTCGGGCGAATGGCTCAGCCGAATGACCTGGTCAACTAATTGAGTCATGCGAGTGACTCATTCGTTTGCCTCAGATATTCGCTAGTCTTTCATTTGTGCGAATGGGTCTGTATTATACAAAAAGTCAAAGTCAAACATTTTAAACTTAAACAAACGTAAACAAACAAAACAGAATAGTCTATTTCATTTCTTATATAAACTTTATACATGAAAATCCTACGATACACAGAATAGGAGTCATTACATGCACCCAAAAAATACCACTTTGTAGGACCTTGGAAACCACTACGTTCCTTGCGGATTCTGCTCCGCAGGCCCTCGAATATTGCGAAATTATATTCGAGGGTTTTCCAATATAAATCACCAAGCCTAGTGGCAATTCGAGGATGCGGAGACAACCTTTTGATCAAAATCGAACACCACGGGGATGGGAAACGAACATGGAGAACGGATGGCGGCTCAAAACCCACGGATGAGACAGGGAATGTTCAAGGGTCAGAAAAGTTGTGAAAACATTCTGTTTGCAGGTCTATATATAGGCTGTAATCATTCGGACGTATGAGTTATACGAAACACTCATTCGGGCAAATGGCTCAGCCAAATGAGCTGGTCATTCTAATGAGTCATGTGAGTGGCTCATTCGTATGCCTCAGATATTCGCTAGTCGTTCATTCGTGCGAATGAACTCATTCTTAGGTATCATTCGCACGAATGAGTCTGTGTTATAGAAAAAGTCAAAGTCGAACATAATAAACTTAAACAAACATAAACGTACAAAACAGAATAATCTATTCCATTACTGATATAAACTTTATACATCAAAATCGTACAATACACAAAACTAGGGACATTACACGCACTAACAAAATACCACTTTGTAGGACCTTGGAAACCACTATGTTCCTTGCATATTCTTCTCAGCAGTCCCTCGAATATTGCGAAATCATGTTCGAGGCTTTTCCAATATAAATCACCAAGCCTAGTGCCAATTCGAGGATGCGGAGACAACCTTTTGATCAAAATCGAACACCACGGGGATGGGAACCGAACATGGAGAAGGGATGGCGGCTCAAAACCCACGGATGTGACAGGGAATGTTCTAGGGTCAGAAAACTTGTGAAAACATTCTGTTTGCAGGTTTATATATAGGCTGTAATCATTCGGACGAATGAGTTATACAAAACAGTCATTCGGGAAATGGCTCAGCCGAATGTGCTGGTCATCCTAATGAGTCATGTGAGTGGCTCTTTCATTTGCCTCAGACATTCCCTAGTCATTCATTCGTGCGAATGAACTCATTCATAGGAATCATTCGCACGAATGAGTCTGTATTATACAAAAAGTCAAAGTCAAACATACTAAACTTAAACAAACATAAACGTACAAAACAGAATAGTCTATTTCATTACTGATATAAACCTTATACATCAAAATCCAACAATACACAGAACTACGGACATTACATGCACTAACAAAATACCACTTTGTAGGACCTTGGAAACCACTCTGTTCCCTGCGGATTCTTCTCAGCAGGCCCTCTAATAGTGCGCAATCCTATTCGAGGGTTTTCCAATAGAAATAACTAAGACGCGTGGAAATCTGACTATTCGGAGACAACATTTTGATAAAATTGAACACCACGGGGATGAGAAAGGAACTTGGAGAAGGGATGGCGGCTCAAAACCCTACGGATGTGACAGGGAATGTTCAGTGGTCAGAAAAGTTGTGAAAGTATTCAGTTTGCAGGTTTATATATAGGTTGTACTCATTCGGCCGAATGATTTGATTTGTACGAAACACTCGTTCGGGCGAATGGCTCAGCCAAATGACCTGCTCAACCAAATGAGTCATGCGAGTGAGTAATTCGTTTGCCTCAGCCATTCGCTAGTCTTTCATTCATGCGAATGAACTCATTCGTAGGTATCATTCGCACGAATGGGCCTGTATTAAAGAAAAAGTCAAAGTCAAACATACTAAACTTAAACAAACGTAAACGAGCAAAACAGAATAGTCTATTTCAATACTGATATAAACTTTATACATCAAAATCCTACAATACGCAGAACTAGGGACATTACATGCACTAACAAAATACCACTTTGTAGGACCCTGGAAACCACTATGTTCCTTGCGGATTCTGCTGAGCAGGACCTCTAATGGTGCGCAATCCTATTCGAGGGTGTTCGAATCGAAATAACTAAGCCTCGTGGCAATCTGACTATGCGGAGACAACGTTTTGATCAAAATCGATCACCACGGGGATCAGAAACGAACTTGGAGAAGGGATGGCGGCTCAAAACCATACATATGTGACACATAATGTTAAGTGGTCAGAAAAGTTGTGAAAGTATTCTGTTTGCAGGCCTATATATAGGCTGTACTCATTTGGCCGAATGATTTGTACGACACACTCATTCGGGCGAATGGCTCAGCCGAATGACCTGGTCAACCAAATGAGTCATGCGAGTGACTCATTCGTTTGCCTCAGACATTCGCTAGTCTTTCATTCGTGCGAATGAACTCATTCGTAGGTATCATTCGCACGAATGGGTCTGTATTATACAAAAAGTCAAAGTCAAACATATTAAACTTAAACAAACGTAAACAAACAAAACAGAATAGTCTATTTCATTTCTGATATAAACTTTATACATGAAAATCCTACGATACACAGAACAAGAGACATTACATGCACCCAAAAAATACCACTTTGTAGGACCTTGGAAGCCACTACGTTCGTTGCAGATTCTGCTTAGCAGGCCCTCGAATATTGCGAAATTACATTCGAGGGTTTTCCAACGAAGTAACCATGCCCCGTGGCAATCCGACAATGCGGAGACAACGTACTGGTCAAAATCGAACACCACGGGGATGAGAAACGAACTTGGAGAAGGGATGGCAGCTCAAAACCCTACGGATGCGACAGAGAATGATAAGTGGTCAGAAAAGTTGTGAAGGGATTCTGTTTGCAGGTCTATATATAGGTTGTAATCAATCGGACGAAAGATTTGTACGTAACACTCATTCGGGCGAATGGCTCAGCCGAATGAGCTGGTCAACCAAATGAGTCATGCTAGTGACTCATTCGTTTGCCTCAGACATTCGCTAGTCGTTCATTCATGCGAATGAACTCATTCTTAGGTATCATTCACACGAATGAGTCTGTATTATAGAAAAAGTCAAAGTCAAACATACTAACCTTAAACAAACATAAATGTACAAAACAGAATAGTCTATTTCATTACTGATATAAACTTTATACATCAAAATCGTACAATACACAGAACTAGGGACATTACATGCACTAACAAAATACCACTTTGTAGGACCTTGGAAACCACTATGTTCCTTGCGGATTCTGCTCAGCAGGCCCTCGAATATTGCGAAATCATATTCGAGGGTTTTCCAATATAAATCACCAAGCCTAGTGGCAATTCGAGGATGCGGAGACAACCTTTTGATCAAAATCGAACACCACGGGGATGGGAAACGAGCATGGAGAAGGGATGGCGGCTCAAAACCCACGGATGTGACAGGGAATGTTCTAGGGTCAGAAAAGTTGTGAAAACATTCTGTTTGCAGGTCTATATATAGGCTGTAATCATTCGGACGAATGAGTTGTACGAAACACTCATTCGGGCAAATGGCTCAGCCGAATGAGCTGGTCATTCTAATGAGTCATGTGAGTGGCTCATTCGTTTGCCTCAGACATTCCCTAGTCGTTCATTCGTGCGAATGAACTCATTCTTAGGTATCATTCGCACGAATGAGTCTGTATTATAGAAAAAGTCAAAGTCAAACATACTAAACTTAAACAAACATAAACGTACAAAACAGAATAGTCTATTTCATTACTGATATAAACTTTATACATCAAAATCCTACAATACACAGAACTAGGGACATTACATGCACTAACAAAATACCACTTTGTAGGACCTTGGAAACCACTATGTTCCTTGCGGATTCTTCTCAGCAGGCCCTCGAATAGTGCGAAATCATATTCGAGGGTTTTCCAATATAAATAACCAAGCTTGTGGCAATCGAGGATGCGGAGACAACCTTTTGATCAAAATCGAACACCACGGGGATGGGAAACGAACTTGGAGAAGGGATGGCGGCTCAAAACCCACGGATGTGACAGGGAATGTTCAGGGTCAGAAAAGTTGTGAAAGTATTCTGTTTGCAGGTCTATATATAGGCTGTAATCATTCGGACGAATGAGATTTGTACGAAACACTCATTCGGGCGAATGGCTCAGCCGAATGAGCTGCTCAACCAAATGAGTCATGCGAGTGGCTCTTTCGTTTGCCTCAGACATTCGCTAGTCGTTCATTCATGCGAATGAACTCATTCGTAGGTATCATTCGCACGAATGAGTCTGTATTATACAAAAAGTCAAAGTCAAACATACTAAACTTAAACAAACATAAACGACAAAACAGAATAGTCTATTTCATTACTGATATAAACTTTATACATCAAAATCCTACAATACACAGAACTAGGGACATTACATGCACTAACAAAATACCACTTTGTAGGACCTTGGAAACCACTCTGTTCCTTGCGGATTCTGCTCAGCAGGCCCTCTAATAGTGCGCAATCCTATTCGAGGGTTTTCCAATCGAAATAACTAAGATGCGTGGCAATCTGACTATTCGGAGACAACATTTTGATAAAATCGAACACCACGGGGATGAGAAACGAACTTGGAGAAGGGATGGCGGCTCAAAACCCTACGGATGTGACACGGAATGTTCAGTGGTCAGAAAAGTTGTGAAAGTATTCTGTTTGCAGGTCTATATATAGGCTGTACTCATTCGGCGGAATGATTTGTACGAAACACTCGTTCGGGCGAATGGCTCAGCCGAATGACCTGCTCAACCAAATGAGTCATGCGAGTGACTCATTCGTTTGCCTCAGCCATTCGCTAGTCTTTCATTCATGCGAATGAACTCATTCGTAGGTATCATTCGCACGAATGGGTCTGTATTAAAGAAAAAGTCAAAGTCAAACATACTAAACTTAAACAAACGTAAACGAGCAAAACAGAATAGTCTATTTCATTACTGATATAAACTTTATACATCAAAATCCTACAATACACAGAACTAGGGACATTACATGCACTAAAAAATACCACTTTGTAGGACCTTGGAAACCACTACGTTCCTTGCGGATTCTGCTGAGCAGGCCCTCTAATAGTGCGCAATCCTATTCGAGGGTTTTCGAATCGAAATAACGAAGCCTCGTGGCAATCTGACTATGCAGAGACAACGTTTTGATCAAAATCGAACACCACGGGGATGAGAAACGAACTTGGAGAAGGGATGGCGGCTCAAAACCGTACGGATGTGACAGAGAATGTTCAGTGGTCAGAAAAGTTGTGAAAGGATTCTGTTTGCAGGTCTATATATAGGCTGTACTCATTCGGCGAATGATTTGTACGACAACACTCATTCGGGCGAATGGCTCAGCCGAATGAGCTGGTCAACCAAATGAGTCATGCGAGTGACTCATTCGTTTGCCTCAGACATTCGCTAGTCGTTCATTCATGCGAATGAACTCATTCTTAGGTATCATTCGCACGAATGAGTCTGTATTATACAAAAAGTCAAAGTCAAACATACTAAACTTAAAGAAACGTAAACGTACAAAACAGAATAGTCTATTTCATTCTGATATAAACTTTATACATCAAAATCCTACAATACACAGAACTAGAGACATTACATGCACCAAAAAATACCACTTTGTAGGACCTTGGAAACCACTACGTTCCTTGCGGATTCTGCTCAGCAGGCCCTCGAATATTGCGAAATCATATTCGAGGGTTTTCCAATATAAATCACCAAGCCTAGTGGCAATTCGAGGATGCGGAGACAACCTTTTGATCAAAATCGAACACCACGGGGATGGGAAACGAACATGGAGAAGGGATGGCGGCTCAAAACCGACGGATGTGACAGGGAATGTTCTAGGGTCAGAAAAGATGTGAAAACATTCTGTTTGCAGGTCTATATATAGGCTGTAATCATTCGGACGAATGAGTTGTACGAAACACTCATTCGGGCAAATGGCTCAGCTGAATGAGCTGGTCATCCTGATGAGTCATGTGAGTGGCTCTTTCGTTTGCCTCAGACATTCCCTAGTCGTTCATTCGTGCGAATGAACTCATTCGTAGGTATCATTCGCACGAATGAGTCTGTATTATACATAAAGTAAAAGTCAAACATACTAAACTAAAACAAACATAAACGTACAAAACAGAATAGTCTATTTCATTAGTGATATAAACTTTATACATCAAAATCCTACAATACACAGAACTAGGGACATTACATGCACAAACAAAATACCACTTTGTAGGAACTTGGAAACCACACTGTTCCATGCGGATTCTTCTCAGCAGGCCCTCTAATAGTGCACAATCCTATTCGAGGGTTTTCGAATCGAAATAACTAAGACGCCTGGCAACCTGAGTATTCGGAGACAACGTTTTGATAAAATCGAACACCACGGGGATGAGAAACGAACTTGGAGAAGGGATGGCGGCTCAAAACCTACGGATGTGACAGGGAATGTTCAGTGGTCAGAAAAGTTGTGAAAGTATTCTGTTTGCAGGTTTATATATAGGCTGTACTCATTGGCCGAATGATTTGTACGAAACACTCTTTCGGGCAATGGCTCAGCCGAATGACCTGCTCAAACAAATGAGTCATGCGAGTGACTCATTCGTTTGCCTCAGCCATTCGCTAGTCTTTCATTCATGCGAATGAACTCATTCGTAGGTATCATTCGCACGAATGGGCCTGTATTAAAGAAAAAGTCAAAGTCAAACATACTAAACTTAAACAAACGTAAACGAACAAAACATAATAGTCTATTTCATTTCTGATATAAACTTTATACATGAAAATCCTACTATACACAGAACAAGGGACATTACATGCACTAACAAAATACCACTTTGTAGGACCCTGGAAACCACTCTGTTCCTTGCGGATTCTGCTCAGTAGGCACTCGAATAGTGCGGAAGCCTATTCGAGGGTTTTCCAACCGAAATAACCATGCCCCGTGGCAATCCGACGATACGTAGACAACGTACTGATCAAAATCGAACACCACGGGGATGAGAAACGAACATGGAGAAGGGATGGCGGCTCAAAACCCTACGGATGCGACAGAGAATGCTCAGTGGTCAGAAAAGTTGTGAAGGGATTCTGTTTGAAGGTCTATATATAGGTTGTAATCATTCGGATGAAAGATTTGTACGTAACACTCATTCGGGCGAATGGCTCAGCCGAATGAGCTAGTCAATCGAATGAGTCATGCGAGTGACTCATTCGTTTGCCTCAGACATTCGCTAGTCGTTCATTCGTGCGAATGAACTCATTCGTAGGTATCATTTGAACGAATGGGCCTGTATTTTAGAAAACTCAAAGTCAAACATACTAAACTTAATGAAATGAAAAAGAACAAAACAGAATGGTCTGTTTAATTACTGATATAAACTTTATACATCAAAATCCTACAATACACTGAACTAGAGACATTACATGCACCAACAAAATACCACTTTGTAGGACCTTGGAAACCACTACGTTCCTTGCGGATTCTGCTCAGCAGGCCCTCGAAGATTGCGAAATCATATTCGAGGGTTTTCCAATATAAGTCACCAAGCCTAGTGGCAATTGAGGATGCGGAGACAACCTTTTGATCAAAATCGAACACCACGGGGATCGGAAACGAACATGGAGAAGGGATGGCGGCTCAAAACCCACGGATGTGACAGGGAATGTTCTAGGGTCAGAAAAGTTGTGAAAACATTCTGTTTGCAGGTCTATATATAGGCTGTAATCATTCGGACGAATAAGTTATACGAAACACCCATTCGGGCAAATGGCTCAGCCGAATGAGCTGGTCATCCTAATGAGTCATGTGAGTGGCTATTTCGTTTGCCTCAGACATTCCCTAGTCGTTCATTCGTGCGAATGAACTCATTCATAGGTATCATTCGCACGAATGAGTCTGTATTATACAAAAAGTCAAAGTCAAACATACTAAACTTAAACAAACATAAACGTAGAAAACATAATAGTCTATTTCATTACTGATATAAAATTTATTCATCAAAATCCTACAAAACACAGAACTAGGGACATTACATGCACTAACTAAATACCACTTTGTAGGACCTTGGAAACCACTCTGTCCCATGCGGATTCTTCTCAGCAGCCCTCTAATAGTGCACAATCCTATTCGAGGGTTTTCCAATCGAAATAACTAAGACGCGTGGCAATCTGACTATTCGGAGACAACATTTTGATAAAATCGAACACCACGGGGATGAGAAAGGGACTTGGAGAAGGGATGGCGGCTCAAAACCCTACGGATGTGACAGGGAATGTTCAGTGGTCAGAAAAGTTGTGAAAGTATTCTGTTTGCAGGTTTATATATAGGTTGTACTCATTCGGCCGAATGATTTGATTTGTACGAAACACTCGTTCGGGCGAATGGCTCAGCCAAATGACCTGCTCAACCAAATGAGTCATGCGAGTGAGTCATTCGTTTGCCTCAGCCATTCGCTAGTCTTTCATTCATGCGAATGAACTCATTCGTAGGTATCATTCGCACGAATGGGCCTGTATTAAAGAAAAAGTCAAAGTCAAACATACTAAACTTAAACAAACGTAAACGAGCAAAACAGAATAGTCTATTTCATTACTGATATAAACTTTATACATCAAAATCCTACAATACACAGAAGTAGGGACATTACATGCACTAACAAAATACCACTTTGTAGGACCCTGGAAACCACTCTGTTCCTTGTGGATTCTGCTCAGCAGGCCCTCTAATAGTGCGCAATCCTATTCGAGGGTTTTCGAATCGAAATAATGAAGCCTCGTGGCAATCTGACTATGCAGAGACAACGTTTTGATCAAAATCGAACACCACGGGGATGAGAAACGAACTTGGAGAAGGGATGGCGGCTCAAAACCGTACATATGTGACACGTAATGTTCAGTGGTCAGAAAAGTTGTGAAAGTATTCTGTTTGCAGGTCTATATATAGGCTGTACTCATTTGGCGAATGATTTGTACGACAAACTCATTCGGGCAAATGGCTCAGCCGAATGACCTGGTCAACCAAATGAGTCATGCGAGTGACTCATTCGTTTGCCTCAGACATTCGCTAGTCGTTCATTCGTGCGAATGAACTCATTCGTAGGTATCATTTGAACGAATGGGCCTGTATTTTAGAAAACTCAAAGTCAAACATACTAAACTTAATGAAATGAAAAAGAACAAAACAGAATGGTCTGTTTAATTACTGATATAAACTTTATACATCAAAATCCTACAATACACTGAACTAGAGACATTACATGCACCAACAAAATACCACTTTGTAGGACCTTGGAAACCACTACGTTCCTTGCGGATTCTGCTCAGCAGGCCCTCGAAGATTGCGAAATCATATTCGAGGGTTTTCCAATATAAGTCACCAAGCCTAGTGGCAATTGGAGGATGCGGAAACAACCTTTTGATCAAAATCGAACACCACGGGGATCGGAAACAAACATGGAGAAGGGATGGCGGCTCAAAACCCACGGATGTGACAGGGAATGTTCTAGGGTCAGGAAAGTTGTGAAAACATTCTGTTTGAAGGTCTATATATAGGCTGTAATCATTCGGACGAATAAGTTATACGAAACACCCATTCGGGCAAATGGCTCAGCCGAATGAGCTGGTCATCCTAATGAGTCATGTCAGTGGCTATTTCATTTGCCTCAGACATTCCCTAGTCGTTCATTCGTGAGAATGAACTCATTCATAGGTATCATTCGCACGAATGAGTCTGTATTATACAAAAAGACAAAGTCAAACATACTAAACTTAAACAAACATAAACGTAGAAAACATAATAGTCTGTTTCATTACTGATATAAAATTTATTCATCAAAATCCTACAAAACACAGAACTAGGGACATTACATGCACTAACTAAATACCACTTTGTAGGACCTTGGAAACCACTCTGTCCCATGCGGATTCTTCTCAGCAAGCCCTCTAATAGTGCACAATCCTATTCGAGGGTTTTCCAATCGAAATAACTAAGACGCGTGGCAATCTGACTATTCGGAGACAACATTTTGATAAAATCGAACACCACGGGGATGAGAAAGGGACTTGGAGAAGGGATGGCGGCTCAAAACCCTACGGATGTGACAGGGAATGTTCAGTGGTCAGAAAAGTTGTGAAAGTATTCTGTTTGCAGGTTTATATATAGGTTGTACTCATTCGGCCGAATGATTTGATTTGTACGAAACACTCGTTCGGGCGAATGGCTCAGCCAAATGACCTGCTCAACCAAATGAGTCATGCGAGTGAGTAATTCGTTTGCCTCAGCCATTCGCTAGTCTTTCATTCATGCGAATGAACTCATTCGTTGGTATCATTCGCACGAATGGGCCTGTATTAAAGAAAAAGTCAAAGTCAAACATACTAAACTTAAACAAACGTAAACGAGCAAAACAGAATAGTCTATTTCATTACTGATATAAACTTTATACATAAAAATCCTACAATACACAGAACTAGGGACATTACATGCACTAACAAAACACCACTTTGTAGGACCCTGGAAACCACTTGTTCCTTGCGGATTCTGCTGAGCAGGCCATCTAATAGTGCGCAATCCTATTCGAGAGTTTTCGAATCGAAATAATGAAGCCTCGTGGCAATCTGACTATGCAGAGACAACGTTTTGATCAAAATCGAACACCACGGGGATGAGAAACGAACTTGGAGAAGGGATGGCGGCTCAAAACCGTACATATGTGACACGTAATGTTCAGTTGTCAGAAAAGTTGTGAAAGTATTCTATTTGCAGGTCTATATATAGGCTGTACTCATTTGGCGGAATGATTTGTACGACAAACTCATTCGGGCAAATGGCTTAGCCGAATGACCTGGTCAACCAAATGAGTCATGCGAGTGACTCATTCGTTTGCCTCAGACATTCGCTAGTCGTTCATTCGTGCGAATGAACTCATTCGTAGGTATCATTTGAACGAATGGGCCTGTATTTTAGAAAACTCAAAGTCAAACATACTAAACTTAATGAAATGAAAAAGAACAAAACAGAATGGTCTGTTTAATTACTGATATAAACTTTATACATCAAAATCCTACAATACACTGAACTAGAGACATTACATGCACCAACAAAATACCACTTTGTAGGACCTTGGAAACCACTACGTTCCTTGCGGATTCTGCTCAGCAGGCCCTCGAAGATTGCGAAATCATATTCGAGGGTTTTCCAATATAAGTCACCAAGCCTAGTGGCAATTGGAGGATGCGGAAACAACCTTTTGATCAAAATCGAACACCACGGGGATCGGAAACAAACATGGAGAAGGGATGGCGGCTCAAAACCCACGGATGTGACAGGGAATGTTCTAGGGTCAGGAAAGTTGTGAAAACATTATGTTTGAAGGTCTATATATAGGCTGTAATCATTCGGACGAATAAGTTATACGAAACACCCATTCGGGCAAATGGCTCAGCCGAATGAGCTGGTCATCCTAATGAGTCATGTCAGTGGCTATTTCATTTGCCTCAGACATTCCCTAGTCGTTCATTCGTGAGAATGAACTCATTCATAGGTATCATTCGCACGAATGAGTCTGTATTATACAAAAAGACAAAGTCAAACATACTAAACTTAAACAAACATAAACGTAGAAAACATAATAGTCTGTTTCATTACTGATATAAAATTTATTCATCAAAATCCTACAAAACACAGAACTAGGGACATTACATGCACTAACTAAATACCACTTTGTAGGACCTTGGAAACCACTCTGTCCCATGCGGATTCTTCTCAGCAAGCCCTCTAATAGTGCACAATCCTATTCGAGGGTTTTCCAATCGAAATAACTAAGACGCGTGGAAATCTGACTATTCGGAGACAACATTTTGATAAAATCGAACACCACGGGGATGAGAAAGGGACTTGGAGAAGGGATGGCGGCTCAAAACCCTACGGATGTGACAGGGAATGTTCAGTGGTCAGAAAAGTTGTGAAAGTATTCTGTTTGCAGGTTTATATATAGGTTGTACTCATTCGGCCGAATGATTTGATTTGTACGAAACACTCGTTCGGGCGAATGGCTCAGCCAAATGACCTGCTCAACCAAATGAGTCATGCGAGTGAGTAATTCGTTTGCCTCAGCCATTCGCTAGTCTTTCATTCATGCGAATGAACTCATTCGTTGGTATCATTCGCACGAATGGGCCTGTATTAAAGAAAAAGTCAAAGTCAAACATACTAAACTTAAACAAACGTAAACGAGCAAAACAGAATAGTCTATTTCATTACTGATATAAACTTTATACATAAAAATCCTACAATACACAGAACTAGGGACATTACATGCACTAACAAAACACCACTTTGTAGGACCCTGGAAACCACTTTGTTCCTTGCGGATTCTGCTGAGCAGGCCATCTAATAGTGCGCAATCCTATTCGAGAGTTTTCGAATCGAAATAATGAAGCCTCGTGGCAATCTGACTATGCAGAGACAACGTTTTGATCAAAATCGAACACCACGGGGATGAGAAACGAACTTGGAGAAGGGATGGCGGCTCAAAACCGTACATATGTGACACGTAATGTTCAGTTGTCAGAAAAGTTGTGAAAGTATTCTATTTGCAGGTCTATATATAGGCTGTACTCATTTGGCGGAATGATTTGTACGACAAACTCATTCGGGCAAATGGCTTAGCCGAATGACCTGGTCAACCAAATGAGTCATGCGAGTGACTCATTCGTTTGCCTCAGACATTCGCTAGTCTTTCATTTGTGCGAATGAACTCATTCGTAGGTATCATTCGCACGAATGGGTCTGTATTGTACAAAAAGTCAAAGTCAAACATATTAAACTTAAAGAAACGTAAACAAACAAAACAGAATCGTCTATTTCATTTCTGATATAAACTTTATACATGAAAATCCTACGGTACACAGAACAAGAGACATTACATGGACCCAAAAAATACCACTTTGTAGGACCTTGGAAACCACTACGGTCCTTGCGGATTCTGCTCAGCATGCCCTCGAATATTGCGAAATTATATTCGAGGGTGTTCCAATCGAAATAACCATGCCCCGTGGCAATCCGACAATGCGGAGACAACGTACTGATCAAAATCGAACACCACGGGGATGGGAAACAAACTTGGAGAAGGGATGGCAGCTCAAAACCCTACGGATGCGACAGAGAATGTTCAGTGGTCAGAAAAGTTGTGAAGGGATTCTGTTTGCAGGTCTATATATAGGTTGTAATCAGTCGGACGAAGGATTTGTACGTAACACTCATTCGGGCGAATGGCTCAGCCAAATGAGCTGGTCAACCAAATGAGTCATGCGAGTGACTCATTCGTTTGCCTCAGACATTCTCTAGTCGTTCATTCATGCGAATGAACTCATTCTTAGGTATCATTCGCACGAATGAGTCTGTATTATAGAAAAAGTCAAAGTCAAACATACTAACCTTAAACAAACATAAACGTACAAAACAGAATAGTCTATTTCATTATTGATATAAACTTTATACATCTAAATCATACAATACACAGAACTAGGGACGTTACATGCACCAACAATATACCACTTTGTAGGACCTTGGAAACCACTATGTTCGTTGCGGATTCTGCTCAGCACGCCCTCGAATATTGCGAAATCATATTCGAGGGTTTTCCAATATAAATCACCAAGCCTAGTGGCAATTCGAGGATGCGGAGACAACCTTTTGATCAAAATCGAACACCACGGGGATGGGAAACGAGCATGGAGAAGGGATGGCGGCTCAAAACCCACGGATGTGACAGGGAATGTTCTAGGGTCAGAAAAGTTGTGAAAACATTCTGTTTACAGGTCTATATATAGGCTGTAATCATTCGGACGAATGAGTTGTACGAAACACTCATTCGGGCAAATGGCTCAGCCGAATGAGCTGGTCATCCTGATGAGTCATGTGAGTGGCTCTTTCGTTTGCCTCAGACATTCCCTAGTCATTCATTCGTGCGAATGAACTCATTCGTAGGTATAATTCGCACGAATGAGTCTGTATTATACAAAAAGTCAAAGTCAAACATACTAAACTTAAACAAACATAAACGTACAAAACAGAATAGTCTATTTCATTAGTGATATAAACTTTATACATCAAAATCCTACAATACACAGAACTAGGGACATTACATGCACAAAGAAAATACCACTTTGTAGGAACTTGGGAACCACACTGTTCCATGCGGATTCTTCTCAGCAGGCCCTATAATAGTGCACAATCATATTCGAGGGTTTTCCAATCGAAATAACTTAGACGCCTGGCAACCTGACTATTCGGAGACAACGTTTTGAGAAAATCGAACACCACGGGGATGAGAAACGAACTTGGAGAAGGGATGGCGGCTCAAAACCCTACGGATGTGACAGGGAATGTTCAGTGGTCAGAAAAGTTGTGAAAGTATTCTGTTTGCAGGTTTATATACAGGCTGTACTCATTTGGCCGAATGATTTGTACTCATTCGGCCGAATGATTTGTACGAAACACTCGTTCGGGCGAATGGCTCAGCCGAATGACCCGCTCAACCAAATGAGTCATGCGAGTGACTTATTCGTTTGCCTCAGCCATTCGCTAGTCTTTCATTCATGCGAATGAACTCATTCGTAGGTATCATTCACACGAATGGGCTTGTATTAAAGAAAAAGTCAAAGTGAAACATACTAAACTTAAATAAACGTAAACGAGCAAAACAGAATAGTCTATTACATTACTGATATAAACTTTATACATCAAAATCCTACAATACACAGAACTAGTGACATTACATGCACTAACAAAATACCACCTTGTAGGACCTTGGAAACCACTCTTTTCCTTGCGGATTCTTCTCAGCAGGCCCTGTAATAGTGCGCAATCCTATTTGAGGGCTTTCGAATCGAAATAACTCAGCCTCGTGCCAATCTGACTATGCGGAGACAACGTTTTGATCAAAATCGAACACCACGGGGATGAGAAACGAACTTGGAGAAGGGATGGCGGCTCAAAACCGTACAGATGTGACACGTAATGTTCAGTGGTCAGAAAAGTTGTGAAAATATTCTATTTGCAGGTCTATATATAGGCTGTACTCATTTGGCCGAATGATTTGTACGACACATTCATTCGGGCGAATGGCTCAACCGAATGACCTGGTCAACCAAATGAGTCATGCGAGTGACTCATTCGTTTGCCTCAGACATTCCCTAGTCTTTCATACGTGCGAATGAACTCATTCGTAGGTATCATTCGCATGAATGGGTCTGTATTATACAAAAAGTCAAAGTCAAACGTATTAAACTTAAACAAATGTAAACGAACAAAACAGAATAGTCTATTTCATTTCTGATATAAACTTTATACAGGAAAATCCTACAATACACAGAACAAGAGACATTACATGCACCGAAAAAATACCACTTTGTAGGACCTTGGAAACCACTAAGTTCCTTGAGGATTCTGCTTAGTTGGCCCTCGAAAAGTACGGAAGCCTATTCGAGGGTTTTCCAATCGAAATAACCTTGCCCTGTGGCAATCCGACGATGCGGAGACAACGTACTGATCAAAATCGAACACCACGGGGATGAGAAATGAACTTGGAGAAGGGATGGCGGCTCAAAACCCTACGGATGCGACAGAGAGTTGCCAGTGGTCAGAAAAGTCGTGAGGCGATTCTTTTTGTAGGTCTATATATAGGTTGTAACCATCCGGAAGAAAGATTTGTACGTAACACTCATTCGGGCGAATAGCTCAGCCGAATGAGCTGGTCAACTGAATGAGTAATGCGAGTGACTCATTCGTTTGCCTCAGACATTAACTAGTCGTTCATTCGTGCAAATGAACTCATTCGTAGGTATCATTTGAACGAATGGGTCTGTATTTTAGAAAAGTCAAAGTCAAACATACTAAACTTAATGAAACGAAAACGAACAAAACATAATGGTCTATTTAATTACTGATATAAACTTTATACATCAAAATCCTACAATACACTGAACTAGAGACACTACATGCACCAACAAAATACCACTTTGTAGGAACTTGGAAACCACTACGTTCCTTGCGGATTCTGCTCAGCAGGCCCTCGAAGATTGCGAAATCATATTCGAGGGTTTTCAATATAAATCACCAAGCCTAGTGGCAATTCAAGGATGCGGAGACAACCTTTTGATCAAAATCAAACACCACGGGGATGGGAAACGAACATGGAGAATGGATGGCGGATCAAAACCCATGGATGTGACAGGCAATGTTCAAGGGTCAGAAAAGTTGTGAAAACATTCTGTTTGCTGGTCTATATATAGGCTGTAATCATTCGGACCAATGAGTTGTACGAAACACTCATTCGGGCAAATGGCTCAGCCAAATGAGCTGGTCATCCTAATGAGTCATGTGAGTGGTCTTTCGTTTGCCTCAGACATTCCCTAGCCGTTCATTCGTGCGAATGAACTCATTCATAGGTATCATTCGCACGAATAAGTCTGCATTATACAAAAAGTCAAAGTCAGACGTACTAAACTTAAACAAACATAAACGTACAAAACAGAATAGTCTATTTCATTACTGATATAAACTTTATACATCAAAATCCTACAATACACAGAACTAGGGACATTACACGCACTAACAAAATACCACTTTGTAGGACCTTGGAAACCACTCTGTTCCATGCAGATTTTTTCTAAGCAGGCCCTCTAATAGTGCGCAATCCTATTCGAGGGTTTTCCAATCGAAATAACTAAGACGCGTGGCAATCTGACTATTCGAAGACAACGTTTTGATAAAATCAAAAACCACGGGGATGAGAAACGAACTTGGAGAAGGGATGGCGGCTCAAAACCCTACGGATGTGACAGGGAATGTTCAGTGGTCAGAAAAGTTGTGAAAGTATTCTGTTTGCAGGTTTATATACAGGCTGTACTCATTTGGCCGAATGACTTGTATGAAACACTCTTTCGGGCAAATGGCTCAGCCGAATGACCTGCTCAAACAAATGAGTCATGCGAATGACTCATTCGGTTGCCTCAGCCATTCGCTATTGTTTCATTCATGCGAATGAACTCATTCGTAGGTATCATTCTCACGAATGGGCCTGTATTAAAGAAAAAGTCGAAGTCAAACATACTAAACTTAAACAAACGTAAACCAACAAAACATAATAGTCTATTTCATTTCTGATACAAACTTTATACATGAAAATCCTACGATACACAGAACAAGGGACATTACATGCACTAACAAAATACAACTTTGTAGGACCCTGGAAACCACTCTGTTCCTTGCGGATTCTGCTCAGTAGGCCCTCGAATAGTGCGGAAGCCCATTCGAGGGTTTTGCAATCGAAATAACCATGCCCCGTGGCAATCCGACGATACGTAGACAACATACTGATCAAAATCGAACACCACGGGGATGAGAAACGAACATGGAGAAGGGATGGCGGCTCAAAACCCTACGGATGCGACAGAGAATGCTTAGTGGTCAGAAAAGTTGTGAAGGGATTCTGTTTGCAGGCCTATATATAGGTTGTAATCATTCGGATGAAAGATTTGTACGTAACACTCATTCGGGCGAATGGCTCAGCTGAATGAGCTAGTCAACCGAATGAGTCATGCGAGTGACTCATTCGTTTGCCTCAGACATTCTCTAGTCGTTCATTCGTGCGAATGAACTCATTCGTAGGTATCATTTGAACGAATGGGACTGTATTTTAGAAAAGTCAAAGTCAAACATACTAAACTTAATGAAATGAAAAAGAACAAAACAGAATGGTCTGTTTAATTACTGATATAAACTTTATACATCAAAATCCTACAATACACTGAACTAGAGACATTACATGCACCAACAAAATACCACTTTGTAGGACCTTGGAAACCACTACGTTCCTTGCGGATTCTGCTCAGCAGGCCCTCGAAGATTGCGAAATCATATTCGAGGGTTTTCCAATATAAGTCACCAAGCCTAGTGGCAATTTGAGGATGCGGAAACAACCTTTTGATCAAAATCGAACACCACGGGGATCGGAAACGAACATGGAGAAGGGATGGCGGCTCAAAACCCACGGATGTGACAGGGAATGTTCTAGGGTCAGAAAAGTTGTGAAAACATTCTGTTTGCAGGTCTATATATAGGCTGTAATCATTCGGACGAATAAGTTATACGAAACACCCATTCGGGCAAATGGCTCAGCCGAATGAGCTGGTCATCCTAATGATTCATGTGAGTGGCTATTTCATTTGCCTCAGACATTCCCTAGTCGTTCATTCGTGCGAATGAACTCATTCATAGGTATCATTCGCACGAATGAGTCTGTATTATACAAAAAGTCAAAGTCAAACATACTAAACTTAAACAAACATAAACGTACAAAACATAATAGTCTATTTCATTACTGATATAAAATTTATTCATCAAAATCCTACTAAACACAGAACTAGGGACATTACATGCACTAACTAAATACCACTTTGTAGGACCTTGGAAACCACTCTGTCCCATGCGAATTCTTCTCAGCAGGCCATCTAATAGTGCACAATCCTATTCGAGGGTTTTCCAACCGAAATAACTAAGACACGTGGCAATCTGACTATTCGGAGACAACATTTTGATAAAATCGAACACCACGGGGATGAGAAACGAACTTGGAGAAGGGATGGCGGCTCAAAACCCTACGGATGTGACAGGGAATGTTCAGTGGTCAGAAAAGTTGTGAAAGGATTCTGTTTGCAGGTTTATATATAGGTTGTACTCATTCGGCCGAATGATTTGTACGAAACACTCGTTCGGGCGAATGGCTCAGCCGAATGACCCGCTCAACCAAATGAGTCAAGCGAGTGACTCATTCGTTTGCCTCAGCCATTCGCTAGTCTTTCATTCATGCGAATGAACTCATTCGTAGGTATCATTCACACGAATGGGCTTGTATTAAAGAAAAAGTCAAAGTGAAACATACTAAACTTAAACAAACGTAAACGAGCAAAACAGAATAGTCTATTTCATTACTGATATAAACTTTATACATCAAAATCCTACAATACACAGAACTAGTGACATTACATGCACTAACAAAATACCACTTTGTAGGACCCTGGAAACCACTATGTTCCTTGCGGATTCTGCTCAGCAGTCCCTCTAATATTTCGCAATCCTATTCGAGGCTTTTCGAATCGAAATAACTAAGCCTCGTGGCAATCTGACTATGCGGAGACAACGTTTTGATCAAAATCGAACACCACGGGGATGAGAAACGAACTTGGAGAGGGGATGGCGGCTCAAAACCGTACAGATGTGACACGTAATGTTCAGTGGTTAGAAAAGTTGTGAAAGAATTCTGTTTGCAGGTCTATATATAGGCTGTACTCATTTGGCCGAATGATTTGTACGACACACTCATTCGGGCGAATGGCTCAGCCGAATGACCTGGTCAACCAAATGAGTCATGCGAGTGACTCATTCGTTTGTCTCAGACATTCGCTAGTCTTTCATTCGTGCGAATGAACTCATTCGTAGGTATCATTCGCACGAAAGGGTATGTATTATACAAAAAGTAAGAGTCTAACATATTAAACTTAAACAAACGTAAACGAACAAAACATCATAGTCTATTTCATTTCTGATATAAACTTTATACATGAAAATCCTACGATACACAGAACAAGAGACATTACCTGCACCCAAAAAATACCACTTTGTAGGACCTTGGAAACCACTCAGTTCCTTGAGGATTCTGCTCAGTAGGCCCTCGAATAGTGCGGAACCCTATTCGAGGGTTTTCCAATCGAAATAACCTTGCCCTGTGGCAATCCGACGATGCGGAGACAACGTACGGATCAAAATCGAACACCACGGGGATGAGAAATGAACTTGGAGAAGGGATGGCGGCTCAAAACCCTACGGATGCGACAGAGAATTGTCAGTGGTCAGAAAAGTCGTGAAGCGATTCTTTTTGTAGGTCTATATATAGGTTGTAACCATCCGGAAGAAAGATTTGTACGTAACACTCATCCGGGCGAATGGCTCAGCCGAATGAGCTGGTCAACTGAATGAGTAATGCGAGTGACTCATTCGTTTGCCTCAGACATTAACTAGTCGTTCATTCGTGCGAATGAACTCATTCGTAGGTATCATTTGAACGAATGGGTCTGTATTTTAGAAAAGTCAAAGTCAAACATACTAAACTTAATGAAACGAAAACGAACAAAACATAATGGTCTATTTAATTACTGATATAAACTTCGTGCATCAAAATCCTACAATACACTGAACTAGAGACATTACATGCACCAACAAAATACCACTTTGTAGGACCTTGGAAACCACTACGTTCCTTGCGGATTCTGCTCAGCAGGCCCTCGAAGATTGCGATATCATATTCGAGGGTTTTCAAATATAAATCACCAAGCCTAGTGTCAATTCAAGGATGCGGAGACAACCTTTTGATCAAAATCAAACACCACGGGGATGGGAATCGAACATGGAAAATGGATGGCGGATCAAAACCCATGGATGTGACAGGCAATGTTCAAGGGTCAGAAAAGTTGTGAAAACATTCTGTTTGCATGTCTATATATAGGCTGTAATCATTCGGACGAATGAGTTGTACGAAACACTCATTCGGGCAAATGGCTCAGCCAAATGAGCTGGTCATCCTAATGAGTCATGTGAGTGGTATTTCGTTTGCCTCAGACATTCCCTAGTCGTTCATTCGTGCGAATGAACTCATTCATAGGTATCATTCGCACGAATAAGTCTGTATTATACAAAAAGTCAAAGTCAGACATACTAAACTTAAACAAACATAAACGTACAAAACAGAATAGTCTATTTCATTACTGATATAAACTTTATACATCAAAATCCTACAATACACAGAACTAGGGACATTACACGCACTAACAAAATACCACTTTGTAGGACCTTGGAAACCACTCTGTTCCATGCGGATTCTTCTAAGCAGGCCCTCTAATAGTGCGCAATCCTATTCGAGGGTTTTCCAATCGAAATAACTAAGAGGCGTGGCAATCTGACTATTCGAAGACAACGTTTTGATAAAATCGAAAACCACAAGGATGAGAAACGAACTTGGAGAAGGGATGGCGGCTCAAAACCCTACGGATGTGACAGGGAATGTTCAGTGGTCAAAAAAGTTGTGAAAGTATTCTGTTTGCAGGTTTATATAAAGGTTGTACTCATTCGACCGAATGATTTGTAGGAAACAATCGTTCGGGCGAATGGCTCAGCCGAATGACCTACTCAACCAAATGAGTCATGCGAGTGACTCATTTGTTTGCCTCAGCCATTCGCTAGTCTTTCATTCATGCGAATGAACTCATTCGTAGGCATCATTAGCACGAATGGGCCTGTATTAAAGAAAAAGTCAAAGTCAAACATACAAAACTTAAACAAACGTAAACGAGCAAAACAGAATAATCTATTTCATTACTGATATAAACTTTATACATCAAAATCCTACAATACACAGAACTAGGGACATTACATGCACTAACAAAATACCACTTTGTAGGACCCTGGAAACCACTCTGTTCCTTGCGGATTCTGCTCAGCAGGCCCTCTAATAGTTCGCAATCCTATTCGAGGCTTTTCGAATCGAAATAACTAAGCCTCGTGGCAATCTGACTATGCGGAGACAACGTTTTGATCAAAATCGAACACCACGTGTATGAGAAACGAACTTGGAGAAGGGATGGCGGCTCAAAACCGTACAGATGTGACACGTAATGTTCAGTGGTTAGAAAAGTTGTGAAAGAATTCTGTTTGCAGGTCTATATATAGGCTGTACTCATTTGGCCGAATGATTTGTACGACACACTCATTCGGGCGAATGGCTCAGCCGAATGACCTGATCAACCAAATGAGTCATGCGAGTGACTCATTCGTTTGTCTCAGACATTCGCTAGTCTTTCATTCGTGCGAATGAACTCATTCGTAGGTATCATTCGCACGAATGGGTATGTATTATACAAAAAGTAAGAGTCTAACATATTAAACTTAAACAAACGTAAACGAACAAAACAACATTGTCTATTTCATTTCTGATATAAACTTTATACATGAAAATCCTACGATACACAGAACAAGAGACATTACATGCACCCAAAAAATACCACTTTGTAGGACCTTGGAAACTACTCAGTTCCTTGAGGATTCTGCTCAGTAGGCCCTCGAATAGTGCGGAAGCCTATTCGAGGGTTTTCCAATCGAAATAACCTTGCCTGTGGCAATCCGACGATGCGGTGACAACGTACTGATCAAAATCGAACACCACGGGGATGAGAAATGAACTTGGAGAAGGGATGGCGGCTCAAAACCCTACGGATGCGACAGAGAATTGTCAGTGGTCAGAAAAGTCATGAAGCGATTCTTTTTGTAGGTCTATATATAGGTTGTAACCACCCGGAAGAAAGATTTGTACGTAACACTCATTCGGGCGAATGGCTCAGCCGAATGAGCTAGTCAACTGAATGAGTAATGCGAGTGACTCATTTGTTTGCCTCAGACATTAACTAGTCGTTCATTCGTGCGAATGAACTCATTCGTAGGTATCATTTGAACGAATGGGTCTGTATTTTAGAAAAGTCAAAGTCAAACATACTAAACTTAATGAAACGAAAACGAACAAAACATAATGGTCTATTTAATTACTGATATAAACTTTGTACATCAAAATCCTACAATACACTGAACTAGAGACATTACATGCACCAACAAAATACCACTTTGTAGGACCTTGGAAACCACTACGTTCCTTGCGGATTCTGCTCAGCAGGCCCTCGAAGATTGCGATATCATATTCGAGGGTTTTCAAATATAAATCACCAAGCCTAGTGTTAATTCAATGATGCGGAGACAACCTTTTGATCAAAATCAAACACCACGGGGATGGGAAACGAACATGGAAAATGGATGGCGGATCAAAACCCATGGATGTGACAGGCAATGTTCAAGGGTCAGAAAAGTTGTGAAAACATTCTGTTTGCAGGTCTATATATAGGCTGTTATCATTCGGACGAATGAGTTGTACAAAACACTCACTCGGGCAAATGGCTCAGCCAAATGAGCTGGTCATCCTAATGAGTCATGTGAGTGGTCTTTCGTTTGCCTCAGACATTCCCTAGTCGTTCATTCGTGCGAATGAACTCATTCATAGGTATCATTCGCACGAATAAGTCTGTATTATACAAAAAGTCAAAGTCAGACATACTAAACTTAAACAAACATAAACGTACAAAACAGAATAGTCTATTTCATTACTGATATAAACTTTATACATCAAAATCCTACAATACACAGAACTAGGGACATTACACGCACTAACAAAATACCACTTTGTAGGACCTTGGAAACCACTCTGTTCCATGCGGATTCTTCTAAGCAGGCCCTCTAATAGTGCGCAATCCTATTCGAGGGTTTTCCAATCGAAATAACTAAGACGCGCGGCAATCTGACTATTCGAAGAAAACGTTTTGATAAAATCAAAAACCACGGGGATGAGAAACGAACTTGGAGAAGGGATGGCGGCTCAAAACCCTACGGATGTGACAGGGAATGTTCAGTGGTCAGAAAAGTTGTGAAAGTATTCTGTTTGCAGGTTTATATAAAGGTTGTACTCATTCGACCGAATGATTTGTATGAAACACTCGTTCGGGCGAATGGCTCAGCCGAATGACCTACTCAACCAAATGAGTCATGCGAGTGACTCATTCGTTTGCCTCAGCCATTCGCTAGTCTTTCATTCATGCGAATGAACTCATTCGTAGGTATCATTAGCACGAATGGGCCTGTATTAAAGAAAAAGTCAAAGTCAAACATACAAAACTTAAACAAACGTAAACGAGCAAAACAGAATAATCTATTTCATTACTGATATAAACTTTATACATCAAAATCCTACAATACACAGAACTAGAGACATTACATGCACTAACAAAATACCACTTTCTAGGACCCTGGAAACCACTCTGTTCCTTGCAAATTCTGCTCAGCAGGCCCTCTAATAGTTCGCAATCCTATTCGAGGCTTTTCGAATCGAAATAACTAAGCCTCGTGGCAATCTGACTATGCGGAGACAACGTTTTGATCAAAATCGAACACCACGTGTATGAGAAACGAACTTGGAGAAGGGATGGCGGCTCAAAACCGTACAGATGTGACACGTAATGTTCAGTGGTTAGAAAAGTTGTGAAAGAATTCTGTTTGCAGGTCTATATATAGGCTGTACTCATTTGGCCGAATGATTTGTACGACACACTCATTCGGGCGAATGGCTCAGCCGAATGACCTGGTCAACCAAATGAGTCATGCGAGTGACTCATTCGTTTGTCTCAGACATTCGCTAGTCTTTCATTCGTGCGAATGAACTCATTCGTAGGTATCATTCGCACGAATGGGTATGTATTATACCAAAAATAAGAGTCTAACATATTAAACTTAAACAAACGTAAACGAACAAAACAGCATAGTCTATTTCATTTCTGATATAAACTTTATACATGAAAATCCTACGATACACAGAACAAGAGACATTACATGCACCCAAAAAATACCACTTTGTAGGACCTTGGAAACCACTTCGTTCCTTGCGGATTCTGCTCAGTAGGCCCTCGAATAGTGCGGAAGCCTATTCAAGGGTTTTTCAATCGAAATAACCATGCCCCGTGGCAATCCGATGATGTGGAGACAACGTACTGATCAAAATTGAACACCACGAGGATGAGAAACGAACTTGGAGAAGGGATGGCGGCTCAAAATCCTACGGATGCGACAGAGAATGTTCAGTGGTCATAAAAGTTGTGAAGGGATTCTGTTTGCAGATCTATATATAGGTTGTAATCATTCGGACGAAAGTTTTGTACGTAACACTCATTCGGGCGAATGGCTCAACCGAATGGGATTGTCAACCAAATGTGTCATGCGAGTGACTCATTCGTTTGCCTCAGACATTCGCTAGTCGTTCATTCGTGCAAATGAACTCATTCGTAGGTATCATTTGAATGAATGGGTCTGTATTTTAGAAAAGTCAAAGTCAAACATACTAAACTAAATGAAACAAAAACGAACAAAACAGAATGGTCTATTTAATTACTGATATAAACTTTATACATCAAAATCCTACAATACACTGAACTAGTGACATTACATGCACCAACAAAATACCACTTTGTAGGACCTTGGAAATTGTTGATGCTCTTAATGTCCCTAGTTCAATTTTGTACTATTCATCGTGTAAAGATTAAAGATTAATGGAAGTTGTCTTTATACATTGTTCTTAATGTTTAATATTGATTATGTGATTGTTTGGATTGATTTATTAATATTTGAGTATGAGTATTACTCATTCGGGCGAATGACTCTAACGAATGAACTCATTCGCCGAATGAGAATAGAGAATGACTATACTCAACGAATGAGCCATTCGCCGAATGACTCATTCCTCTGACTTGTCTATTCGACATAGTCATTCGCCGAATGAGTTGCTTCGGCTACTCATTCGGCCGAATGACTACAGTCTATAAATACAAGTTCAAATCATTTCAAACCTAAGTTTCTTGAGTCCTCATTCTTCCCAGTGCACTCTAGTGTCAAACCCTTGAAGTTTTGAGCGATTCTTCACGTCCAACTTCGATTCTCAACCCGTGGTGATCGATACTCACTCGTACGTTGATTCTACTCACTCGATTCACCACGGTTGCTGTTGATTTCGATTGGAAAACCCTGGAATAGGATTCCGCACTATTCCAGAGGCTGTCAAGCAGATTTCCGTTGGAATCGGATTGTTTCCGAGCTTCAAATAGTTCCTACAAAGTGGTATTTGAGCTTTGGCTCTTGATTTTGCTTGATTTCCATTCAAAATCACTAAATCTCAGATTGTAGGTTCGAGATTTGAAAAACCCTAAGTTTCTTGTCCTTAAAGTTATTGTTTCATTAAAGATTCGTGGATTTTTGTGGTGTTTTTGTCCAAACTTCAATCCTAATTGGTTCATAATCATATAATGGTGTTCTGTTCCAAATTTGGTATTTAGATCTGCTCAAAATCGAAAGTTATTGCGATTTTTGTTACAAAAACCCTCAGATCTGCCGAATAAGAATGGCGGCCGAATAGGTTCACCCGAATCAGTCGTCATTCACCGAAAGAGTTCATTCGGCTAGTCATTCGGCGAATAGCTCTCATTCGATTCTGTCATTCGGCGAATAAGCTCATTCGACCCATTCATTCGCCGAAGGAGTTCATTTGTCTTAAGAGTCATACTCAGTCTCTCATTCGTCTGAATTAGTTCATTCGGGCCCCGACACTCGCCCTTTAACTCTTCATTCGGCCATCAGTTTGCAAATTTTTCTAAGTGTTGAATCTTGTTGTTCCTGATTAAATGGAAGACTTAGCAATGATGGCGAACCAGAATCATCGCATTCAGACATTATTGTTGACTGAGACTGAGACGGGAAACTCCAACAAGGCTCCCAAGTTGCGATCTTTAGACGATTATCCACACTGGAAGTATCGGTTTGAGATTCACATCAATGGAGTGGATACCAATTTATGGATGATGATTGAAGGAGGATATCTGAGGCCTCTTAATGAAGATGGAACTCCTGTGCTAGTCACACGGATGACTGAGCCTCAAAGGAAGCTTTATGATTATGAGAAGAAGGCTTATGCTATCTTATCTCAGTCTATTGCTACTGATCTTTTTCATCAGTTCAGACAGTTTACTTCTTCTAAATATCTGTGGGATGCTTTGCAACAGTGTTATGAGGGAAATGATGCTTTGAATAACATCAAGTCAAAAGCATTGAGGAAGGAATTCAACAATTTTATGTATGTGGGGAATGAATCATTGGATGATTTGATTGCCAGATTTTACCATCTTTTGAGTGAGTTGTTTAATCACGAAGTCAAGACTACTACTTAGGAGAAGATTCAGAGTTTAGCAGATGCTCTTCCTCCAAAATGGGAATCATTTTTGATGGTACTTAAACAGAATGAGATGATGTCACACATGTTACAATTGTGGAGAAAAAGGTCACTTTGCTAGGCAATGCAAACATCCAAAGAAAGCAGGAAACAAGAATCCTTTTCATCATCAGAAGTCTTCTGCAGCAAATACAGAAAGAAGACTTGTCCCTATTGATTCTCTTGCTCAGACTAGTTCTTCAAACGCAGGCAAAGCTTTGATGGTACAGCAGGATGAAGGTGAAAATTGGGATTTCAGATTCAATTCTGAACAAGGGGGACAAGATAAAGCATGTATTGCTGAGATCCAGAAGACAAATGATCTACATGAAGAGAGTACTGCTGAAGGAGCACAGCTCAAGACAGAAGAAACATCTGGATCAGAGTCCGAAAGCTTGACTGATTTTGACATCAATCTGAGTCTGATGCTGATATTGAAGAATCTCCTACTCAGTTTGCCTTGATGGTAAACTCATCTGCTACTCCTGCTGCAACCTCTCAGTCTGATCAGGTATCTGATGATTGTTCATCTTCATGTTTTATCTGTTTTAATTGTGTTGATCTTAAAAGCAAGGTCCTTTCATATCAAAATCACAATGCTGCTTTGATCAGTGATCTCAACCAGTGTATTGATGCTGACAAAGTTTTAAAAGCTAATGAAAAAGATTTTCAAGCTAAAATTGAACTTTTAAATAGACAACTTCATGAGGCTGAGATTGCTGTTCTTAAAAAGCAAGATGCTATAACTTCTTATCTCAATACTATTAATGAGGTAAAGAAGAAGTTAGCAATGGTTGAGTGTGATTATGAGACCCTATGACAAAAGCTCAAAAGCTATGAGAGTGCATCTTATATCATTGAGCACATGATCAGCAAAGAAGCTGATCATAAGGATAAGGGAACTATGAGTTATCAAAGATGTCCACCACCAATCTTAAACAGCTTTGTCAATTCACCAAATGACAAAGATGTTAAATATTTTCAAGTTATAACTCCATTAGTAATTGATCCAATTGGGATGATTACTGATGAAGGTTCCTCTTTGTCAAAGGAATCTTCGGTGGATGGACTTGTAGAGGATTGGGTTTCAGATTCTGAGGATGAATCTGATGATTCATCTGATTGTGTTACTGCTAAGAATCCACTCCCTATTATCAAAAAGGGTGACCCAATCTTATCTTCAAAAATATATCAAGCCTTAGGTTTTGTTAAAGCTTCAAAAGAAAATGAAGCTTGTGTGTTGAACAAGTTTGACAATCTTGTTCCAAATGGGAAAAAGGGTTTGGGTTTTAATTAGAACACGCCTAAAACAAATGTTTTCAAACCAAAAAGGCAACCTTTTTCTGAATTAAAACATTTTCATAAAAAGGGAGAACCGGTTTGCTTTGAGTGTGGTGCACCTGGGCACTTTGTTAGATCTTGCCCACAGTTGATCAGACCAAAGGTTGCACCACCCAGAAAACAAAATCAGATTTTTGTTAAACCTGTCAAATCTGAATCCAAGTCAATTCAGACAAAACCCAAACAACCAAACCAGGTTAAATATTTGCACAAGGGTAAAGAGAAACTGGTGAACTTGAATGTTCCCAAGATGGTAAATGTTGATCAAGGTAAATCATCATCCATTTATCTGAAAAATTCTTTCAGTAAAAATGCAGTCTGGAAAGTAAAGTCTGAGACTTCAGTTCCACCCACTTCAGACAAGGCTGTTCAGATGGTAAATGGATCGATGTTATGATCCGAGACTCATTGGTTCAACCCAAGACTGTAAAGGCTTGGGTTCCCAAATTAAACTAATTGTCTTATTTTTGTGCAGAATGCCCCAACAGTTTCTCTAAACAGCTCTTAGATTGTCGATAGTTGGGCTTCAAGGCATATGACTGGAAATATCTCTCTACTCTCAATGTTCAATCTGTTCATGGTGGATATGTAGCTTTTGCGGGTGACAAAGGTGGTTTTATCACGGGAGAGAGAATGTTATCAAATGGGCAAGTTACATTTGACAAAGTCAGATATGTCAAGCAATTGGAAAATAATCTTCTATCTGTGTCACAGATTTGTGATAAACAGTACAAGGTTCTCTTTGATAACTCCAACTGCTACATTCTTAAAGAAGGTGTGGTTATCCCTGAAGATTGGATCTTATTGTCAGCTCCCAGAAAGCAAGACTTGTTTGTACTCAACATGGCCACAGCAACTGAGAAAGATTCAATACTTTGGCATAAGAGGATGGGACATTTGAGTCTATGCAAGATGAATCATTTGGTACATAACAATCTGGTTGAGGGGGTTACTCTAAAGAATTTCAAGCTGTCCGATGTCTGTGTATCCTGCAAAAAGGGCAAGCAAGTCAAGCAGTCTCACAAACCAAAGAAGTATCACTCAATCACTGTTCCACTTGAGCTTCTTCATATGGATCTTTTTGGTCTTGTTCTGGAGATCAATATTGTCTTGTCATTACTGATGAATTTTCCAGATACTCTTGGGTGTTCTTTCTGAAGGAGAAATCTGAAACTTTTGATTGTATTCAAGTATTGGTTACCAAACTTGAATCTCTTTATAAGCTCAAGGTTCGAATACTCAGAACAGAAAACGGAACAGAATTCAAGAACCATAACATGGAAAATTTCTGCAATTCAAAGGGAATTGTTCAACAATTCAGTGCCCCTTATGTTCCGCAAATGAATGGAGTTGCTGAGCGAAAGAACAGGACTTTGATTGAGGCTGCTAGGACGATGCTTGCTGACTCTTCTCTTCCAGTTCAATTCTGGAATGAGGCTGTAGCAAATGCTTGTTACACTTTGAATCGGGTTTTGATAGTGAAGAGGCATGGGAAAACTTGCTTTGAATGCTTCATAACAGAAAGCCTAATCTTAAGTATCTTGAACCTTTTGGTGCACAATGCACTATGCTTAAGAAACATGTGCATAGCAAGTTTAATGAAAAGGTGGAAGAAGGGTATTTTCTTGGGTATAGCACTCCAAATAAAAGGGTTTATAATAGATCAACATAGAATGTTGAGGAGCGGTACCATGTTGATGTGCATAAATATTCTATGCATCCACCAGGAAAAGGGCCAGACTGGATGTTTGATTATTCAGATCTTTTTGATTCATTCAATATGCCTCCCATGTATTCAGATGAAGATGTTGCGGTTCAAATGTTATATGATGTACAAAATGCACCTAATGAACCCGTACCACCTTCATCCACTTCAGTTCCCATTGTACAGGCAAATGATGACAGCTCAGACACTGATGACAATTCTGCTCCACCAGTTGCCCCAGGACAAAATGTTGATAATCTTGTACCAGAACTTGAGGATTTGAATTTGAACAATCTAGATCCACAGGTTGAGGTTCCTCCCCATCCAGTTGAAGAATCAATCGCATTCATCCTCAAGAAAACATAATTGGGAGTCCATTAGATGGAGTAAAAACCAGAAATCAGCTTTCTTCAGGGGGACTTGCTCACATTCTTGATTTTGCCGATGTAAGCTTTTCTGCTCATTCCTGTTTTATCTCTCAGGTGGAACCACGAACTGTCACTGAGGCTTTAAAGGAAGAATCATGGGTAGATGCCATGCAAGAAGAACTGCTGCAATTTAAAAAGTTAGGTGTCTGGCAACTTGTTGCCAGACCAAAAGGTGCAAAAGTCATTGGCACTAGGTGTGTTCTACGTTGCAAGAAAGACGATCATGGCATCATTGTTCGAAACAAGGCACGTCTGGTTGTTCAGGGATTCAGATAGATAGAAGGTTTGGACTACAATGAAGTGTTTGCACCGGTCGCTCGACTTGAAGCAATTCGTATCCTCTTAGCATATGCATCCTTTAAGTGGTTTAAAGTTTATCAAATGGATGTCAAGAGTGCATTCCTTCACGGTGTCATTAGTGAGACGGTCTATGTTAGTCAATCTCCCGGGTTTGAGGATCCATTACATCGAGACAAAGTCTACAAGCTAGACAAGGCCTTATATGGATTGCATCAAGCTCCGCGAGCATGGTATGAGTGCAAGTTTATGTGGATGACATTATATTCGGTTCCACAAATGATAGTCTGTGCAAAGATTTTCAGAAGGTTATGAAAGAGAAGTTTGAGATGAGCTCCATGGGAGAGATGAAATTTTTCTTAGAACTACAGGTGGATCAGTCTGAGGCAGGGATTTTCATTCATCAAATCAAATACGTTGGTGACATTATGAGCCGGTTCAGTATGTCTGATGCAAAGCCTGCTGGTACCCCACTGGCTGTCAATCACGGGATTACACCAGATGAAAAGGGGGAGTTAATTGATGCCACTCTGTACCGAGGAATGATTGGATCTCTTATGTATCTTACTGCTTCTCGGCCAGACATCATGTTTGCCACATGCTTGTGTGCACGTTATCAGTCTAAACCAAGAGTCTCCCATCTCATTGCTGTCAAAAGGATTATGCGTTATCTGAAGGGTACACCGGATCTTGGTTTATGGTACCCTAATGATGATAATTTTGAACCTACTGCATACAGTGACTCGGATTATGGTGGTTGCCAGAGAGATTTCAAATCAACATCTGCGGGATGTCAGTTCTTTGGAACCCGATTAGTTACCTGGCAGTGCAAGAAGCAGACGTCGGTGTCTACTTCAACCTGTGAACTGAATACATTGCTGCTGCTAGTTGTTGTTCTCAGATCATCTGGATCCAACAGCAACTCAGGGACTATGGGTTACACTTTTCTAACACTCCTATATATGTTGATAACACTGCTGCCATAGTTGTCACTGAAAATCCTGTTCAGCACTCGAAAACAAAACACATCGACATTAAATATCACTTCATACGATCGTTTTGAAAAGAAATTAATTGATGTTAAAATTCACACTGATCACCAGAAAGCCGATCTTTTTACAAAAGCTTTTGATAAACCCAGATTTTTATATCTGTTATCGGCTAATGATCATCGCTTTTCTTAGTTATTTATGTTATTTCTTTTAATTCAGTATTCCTGTTAATTTATTATTCTAAACAAAAATACAAAAGGATTTTCTGTTTAAGGTTTTTAGGGGGAGAAAAAGTATGCAATTTGAAAAACCAAAAACATTAAAAATTTGAAAAACCAAAAACATTAAAAAAATTATTAAAAATGAGAAAGTCTTCTTTAAGAAAGTAATATATCAATCTATCATGTCATAGAAGCTAAAGTGAATGTGAAAGCTGAAAACACATGAGAATTATAATGTGATGTACTGATAGGCCGATGTTACAAAATGGATAGACAATTTGTGATGACTTTGAAAGTTTGATTGGTGGGATCTGTTTCAGAGAAGCAGTTGAGTGAGAAATAGTTTTTGACTCAAATCAAGCATACACCGGTCATCATAGAATCAAATGAGGTTTCAAACATAAACAAGCTGGTATTAAGCTTGAAGAAGAATTAAAACAAGCTGGTATTAAGCTTGAAGAGAAACAAAAACAAGCTGGTATTAAGCTTGAAGAAGAATTAAAACAAGCTGCTATTAAGCTTGAGAAAAACTTAAACAAAATAAGTTCGATTCCATACACGTGCCATATTGCAGGGACGAACCTAGCTGAAGCCGTCCATTTGGATAGAATAAGAAAAATACAAAAAGATAATAAAATTGGAACCTTATAGAATTTATGATGACTGGTATTAAGATATGCTGAAATGAGTTATAAACTGATTTTGATCTTTAAATGGTAAAATGAAATGGGTAACGCAATCAGAAAACATGCGTGATCATAAATCTTATTTAGAAGTTATGTAAAGTAAGGCTTAAGATTGGACAAATATATCAGTAATCATGATTATAGGACAAGTGTGTTTGAAGTGAAACATTCAATGAAGCTGATTTGATGTAATTAGGTGTATGTGTTACTTTCTCAATAGACTTCTCACAAAAACATGTGTTTCTTTGTATTTAGTTGCCAGTTGTACAGTCGTATTTTGTTTCAGAAAAGTACAAAAAGATTTTCTATTTTCAATTTTAGTTTAGATGATCATTTGTAGGTTCAGATGTCTGTCCTATCTGAATCCTGAACCAACCAGACATATCTTCATAAATGGAATCTGTTTTACTGATTAAAATGTTAAATTTTTAATTATCTTGTGTTTTGAGAGTGAACATTTTCATTCGTCCGAATGAAGTGTGAGATTCCTTTATTCGGCCGAATGACTCCATTCGACGAATGAGTCGTTCGACCGAATCACTCATGACAGAATCAGTCTCATTCGCCGAATGACTTGTGACGAATGACATTCGTCATACTCATTCGGCGAATGACTCATGTCGTATGACCCATTCGTCAGTCACATTTGGCGAATGAACAAATGTCGAATGACTCATTCGGCATTCACATTCAGCGAATGTGGGACCCTATATAAACAGTAATTCGGACGAACTACCTCATTCGCCAAAATTCACTTTCGCCGATACTGTGTGTGAGACATTCGCCCGAAAAACCTTCTTTCTTCGGTCGATCTTCTTCTTGTGATTTCTACTCACCCAGCCACTAATAATCTTGTTTATTGTTAACTCAGGTACATTGGGATCGAATATCGTAAAATTCTGACCGTGAAATCATCAAAAACCGAACAAATTTTATGGTTTTAGGGTTCTTCATTTCACACTTGCAATAAATGATCGAAATGGACTTAAAACCTCATTCGACCTATTTTAAATGTGTTAATCGGTCGTTTCTGATTGTGAATGTGTGATTTTTGTGAATAGATTTGAAGTTTTTGAAAAGAGGGGTTTGAATTTCGAAAGACAGCCGAATGACGCCATTCGGCGAATGAAGCTCATTCGGAAAATGAAGCTCATTCGGCGAATGAAGGTCATTCGTCGAATGACTAAGTCAGCTTATAACTCATTCGGAGAATGAAGCTCATTCGGCGAATGAAGCTCATTCCGCGAATGACTCATTCGTCCTAAGTGTTCATTCGCCAAATTCACTTCATTCGGCATATCAGTTTAAACTAATTTTGTTTTCTGTTTTTAATCTGATTTCAGTATTTTAAGCTATTTGAAATGTTCTAACATGTCTTTATTTGATTTTCAGTATGGCTGGATACAAATCAGTGACGAAGAACAACATCTGCGCACATCTGGATCTTACCACTACGAATGCCAAGCACTACACTGAGATTATTACCTTTCTCAGGCGTTCGAGGATCTTTATAGCCATCTACACTATACATGTGCCATATCAGTCGCATCAACAGGATTTCTGGGCTTCGGAAGATATCGATTGTGAGGCTGAACATCCAGTGATCAGAGGGAAGGTTCTTGGGCATGATGTGGTTATTTCAGCTGAGCACATTAGGAGAGTTTGTGGTTTTCAGGATTTTCCTGATCAGCCGTATTTGTTAGATCGCTACTTAGTTCGCGGCTGCTTTATGAGGTGCAAGTATGAAGTAGATCTGGGAGCAGGGATTCTCAACAAGGCATACATGTGTCCGCAGTTCAAGTATCTCGCTCATGTTCTGATTCAATTGTCTTGGGTCGAGGAGAGGTGGATTCGACGACATACGGGAAACTATACAATGTGCTTTTGTTGCATTGGTGCTTAACAGGCCATTCAACTTCTCTGAGATGATTTTCACTCACATGACGGAGAATGTGGCACTGAAGGGAGACAAGAAGTTTTTGATGTATCCCAGCTTTTTACAGCAGTTGATTGATGCTCAGTTGCCTGATTTACCGAAAATCAATGCTGATATCATTAGGCTGGAACACATGAATGACACTACTCTCAACAGAGTAATGTCATACAGAGGGATAGACAGGAAGCCCACTCTACGATCATTGTTTGGTCATCTTTCGAGGCCAGATTATATTGCTCCACCTGGTAGGAGATGGAGGCATGATGACTCTGATTCTGAGGTGGAGGACATAGTTGTGCCTAGTGGTGATGAGGATGATGATGATACTGGTGCAGGTGTTAGTGATGCTGGTGGAAGAAGTGGTGGTGGTGGCGAGAGCTCAGTGGGTGTGAGCACTGTATCTGTGAGCACTGTATCTGTGAGCACTGTTGATGTGAGTACCATTGTTAGTGAGATGACTACTGCTGCTCAAGTTAGCCTGATTGAGGCTGGTGATGTGACTACTGGTGCTGCAGTCAGCACCTCTATAGCTGCAGATGAGGAGGTTGACATTGATTCATTGATGGAGTTGGATTTCTTGATGACTATAACCTCCACAGTGTCTATTCCTCTCTATACTTCAGTCACCACACCTGCTGCTGATAAAGATGAGTTAGAAGACTCAAGTGAGGATGAAGGTGAAGCTGGTGCTGATGAGGCTGGTGGTTCTGATTCAGAGGATACACCTGATGAGGAGTATGAGAGTGTTTGGCTTGGTGGGAGGTTAACAAAGAGGAAGAGGAAGAGGAGTGAAGATGAGATAGAAGAGATCACTGATCCCTTATTTATTCCTGAGTTTGATATTTCCTCACCTCCTCATTCCTCTGCTCCTATCACTGCAGTTGTATCTGTTGCGGTTGTTCAGTCTACATCGTCTACAGCTGGGAGAAGAAAGAGATCCAGATTTTCATTCCGGAGGACGTCAGAACTGACAACATCTGCTACAACTACTGTCACATCAGTAGCAGCTGTCTCAGTTTCTTCACTGACAAGGTCAAGGACTACTCATGTTCGTGCTACTACTGCCCCTCTGACCACCTATATGACTCAGGCTCCTATATTTACCTCTGCTTCTGCTGGTCCCTCCATCTCACGAGCTGACACATTCATACATACTGTTTCAGTTGTTGATCAGCTGAGCACACTGAACAATATGGTACTCAGATTGATGGAAAGGAATATGGAGATGGAAAGGAAGAGCAGAGAACATGATCTGGTTATCGCCCAAGTTACTCAGAGGATAACAGATCAAGATGCACTGTTGCTTCAAGCTGCAGATCAGAGAGCAGATCTTAGAGCTCGTTCTACTCAGCAAGAGGAACAGTTGCTGAAATACATTGATGAGCATCATCAGTTGGCATTGACTGTCACTGATTTCAGTGACCGGATCCTGTCCTTAGAGACTGAGAACGCTAGCCTAGCTAATGAGCTTGACAGTCTCAAGGATAGCACTCCCAGGATTGATGGCATTGTTGCTCATTCTGATGAATTAGACAAAGAAGAAACAGAAGAAGATGATGAAGAAGAAGAAGAGTCTGAGGAGGAAAAGGTCGATTATGAGGATTCAGAGAATGATGATGAATCAGGTGATGATGATAAGGACGGATCAGGAAGTGGGTCTTCTGGTTCATCAAGTACTGATGATGATGACGACGACGATGATCAAGCCCCTTCTACATCGGAGATTCGGTCCATGAGTGCCAACGACAAGAAGAAACAGGCTCCTCCTCCATCTCCTCCCACAAAGACTGTTGAACCTGATGCTACTGAGGAAGTAGAAGGTGTGCCTGTGAGATGTCAATTGGACAAGACTCTCACTATGATTCTTGACGCTCAATGCATTATACAGCACTCAGTTAGCTATGACAAGGAGGAGGGAGAAATCTTTCATTGCCTGTCTAAGGAGCAAATTGAAAAACTGTTCAGACTCAATCCAGATGAGGTTGTTGCTGATGATTCCTCTGTACCAGTGTTTGATGAACCAACTCCAGAACCTTTTGATGACATTGATGAGGTCATTCTAGAGGACATAACCGAGGAGGAGTATCCAAAGTATACATCAGCTGAGGAAGAGCTTCCCACATTTATTGATCAGTTTGATCCAGCTACTGAAGATCTACTGATCCGATACTTAGAAGAACAAGTTGAGGTTAGCAAAGCCGAAGCTGATGATCAAAAGAAGAGAAAAGAGGAATGGGAAGCCTACTGGGAGGTTCTCAAGAAAGAAAGCACCATGAAGTTGCCAGCTACACACAAGAAAGTCTACAGAACCAAAGGCTACAAGGCTAGAGGTCAAATTCTGAGCTGGGCATACTTTCATGATCTAGGGTGCTATGCGGTGAAGAGAGAGAGGAATTGATTATTTCAAGCATCCCCATGACTTTAAGACATTGCCAGGCTTTGAAATCAATCAATTAGCACGTCTAAAGATGATGTACAGTGAAGATTCAGGGATGTCTGCCTGGTTCTCTCGGCAAATTTGGTATGAGTATAGAAAGAGATGGGTAAACTTCCAGTCTCAACAGCCTGAACATTATTATCTGCCAGAGATTGATGGAGACACCCGGAAGCATAAAGTTATCCTGAAGTGGCTTCCTCCTAAAGTCTTGAAGAAGATTCCTTTGAGGAAGATGCGTCAAGATTTTATGGAGGGCTTCCGATGGTGGTACTATGATGGGCGAACTGGAGAAGCTGTGATTGTGCTTTGCATAGATAAGAAGTGGGATACTGTTCGTATTTTTGAGTCAATGTGGTTGAGTAACCTGTCCCACAAAGATGTTATAGCACTATATCGTCATCAAATTTTCTTCGATGTACAGGACATGGAACCGGAACTTCAGTTCATGAGAGTGATCCGAATCTGCATGTGCTTAAAGGTTCATGCTGGAGCTGACTGGAAAGCTATTACTGAGAAATACTTCAAGAAAGACACTTCCAAGAGCTGAACTAGGTCCAAGGGGAAGTTTGTTGATGCACTTAATGTCCCTAGTTAAATTTTGTACTAATCATCATGTAATGATTAAAGATTAATGGAAGTTGTCTTAATACATTGTTCTTAATGTTTAATATTGATTATGTGATTGTTTGAATTGATTAATTAATATTTGAGTATGAGTATTACTCATTCGGGCGAATGACTCTAACGAATGAAGTCATTCGCCGAATGAGAATAGAGAATGACTATACTCAGCGAATGAGCCATTCGCCGAGTGGCTCATTCGTCTGACTTGTCTATTCGACATAGTCATTCGCCGAAGGAGCTGCTTCGGCCACTCATTCGGCCGAATGACTACAGTCTATAAATACAAGTTCAAATCATTTCAAACCTAACTTTCATGAGTCCTCATTCTTCTTAGTGCACTCTAGTGTCAAACCCTTGAAGTTTTGAGCGATTCTTCACGTCCAACTTCGATTCTCAACCCGTCGTGATCGATTCTCACTCGCACGTTGATTCTACCCACTCGACTCACCACGGTTGCTGTTGATTTCGACTGGAAAACCCTGGAATAGGATTCCGCACTATTCCAGAGGCTGTCAAACAGATTTCCCTTGGAATCGGATTGTTTCCGAGCTTCAAATAGGTCCTACCGAAACCACTAAGTTCCTTGCGGATTCTGCTCAGCAGGCCCTCGAATATTGAGAAATCATATTCGAGGGTTTTCCAATATAAATCACCAAGCCTAGTGGCAATTCGAGGATGCGGAGACAACCTTTTGACCAAAATCGAACACCACGGGGATGGGAAACGAACATGGAGAAGGGATGGCGGCTCAAAACCCACGGATGTGACAGGGAATGTTCAATGGTCAGAAAAGTTGTGAAAACATTCTGTTTGCAGGTCTATATATAGGCTGTAATCATTCGGACGAATGAGTTGTACGAAACACTCATTCGGGCAAATGGCTCAGCCGAATGAGCTGGTCATTCTAATGAGTCATGTGAGTGGCTCATTCGTATGCCTCAGACATTCGCTAGTCGTTCATTCGTGCGAATGAACTCATTCTTAGGTATCATTCGCACGAATGAGTCTGCATTATAGAAAAAGTCAAAGTCAAACATACTAAACTTAAACAAACATAAACGTACAAAACAGAATAGTCTATTTCATTACTGATATAAACTTTATACATCAAAATCGTACAATGCACAGAACTAGGGACATTACATGCACTAACAAAATACCACTTTGTAGGACCTTGGAAACCACTCTGTTCCATGCGGATTCTTCTCAGCAGGCCCTCTAATAGTGCGCAATCCTATTCGAGGGTTTTCCAATCGAAATAACTAAGACATGTGGCAATCTGACTATTCGGAGACAACGTTTTGATCATAATCGAACACCACGGGGATGAGAAACGAACTTGGAGAGGGGATGGCGGCTCAAAACCCTACGGATGTTACAGGGAATGTTCAGTGGTCAGGAAAGTTGTGAAAGTATTCTGTTTGCAGGTTTATATATAGGTCGTACTCATTCGGCCGAATGATTTGTACGAAACACTCGTTCGGGCGAATGGCTCAGTCAAATGACCTGCTCAACCAAATGAGTCATGCGAGTGACTCATTCGTTTGCCCCAGCCATTCGCTAGTCTTTCATTCATGCGAATGAACTCATTCGTAGGTATCATTCGCACGAATGGGCCTGTATTAAAGAAAAAGTCAAAGTCAAACATACTAAACTTAAACAAACGTAAACGAGCAAAACAGAATAGTCTATTTCATTACTGATATAAACTTTATACATCAAAATCTTACAATACACAGAACTAGGGACATTACATGCACTAACAAACTACCATTTTGTAGGACCTTGGAAACCACTATGTTCCTTGATGATTTAGCTTAGCAGGCCCTCTAATAGTGTGCAATCCTATTCGAGGGTTTTCCAATTGAAATAACCAAACACCGTGGCAATCTGTAACATCAATGCCGAAAACGTCACCGGAACAGTGATTTAAACAGTAACGTGAATAGTAATCAGGTACAAACTATACTTTTTTCATAGTATGTCACATTCATATCATGTATCATTATCATTACGTGTTATCAAAGAACGAATTCATAATCATTTCAGAGAAACGAAACTCAGAAACATGGTTCATCAGTCAGACAACAACCTGGCGATACAGAACCATCATGTGATTATTTGCTTCAATTTCATTATATATAAACGTATGTGAGATTTTACAGAACAAAACATTAATGGACGTCATTATGTGAAAGTTAAATTGACGGAGTATTCGTGTGAGTGACGATTCGCACGAATATATCTGTAAGTTAAACGTTCTGAACGATATCTTGTAATTAGAAAACCATATTAGAAAGTAAAGTCATCGTCGTGTTCGTTCGGGTGAAGATTCGTACGAATACGCGTGAAGATGATACGATTCGGTGAAACGATAAAAATAAATGTTTTCAAAATTTTAGAATGAATGGAAAGATATTTAGTTAATTTATTAGGAACTACCACGTAAAATAATTTAGAAAACCTTATCTTAAAAGATCGTAATGTTTAGTTACGAGGAAAACCGAAACCGCGTGTTCCCGCGAAATCGAGTGGAACCGAACGAAACCGAACATACCCGAACGTTTAAAAACCATAAAAAGACATTAATACCATTTAACCTTCTCAAAAATCATTATCTCTCTCTCCAAACCCGTAGCTCTCTCTATCTCATCCACCTTCTCTCACTAAAAACCCCATAACTTTCTCAAATATGCACCAAATTGAGGGATTTTGGTGTCCAAGCGACCGTAGAAATGCGTAAAATCAAGTGACAAATCACTGATTTTCAGCAACAATCACTATTCATCATCTTCTTCGAACTCCCTGAACTTTGCAGCTAATTTTCGACCTTCAAACCTTTAGGACCTGCGCTAAATCAACTTGGGGAGCTAAGGAACAACTTAGACTGAAGATTAGGTGGCCAGAACATCGAATTTGAGGTAAGAATGAGCACAAACGAACTTATTTTGTTGTTTTTGGTACCGTTGCGAATGACCTGCTCTTTGCAGTCGTTTTGACCCTTCAAACCCTTAGTTTGTGCACAAAAACTACTTAGGAACTCTTAGATCATGAAGGGACAAAGATTTCAAACTTTGAATCATCAAAAACGGACCCAAAACGAGCTCAAACGAGCTGATTTTGTTTGGCTGTCGTGAAGTTGCTGCTGTTCCGGTAACAACAGCAATTGTAGCTCGTTTCAGGCCCTTTAAAGCCTTCTAAATTTCACTAATTTGGTCTAGGAATTCATATAACATCAAGGGTTAAATATTAGAAGGGATGAGAATGGTTAGAACTTGGCTAAAGGGCTGAATTGATGACATAAGGGCTGCACTAGGGGCTAGCCGATGCTGATGGTATCGGCAGATTCTGCCCAGCCAGTTCCTTTGTATTTTTAACATAGCAAACGTTCAAGTTAACTCGCGAAACTTTCCAGCCTACTAACTCAATATGTTAGGAACAACTTTCATTAAGACAAGTTTCATTGGTTCGGACTTTAAATGGGTCAAAACAGTGTCCTAAGTCAGAAGGTACTGATTAGAGTACTGATTTTATACCAGCTGTTTGGAGCCTCATTTGGACGAATTAGAAAGCGTATAAATAATGGATAGAAAGATAACATCCCAAACTTGATCATGATGCTTTAGTTTGCTCAATTTTGAGTTCCTATGATCAAGTTATGACCGGTATAAATCGGGACATGCGATTTCCAGATTTTGTGTTGTTCATTGAAACTAGGTTTTTCAAACTAAGATCTTTTCTTAATTAACCTAACACTTAAACAAGTGTTCCATGTAATCGATTGGGCTTAAAACACCAAAGTTTTTCCAAACTAATTTAATCATATAAATAGGTGTTTAAACAATCATTTGAAGTTAAAACACTTGGATTTGTCAAATAAAGCCATGGGGATTTAGTGTTAGTACCGATAATGGTTCAAAGTGACCATTTGGGGTGTTAGCCGATTTCAAACTTATCGAAACTAAGGATTTTCAATACAAAAGATATCTTAAACTTTTCAAACAAATAAACATGGGTTTTATGAAGTCAATGGGATTGAAACACTTGGGATTTCAATAATCAAAACAAAGAGACATGATAACTTATGTTAAGTTAAAAAGGGTTGTTACATGGCTATAGGTTTCGAAAGAACTAAAGAACGACAAGGTAAGATCAATGAGAATTCAATGAGACAAACTAAGTATGGGTTTTTTGACCTTATGTGGTCAACACGCAACCCATAGCAAATTCATGGCATGGTTAGACAATTGAGAATATTCAAATAGAATGACTTTAATTAATAGCTAATTGTTATATTTTCATAAATGTCATTGGTTTTGTTTGAAATTTATATAGTTATGAAAGTTAGTTTTATTATAATTGATTGGGATTTGGTTGTAAAATAGACAATATAAATTGTATGGAAATTGGACTAAAAACAAAGGAAACTCTGCCCGATTTTCGTAAAATTTAAAAGTACGTTGTTATTAACTAACGGATAAGGGATTCAAAGAGAATATGTAACATAGAATAATTAAAGAAAATCTTAGTAACACATTAGCAAATATATAGGACACATAGTCGCACACCGAGACCTAAACCCTATATACGTTAACTATAAATACTTATAGTATTCGAATCGTAATAAATCAACACAGGCGCTGAAGATACTTAATTCACAACAAACGAGCGCGCATTATTTTCTTGGTTAAAACATAAGAGCTACAACACAGGTGAGTTCATTGCCCCTTTTCTAACATTTTTGTTTTAAAACGCGGGGCTGAGAAGCATGCGTAAATTGTTTTATTTACTTTGTTTACTTAAATGCTTTTACTTGTATATGTTTTATATGTATAACTGTTATTCTAGACTCCTGTCTAGATGAACTGTTTCAAAGCAAAGAACAAGTTACAAAGAACTATTTTCAAAGAACTAAAGATCTAAAATAAAGAACTATTTTCAAAGGTTAAATTCAAAGAACTAACGATCTATTACAAAGAACTATTTCAAGGGTGTGTTGTCAAAGAACGATCAACGAGTCAAGAGTACATTTGTTCAACGAATCTAGTATTCAATGTTCAACGAATCAAGTACATTTTACAAAGAAACTAGACGAATCAACAAATCATTTTCAAGGGAAAGTATGGGAAATATCAAAGATAACATATGCCAACGAAACTATACGAAACAAGGGACGAAACTAGACGAATCAAGTACGAAACAAAAACCCTACATTTCAAGAAGTCCTAGCTAGACCGTTTGATTTGTAGGTCATATGTTTGATGATATTTACATAATCCTTTTACTACTAAGTACCTAATTGCTATACTAGTCTACTCGAGTTGACCAAGGCCTAATCATTAGGACTTAGATTTTATTAAATGTTTATTTATTCATTTAATTAATTAAGCATTTATTTAACTGTTTTTACAATTTTTGTGGTTGATCATAATTGTGTGATGAACTTAAGGAATCAATAGAGATTTCAAATTGTTGTATTTACAGGAACAAAGAACTGAAGAAAAAATGGGTTAATGGTAGGGGTAAAATGCTTAATTATCATTAACAATAATGTCCTATGTGGATTAGTATGTGGTGGGACGGCGTCTGGGCGGGTTGTAGGCTCGACTCAGGGGTATGCCTATATATAAGCATACCGATCTGGATGATACATGTGATGTTAATGAGATTAAGGTTGTTACCTGAGGGTTTAACAAATGTTTTGAGTGTACATTAGAACTATAGTGGAATGGAAGTGTATGGTAGGTAAAAATGCTTAATTATCATTAACAACAGTGTCATATGCGTATTAGTATGTGGTGGGACGGCGTCTGGGCGGGTTGTAGGCTCGACTCAGGGGTATGCCCTATATATAAGCATACCGATGTGGATATTACATGTGATGTTAATGAGGTTAGGATCTTTACCGAAAAAGGTTTACAAATCATTTACAATTACTAAACTATATGAACTCACCAACCATGTGTTGACTTTATTTTTGCATGACTTCTCAGGTGACGAACAGGTCAATCAAGAAGCTTATACTTTTGGACTAGGACTTCAGATAGAAGACTTAGTATTTTTGGACCTGCATACTTTTGGAACATCATTATACAATTATTTTGTATATCTTGTGCAGTTACAAGATAGATATCTTATGATGTTTATGATAGATTTACATTGTTAAATTATGAACGATACGGATGTAATTTAACTTTGTAATTCTATTCTATTTAGCATTTCTCATTTATATCATGTGCAATGTAAACAATCTGATCATTCCGATTATCACTCACGATATCGCATCTCGGGAACCTTCCGCCCGACGGGGACTCTGATCCAACCCCGCCGGCTCGGGGTGTGACACCATCTGACTATGCAGAGACAACGTTTTGATCAAAATCGAACACCGCGGGGATGAGAAACAAACTTGGAGAAGGGATGGTGGCTCAAAACCCTACGGATGTGACAGGAAATGTTTAGTGGTCAGAAAAGTTGTGAAAGTACTCTGTTTGCAGGTCTATATATAGGCTATACTCATTCGGACGAATGGCTCAGCCGAATGAGCTGGTCAACCGAATGAGTCATGCGAGTGACTCATTCGTTTGCCTCAGACATTCGCTAGTCGTTCATTCATGCGAATGAGCTCATTCGTAGGTATCATTCGCACGAATGGGTCTGTATTTTAGAAAAATTCAAAGTCAAACATACTAAACTTAAACAAACGTAAACGAACAAACTAGAATTGTCTATTTAGTTACTTATATACACGTTATACATCAAAATCCAACAATACATTGAACTAGTGACATTACACGCACCAACAAAGTACCACTTTGTAGGACCTTGGAAACCACTACGTTCCTTGCGGATTCTGCTTAGCAGGCCCTCGAATAGTGCGAAATCATATTCAAGGGTTTTCCAATATAAATCACCAAGCCCTGTGGCAATTCGACGATGCGGAGACAACGTGTTGATCAAAATCGAACACCACGGGGATGGGAAACGAACATGGAGAAGGGATGGCGGTTCAAAAGCCACGGATGCGACAGGGAATGTTCAGGGGTCAGAAAAGTTATGCAAACATTCTGTTTGCAGGTCTATATATAGGCTGTTCTCATTCGGCCGAATAAGTTGTACGAAACACTCATTCAGGTGAATGGTTCAGCCGAATTAGCTGGACAACAGAATGAGTCATGTGAGTAGCTCATTCATTTGCCTCTGACATTCGCTAGTCGTTCATTCGTTCGAATGAACTCAGTCGTAGGTATCATTCGCACGAATGGGTCTGTTTTATAGAAACAGTCAAAGTCAAACATACTAAACATAAACAAACGTAAACGAAGAAAACATAATAGTCTATTTCATTACTGATATAAACTTTATATATCAATAATCCTACAATACACAGAAGTAGAGACTTTACATTCACCAACAAAATACCACTTTGTAAGACCTTGGAAACCACTTTGTTCCTTGCGGATTCTGCTCAGCAGGCCCTCGAATAGTGCGGAATCCAATTTGAGGGTTTTCCAATCGAAATAACCAGCCCTCGTGGCAATCCGACGATGCGGAGACAATGTCTTGATCAAAATCGAACACCACGATGATGTGAAACGAACTTGGAGAAGAGATGGCGGCTCAAAACCGTACGGATGTGACAGGGAATGTTCGCGGGTCAAAAAAGTTGTGAAAACATTCTCTTTGCAGGTCTATATATAGGCTGTAATCATTCGGACGAATGAGTTGTACGAAACACTCATTTGGGCGAATGGCTCAGCCGAATGAGCAGGTCAACCTAATGAGTCATGTGAGTGACTCATTCGTTTGCCTCAGATATTCGCTAGTCGTTCATTCGTGCGAAAGAATTCATTCGTAGGTATCATTCGCACGAATGGGTCTGTATTACATAAAAAGTCAAAGTCAAACATACTAAACTTAAACAAACGTAAACGAACAAAACAGAATAGTCTATTTCATTACTGATATAAACTTTATACATGAAAATCCTACAATACACAGAACTAGGGACATTACATGCACTAAGAAACTACCATTTTGTAGGACCTTGGAAACCACTATGTTCCTTGCGGATTCTGCTCAGTAGATCCTCTAATAGTGTGCAAACCTATTCGAGGGTTTCCCAATCGAAATAACCAAGCCCCGTGGCAATCTGACTATGCAGAGGCAATGTTTTGATCACAATCAAACACCGCGGGGATGAGAAACGAACTTGGAGAAGGGATGGTGGCTCAAAACACTACGGATGTGACAGGGGATGTATAGTGTTCAGAAAAGTTGTGAAAGTATTCTGTTTGCAGGTCTATATATAGGATATACTCATTCGGGCGAATGGCTCAGCTGAATGAGCTGGTCAACCGAATGAGTCATGTGAGTGACTCATTCGTTTGCCTCAGACATTTGCTAGTTGTTCATTCGGGCGAATGAACTCATTTGTAGGTATCATTCGCACGAATGGGTCTGTATTTTAGAAAAATTCAAAGTCAAACATACTAAACTTAAACAAACGTAAATGAACAAAATAGAATTGTCTATTTAATTACTTATATACACGTTATACATCAAAATCCTACAATACACTAAACTAGTTACATTACACGCACCAACAAAATACCACTTTGTAGGACCTTGGAAACCACTACGTTCCTTGCGGATTCTGCTCAGCAGGCCCTCGAATAGTGCGAAATCATATTCGAGGGTTTTCCATTATAAATCACCAAGCCCCGTGGCAATTCGACGATGCGGAGACAACATTTTGATCAAAATCGAACACCACGGGGATGGGAAACGAACTTGGAGAAGGGATGGCTGTTCAAAAGCCACGGATGTGATAGGGAATGTTCAGGGGTCAGAAAAGTTGTGAAAACATTCTGTTTGCAGGTCTATGTATAGTCTGTACTCATTCGGCCGAATGAGTTGTACGAAACACTCATTAGGGCGAATGGCTTAACCGAATGAGCTGGTCAAACCGAAGGAGTCATGTGAGTGACTCATAAGTTGTGGCATCCAGTACCAGATCGTCCGGCAAGTCCGTACGGTATGTGTACTTTCACTATTTACTATGTGTAAATACAAGTACGTGAACAGTGTTTGTGATAACAGGATTCAAAATACAAGAAACAGTTGTACGTATTTAAGTGAAAACTTAAATACTGTAAGTACAACACGCACGATAAACAATAGTTGTTAGTATTTAGGTGAAAACCTAAGTACAAATAATACAACGAGACAAGAGAAACAACGGTGTTCAAGTAAACGACAATAACAAGTCGGTTGCGATCTGATATCCACAGACGACAGGAATCAGATGGCCGACAAATCAGAATGAAAACAATGTGAAAACATGAAGTTTAGTTGAGTCCGTCAGTGAGAAACACAATTCAAACACAATTGCGGTGTTATTTCAGAATAACGAACTGACAATATGTTTGCGTGGGTGACGACTCACACAAACATATATGTGAGTTTGGAATTCTGAGATAATGACTAAAAAGTAGAAAACAAAAGTCGGAAAGCGAAAACCATCGTCGTGTTCGTTCGGGTGACGATACGAACGAATACGCGCGATGGTGACGCGATTCGACGAAACGAAAACGAAAACACGACACGAACGAATTTAAATTAATAAAATAAGATAATTAACATTTTACAATTTTGAAACTCATCAAAATTAAATAAATAAACTATCTTTATTTAAAATCGTAAAAACGCGCGTTACGTTCCGGAAACGTAAGGAAAACGCGAATCAAACAACAAAAACGAATCGAACACCCTCGGGGTATAAATGCCCTAAATGAGGGTGATTCCCTCATTTTTCTCATCTCCTTCTCTCTCCACAAACCCTAATCCCGGATTTTTACCCCACCACCATTTTTGAAGCTTCAAACTCTTGTATCTCTCTAAATACTCAACCAAACCTTTCATTCTTGGACGAAATCGAAGCTCTTACTCCCCCCTACACGAAAGTACAAAGGATCTGGAGTGAAAACCGTCGAATCCAAGGTAAAAAGACCTCGTTATGTCACAAAAATTAGGGTTTTTGTACCCATGCTCGACCCATCAACCTAAAACCGGTCCTTGTGCACCATACACCCTTACAAACCCGCCTGTGAACAACCTGACCACCTACAACCATCGTGACCCCCATGACCGGAACCCAAGAAAGACAACTGAGCACCGGTCTGTGGCCTGGCCGAAAGACCAGGGCCGAATGGGGGTTGGGGGCGCATGACTAGGCCGAATGCGCCAAATGGCGACCGAAGGAGTTGGGTCCGAAGCAAAGCCTCTCATTCGCCATATTCATTCTCTCGGTAGCCATACTCTTGCCGACTTGGCCATTCGATCGGAAGTAGTCATTCGACCAGCTCACATTCGCCTAACCAACACCATGACTCATTCGACCCTCATACTCTCACCCCTTCGGCCACCCTCATTCGGCAGCCATCCCCCTTCATTCGACCAGAGTTGGTGTCATTCGACCCTCCTCATTCTGAGAACCATGTTCGGCCGAAGAAGAAGTCATCCGGCCTATACACACTTCATTCGCTCGAACTGGCCATACGGCCTCGACTCAGTCGGCCTAGAGCTTTGATTCGGCCCATAGCTCACAACTTCAGCCCAAACATAATGTGTATTCGGCCCAACATGGCCCAGATTTAATACAAGTGACCCACGGACTGAATTGGACCATATGCTAGGTCCATGACCCATAACATTCGGCCCAGGATTGGTTACACACTCGGCCCAATGGCGATTGTTTCGGCCCACTTTAGTTGTTGGCCCACATGAGTTAAATTAAAACAAACACTTGAACCCAACTAGATCTAGTGCAACTTACATGGGTTTGGATTTAGGGTTACTACAAAGGTGGTAAACTTTGACTTGTTGGATTTCACAAACTCAAATCCACCAGTCTTTACAACAATTTTGCTAAGTTATTTATTAACTATGTGGCAAACATGCCAAGCTTAACTTAAACCACACGGGGAGTTTTAAACCATAAACTTAAGTCTTACACTTAGAACATTTCGGTCACGATAAGGATTTAATTGAAACACAAAATCAATAACAAAGGGTGATAAACTAGATTTAGTAGATAAGTACTATCAAGACCCTTAACAATCAAGCGAGGCCGAATGCAGACCATGACCGAGACTTACTAGTGTTGGCCAAAGGTTATGGCTAACACACACACGCATACACACTCAAACACATACAACTTACACTTACAAGTTGCAAATATCGTGAAATCAATACAGGATCGTGAAAACAAACCCAAGTACAAGGAAGAGCGCGTGCATTTCTTGTTTTAGGCTAAGTCAACCACAACTACTACAAGGTGAGTTCATATGCCCCTTTTCTTTAATCTTAACTGATTTTAAGCTCTCGGGGCTGAGAAACATGCTTAACTCTTAATTATTTAAAAGTTTAATGTTTAACATATTGTTTAAACTTTGACTTGATAATTTTGCTTTAATTATTATCGTTTATCATTGTATGCATGTTTGTATGATCATGATATGACATAAGCAACCTTGATGAATATGATAATATAATTTCATAACTCATCAACACAATAGAATAACCTAGTTGTAAGATTATATCTCACAACATTTAGTTATTCTTACATTAGCAGACATTGGAGCAATTACAAGCAAACATATGAATGTTATAAAGATATTACATATCTTTGTATTAACATTCGATACAAGAGTTAAATAAGTGTAATAGGACAAGTCCTTTTAACACTTAGCTTTACAATTCAGTGCATATTACAAGAGAACATGGAACAAAGAATGATAATCATGATAATGTAACTTCATGATAATAACATCATTCACTCAATTAATTAACATAATGTAATAAGACAAGTTCTTATTTAACTTTGTTAATATCATGGAAAACATATGACAATGAGTACAATACTACAGATGAACACAATTACAATTAGTTACTATTGACCTGTGTGACAACACGCGAATCAGGTTTATATTAAAACTTTAAATTACGATGCATTTTATTAATATGTTTAGATAAACACACTTCTTAGAAACATTAAGTAGAGAAATTAAGTCATTAGTTGAGAACAATAGAACGCCCATGCCATAAAAATTTGGAAACAATAATTCTTCTATGAAACATAATATATCCTTGTGACACAACGAGTGAAAATAAAGCGAAACAATGATTTCACATATTCATATATGTATATATTTTTAAGCATGTTTGAAAATATGATAATTATAATATCTAATGCTAAAATTAATTCTAATAAATAATTATCATATTAAAAAGTTATATGGATGTCACGACATACACACATAGTAATACATATGCTCACATTTTGTTTATACATACATACATGCTATGGGGTATTAATTTCAAGACTCAACAAATGAAAACCTAATATATGTTTACTCATTCATACATATATACACGGTTACATACATACCCATTTATATATATATATATATATATATATATATACATGCATGCAATGCCTACATCAAAACACACACACATAATACCCATACATGCATAGGTTATTTAAATAAATAAAACACAACTCTTTATATTATCTACACATAACATCATGACATATATATATATTATTGTCTTTACATGCATGGGTATATCATGACTCACACACCTACATATATTCGATATATATATACATATATATATATATACACGGTCACATATATATATATACATATATACATACGTTAGACACACACACACAACATTCAAAAACCTTAAAATCTAAATAATTCTTTTCTCTTAACACACCTCCTATCACCACCAATAGAATTAACTCTATGTCTCTTACACATACATCACCATCATAAGATTTATATCTATATAGATATATACACAAAGCACATATACACGACCAAATACTTGCATGTGCACAAGAAAACAAAATGCCACACTAACCTATTTCATCACCTCATTTTCAACCAATCCATTCCTTTCCTCTCTTCCCCACACACATCAACCACTTACCCCTCTTCTTTTTCTTACACACCACCGCCCAACCCCTCTCTCCTCTTCCCCTTTATTCGGCCAAACACACCCACCTACCATCACTTCTCATTTTGATCTTCTCAACTCAAGAAAAACACTCTCATATCTCCCCCTCTCAAGCTTCGACGAGTTCCAGCCCTTCTTCCCCAAGAGATCGACGGTTTTGAGGTCTCAACACAAGAGCATCTCAAGTTCAAGGGTTCGTTCGACACAAAGGTTAGATAGTGAGTCTCTAAAACTTGAAAACCTTATTCTATCTACTCCTTATTGTCTCACAAATCTCGACAGCCCCTAAACATTTATAATGAACTTTTCAAAAACATACAAGCATGAGTTTTGATGACAATGTCCCAAAAACACACATGCATGCACATGCATGTGTGAAGATTCGACACATTCTAAACAAAAACCATGATTTCGGTACAAGGATCCTTACCCATTCAAAGAAATCGATTTTCATCCTATCTAATACACTAAATTCTATGGGGGACGAGAACACAAGATAATCCTTACACATGCAAGTCTTGCATGTGTTAATCCATGAGTTGGAAACTCATATCTCCTGTTTTCATACTTCTAGCTAACTCTAAAACCTCTCTACACATTTGATAGGTCCTAATCATCCTAAGAACCATCTCGAATCGTGGTTCACAAGTTCCCAACACAAGGGTAAGGCTATACCTCTCTAAGGATTAATATATATATGCATGCATGTATGTAAAAATGAAAAACTACAACCTTAAAATGCTTATATGTATGTCTCGAAAATTTGATCAGGTCTAGATATGATATCATTGTTGGAAATATTTTATAAAAGATTGGGTTTTGATGATAGGAATGTTATATTGTTAATTTTGCCCCAAAACCCAATTCCTAAGGCTTATAAGTACTTAAAATATCAAAAATTATGTTAACAGTTTTCTGGACAGAATGTATAACTAAAATGGACTCATAATTATGTTGGAATAACACTCAAAAAGTTTGAGTATTTATTGTTATGTCTAGAATAAGTTATGGATTTATTAAAATTCCTATAAATCTTGATAAAATCATCAAAAATAGCTCCTGAGTGATAAAAATCCGAAGTATAATTTAGTTAGGTATGAATATAGTAAAAGGCCTGGGAAAAATATTGGACCTAAAAATTTATAGTTTAAACTAATTATTTGCCATTTAAAATGTTTGCAAAGGCTAAAAATACGAATTAAATTTGTTACTGTTCAAAATATGAAGTAAATATTTTTCCCAGTATTCTAATAATACTGGGAGGTCTCAGTAAAAATATGGTAATTTTTAGTGACTGTTAAGTATTTATTTGTTATTTAATATAATAAATAGTGCAAAAATCATTTTACATAGTAAATGACCTCCTAAATTTATAAAAGTGCTACAGTAACCTTAGAACATGAGTTGTTCACTGTATAAAAAGTTTTGTAATTTTTACATATCGGGAAATATTTATTATAATATTAATGGGATTTAAAATGTTTAAAACTGTTTAAAATAGTAAACGAGCTTTAAAAATTCTGAAATTTTTACAGGAGTTAAATAACATCAGTATGAGACTATATAAATATTTTCGGAATTTTTAGTGATCAGAATCATTATCTGGGAATTTTTGAGGATTTTAAAAACAAATTTTGATACAAGAGGTTAATATAAAAACAATAGGGAATGAGTAAATAAAATTTTACCCAGACCCTTTACTGATAATAAGCAATGAGGAAAAACATATAAATATGTAAACCTATATCCATGTGTAATTATTAAACCCGAAAGGTTTTGAATACTTAAAAATATGGTTAAATGAGAAACAATATCACATCAATGTTTATGGCATGAATATTTACTAAAATCTAAACATACATTAGGCAAGTGAACCAATCAAGATTTACCATCAATCCCTTCATTCGACAGATAACCAAACATCAGTAACAGGTGAGTTCATGTGATCCCTTTTCTTTTACTGTTTGGGATACTGAAAGCATGCTCCATAAATTGTTTATAAAATTTTATTTATGTGATAATGAACGTCCGTTTCAATAAAATTGCTTCCCCTAGACATTAAACTTAATTTACAACCATTAACTCATAAGTAGAGCCGGTGAGTATATGGGTAGTACTACTTGGGGAATCCCCCACGCACAGTGGCCCGAAAGGGTGGCCTTGTAAAAGTAAGGTTGAAACCCCACTGAGGTTATTGTCAACCGTTGTGGCATATATTCTTATGATACATAAATGACCGAGAGCAGGAACGGGTCTCGGAATTGGGAAGTATATTTGGTTTGACCATGTTGTGGGCTAACAGTGTATGAGGCAAACGCCCGAGCATGGAACAGGGTTGGTTGTATTGTTATTGAATTATCACATGTTATATTATTACTAATTGTGTCATATTATTAAACTCATGTTCTCACCAACTATTTAGTTGACGTATTTTAGCATGTCTTTCAGGTTGAATTGGTAAGAGTAGGAGAACCGGATGAGCTCCTAGAGGAATAGTGATGGCTTTAGAATGGAGTTGACTTAAGAACAATTTTATGATTATTGAATTATGTTTTATTGGGCCCTGCGTGGCAAATTTAGACAATTTGTGGTGTGTTTGATACTTTATTTGCTTTAGTTTGCTTTGGGCTATGAATTATTTAAACTATGCTTCCGCAAAGTTAGTTAAATGATTTGAAATCAATCGTCATGCCTTTATCCCCTCGGGTTGGGGTGTGACAGGTTGGTATCAGAGCCCAAGGTTATAGAGAATGAGGTGCCTTAGTATACCTAAGACTATAACCGAGAGATTGGGACAAGTAGATAGGAAAATAGGATACATAGAAAATAGGAAATATTGCTTTAGGAAAGCTAGGACAAATTAAATTATCAAATATTCTAATAAATTTATTGCAGGAAAATGGATGCGAAAGGTAAGGGAATCAGTAAGAGTGGACCATCAAGCCGACCGAGAGTCTTTGCGAGGAGAGATTTCCCACCAGCCGTTCGTGAGGAGTTACATCGACAGTTCCCGCAACACTACAGCCCGATGCCGGAAGATGCCTACATTTCTTCTTCGGAGACGGAACCTATGGAGCATGATGATGCCACGTCATCCACACCGAGTCGATCCCGTACTAGGTCCATGTCACCGTTACTACCTCGTAGGGAGCCGAGCGACGCACCGGTGAGGAGGCCTACCCCGGTTATGGGGGCAAGGCCAGGAGCCTCTTCTTCATTCCGTATACCCAGGAGTGGGCCCCTTCACCCGGGTATGGGAGAGCCTCACGTGACCCAACCCGCGCGTCACAGCATACACGCAGGACACTCAGCAAGATATGGTAGGGAGATAGCCGGACCGAGCAGGGAAAGTGCTTCAGAGGGTAACCCACAACGAGAGGAAAATTTTATGTTGTGGTCAGCCATGTTCGAGCAAGAAAAGAGGGCAAGTCATCTAGCGGAGCAGTTCCAAAGGCATGTGGGAGCTGTAACACTACAACTGGAAATGACTCGTAAAGAACTTAAAGAATCCCGAGAAGCCAATCAAGCACTGAAGAAGAAGGGCTTCTTTTCATCCCTATGGGACTCCGTCCGTGGCAAGAAGAACTGAAGACCTTATCATTTAAATTAGTTATGTTTGATTATGAAACATTCTCTTTTGGGGCTGCGTACCCAATAATTCTATTTATGAAACAATGTATTAATGGGATGTGTTTCCCTGGAAATGTATGGTTGGATTATGAATGCAATATGAAACATTTGATTATGATGCAAATGACGTGATTGTTTGGTTGATAATATATGATACATAATGATGGGATTTGTTAAAATGATGTAATAAGCATGATACCAGTACTATTGATTGAACTTATCATTGATAATAAATTATGTACAATGGAATGATTTATATTTAACTCTTGATTGGTAAATTAATTATGTATTATGGTGATACGTTTACATACTCTGCTTAACTGCTCAACAAAAAAAAAAAAAAAAAAAAAAAAAACTAATGAAATTTCTCTACGTATGAAACTCATGATATAGAATGCCTCCCCGACGAAGCCAGCGACTGAACCGAGGTCAACCCAATGCTGAAACAAATCCAATTCCGCGCACCGGACGACGGAGGAATCCGCCACCACCTCCTCCGGAAAACTCCGTAAATCACGCTGAAAACAGGGAAAACCCCTTAGAGGGCAACCCAAACGCAGGAGGAAATGAAGGAGATCGAAATAGGGAAGACAGGATGACTGATCTTATCACTAGGCATATCCAAAACGCGATACCGACCATCGCAGCGCAAATCAGGGCAGATATGAATATGGAAAATCAAAACGAAAATATCCACGGAGCTGGAGGGCCAGAAATCGAACAAGTAGAAACAGAAGAACGTAAGGGGTGCTCATACAAGACCTTTATGGCCTGCAAACCAAAAGATTTTGAAGGAAAGGATGGTGCTGTAGGAGCAATAAGATGGTTGGAAGACATGGAGTCAGTGTTGGATATCAGCGATTGCAAGGAAGATAACAAGGTGAAATATGCAACTCACTCTCTTAAGGGATCTGCGTTAACCTGGTGGAACACTATCGTCAAGACTAGGGGACGAAACGCCATTAAAGCCATGAAGTGGAAGGATTTTAAGGATATTGTCACTGAAAAATTCTGTCCGATTAATGAACTGGAAAGAATCGAAGCGGAATTTCTAGCACATGAAATGGTTGGTTTGGACCACACCAAATATATCAATCGATTCAATGAGATGGCGTTACTTGTACCACACTTGGTTACCCCTGAGACTAAAAGGATTGGAAGGTACATCTGGGGTTTAGCACCACAAGTTAGGGGATATGTCAGGACAGCAAGGCCAGCTACTTTTCAGTCTGCAGTAGAGCTAGGAGGAACGCTTACTGATGAAATAGTGCGATGTGGGAAGATAAACCAAGAAAAGGTGGGAGATAAGAGGAAGGGGCAGGATAATAGGAATGATAGGAAAGGAGATCACAAGTTTAGGAGATTTGAAGGAAAAAGAAATGATTTTGGCAAGGCAAAGGAATCAACTGTACCCAGACCAGGGAGAAAGCTATACCTAGGAACTAGTCCTTGGTGTGACAAATGCAAGATACATCACCAAGGAGAATGCAACCCAAAGTATTGCTACAAGTGCAAGAAAGCAGGACATCTCCTCAAGGATTGTAGAGCCAAGGATGTAGCTAGGTGTTATGAATGCGGAGACCCTGGGCATTTGAGGAATGTGTGCCCGAAACTGAAGAAAGAAAAGCCGCAGAAAGCAACCGGAAGAGCATTCGTACTTACCGCAACTGAAGCACAGAAGGATCCGGAAATGATAACGGGTACGTTTCTTTTAAACAATCATGTTGCTAGTGTATTGATTGATACGGGTGCTACATTTAGCTTTATATCCACGAAATTCCGATCCTTACTCGATAAGCAACCTACTTGTTTGAAAGATATATGTGAAGTAGAGATAGCCACTGGAAAAGTGATAAGTATAAAAGAAATGTTGAAAGATTGTGAATTAGTTATGGAAGGACAAAAGTTTAAGATTGATTTACTGCCTATTGAATTAGGAGGCTTTGATGTAGTTATTGGAATGGATTGGCTAACCATGAATAAGGTAGAACTTAACTGTGAACATAAGACTATGACAATTCCCTTAGTTAACAATAAGAAGGTAATCGTGATTGGACATAAGGTGAGAGAATTACCGCAAATCATTTCGTATGCAAAGACGGAGAGATATTCAAGGAAGGGAAACACGATTTACTTGGCCTATGTAGTCACCAAGAAAGAAGAAACAGTACCCAAGGAAATACCAATTGTGTCTGAATATATGGATGTATTCCCTGAAGAGTTGCCAGGAATGCCGATACCAAGACAGGTGGAATTCCGAATTGATTTGATACCAGGAGCAGCACCAGTAGCTAAAGCACCTTATCGTCTAGCGCCCTCCGAGATGCAAGAAATGGTGATTCAAATACAAGAGTTGATGGATAAAGGTTTCATAAGACCGAGCTTTTCTCCATGGGGAGCCCCAGTATTATTTGTGAAAAAGAAGGACGGAACGTTGAGAATGTGCATCGACTACCGAGAGCTAAACAAAGTTACTATAAAGAATCGTTATCCACTCCCCAGAATCGATGATTTGTTTGACCAACTTCAAGGGGCAAGCTATTTTTCAAAGATAGACTTAAGATCGGGATATCATCAATTGAGAGTTAGGGATGAGGATGTTCCTAAAACCGCGTTCAGAACTCGTTACGGACATTATGAGTTTATGGTAATGCCCTTCGGGCTTACAAACGCACCTGCTGTGTTTATGGATCTCATGAACCGGGTGTGTAAACCATACCTGGATAAATTCGTGATAGTATTTATTGATGATATACTAATATACTCAAAGAGTGCAAAGGATCATGAAGATCACTTACGAAAGATGTTAGAACTCTTAAGGAAGGAAAAGTTGTTTGCTAAGCTGAGCAAATGTGAATTTTGGATGAGGAAGGTACAGTTCTTGGGGCACATTATAAACGAAGAAGGAATACAAGTAGACCCTTCGAAGATAGAGGCAATCAAGGAATGGGAGACACCGAGAACTCCTACCGAAATAAGACAATTTCTGGGATTGGCCGGTTATTACAGAAGATTTATTGAAAATTTCTCAAAGATAGCTCTACCGTTAACTACGTTAACTCAGAAGAAAGTGACTTTTGAATGGGGAGAAAAACAACAAGAAGCATTCGACACTCTTAAGCAAAGGTTATGTAGTGCACCCATATTATCCTTACCAGAAGGGAATGAAGATTTCGTGGTGTACTGTGATGCTTCTAGAATGGGACTAGGTTGTGTGTTAATGCAAAGGAAGAAAGTAATTGCATACGCATCACGACAATTGAAAACTCATGAGAAAAACTACACCACCCATGACTTAGAATTAGGAGCGGTAGTGTTTGCTCTAAAGATATGGAGACACTACTTATATGGAACGAATTGTGTAATCTATACTGATCACAAGAGCTTACAACATATACTTGATCAGAAAATACTGAATATGAGACAAAGGAGATGGGTAGAATTGTTAAGTGATTACGACTGTGAAATCCGGTATCATCCGGGAAAGGCAAATGTGGTAGCAGACGCTTTGAGCCGAAAAGAAAGAGTGATTCCACTAAGAGTAAAAGCCTTGAAAATGACAGTAGGGATTGATTTAAAGGAAATGATACATAAAGTGCAACAGGAGGTCTTGTCCAAGGAAAACTTAAGAGAAGAATCATTGGCAAAAATTGAGAAACAATTTGATGAAGAAGATCAAGGTGGATTAAAGGCATATAAAGGGAAGATATGGATACCTCTACATGGGGGTATGAGAGAAATAATTTTAGAAGAAACCCATAAGTCCAGATACTCAGTGCACCCCGGTAGTGACAAAATGTACCATGAGTTAAAAGAAAAATTCTGGTGGCCTGGATTAAAAAGATCAATAGCAGAATATGTCAGCAAATGCTTGACTTGTGCAAGAGTAAAAGCAGAGCATCAAAAGCCATCTGGATTGTTACAACAACCAGAGATACCTGCATGGAAATGGGAACAAGTTACTATGGATTTTGTAACCAAGTTACCTCGGACCACCAGTGGTCATGACTCAATATGGGTAGTCGTTGATAGGCTAACAAAAACGGCACACTTTTTACCTATAAGGGAAGATTACAAAATGGATAAGTTAGCAAAGATTTATATGAATGAAATTGTGTCGAGACACGGAGTGCCAACATCAATAATCTCGGATAGAGATAGTCGTTTCACTTCAAGATTTTGGCAAACACTTCAAGAAGCTCTGGGAACCAAATTAAAACTAAGTACGGCTTACCATCCTCAAACGGATGGGCAAAGTGAAAGAACTATCCAGACATTGGAAGACATGTTGAGAGCATGTGTAATAGATTTTGGAGGAAGTTGGGACACCCACTTGCCATTAGTTGAATTCTCCTATAATAACAGCTACCATACTAGTATTCAAGCCGCACCGTTCGAAGCATTATATGGGAGAAAGTGTAGATCACCACTATGTTGGAATGAAATAGGTGAGAACAAATTAACAGGGCCTGAGATTGTGCAAGAAACTACTGATAAGATCCATAGAATCAAGGAAAGGATGAAGGCTGCTCAAGACCGACAGAAGAGTTATGCAGATAAGAGACGAAGGCCGTTGGAGTTCAGTGTAGGTGATAAAGTCATGCTAAAGGTATCACCATGGAAGGGTACGGTACGCTTTGGCAAACATGGGAAGTTGAACCCCCGATATATTGGACCCTTCAAAATTGTAGCAAGAGTGGGACTTGTAGCTTATCAGCTAGAACTACCATTGGAATTAGAAGGAATACATGACGTGTTTCATGTGTCAAACCTCAAGAAATGCTTAGTGGACGAAACTTTGATCATACCTTACAAAGAGGCAAAGGTCAATAAACAATTGCAATTCATGGAGGAACCTGTAGAAATCATGGACAGACAGATCAAGAAGCTGAGGCGTAGTAAGATACCAATTGTTAAAGTACGTTGGGATTCTAAACGAGGGCCTGAGTTTACTTGGGAAAAAGAATCGGAGATACGTGAGAAGTATCCTCAACTATTTCAAACTACAAGTTGACTATGACAAATCAAATTTCGAGGACGAAATTTCTACAAGTAGGGGAGACTGTGACAACACGCGAATCAGGTTTATATTAAAACTTTAAATTACGATGCATTTTATTAATATGTTTAGATAAACACACTTCTTAGAAACATTAAGTAGAGAAATTAAGTCATTAGTTGAGAACAATAGAACGCCCATGCCATAAAAATTTGGAAACAATAATTCTTCTATGAAACATAATATATCCTTGTGACACAACGAGTGAAAATAAAGCGAAACAATGATTTCACATATTCATATATGTATATATTTTTAAGCATGTTTGAAAATATGATAATTATAATATCTAATGCTAAAATTAATTCTAATAAATAATTATCATATTAAAAAGTTATATGGATGTCACGACATACACACATAGTAATACATATGCTCACATTTTGTTTATACATACATACATGCGTAGGGGTATTAATTTCAAGACTCAACAAATGAAAACCTAATATATGTTTACTCATTCATACATATATACACGGTTACATACATACCCATATATATATATATATATATATATACATGCATGCAATGCCTACATCAAAACACACACACATAATACCCATACATGCATAGGTTATTTAAATAAATAAAACACAACTCTTTATATTATCTACACATAACATCATGACATATATATATATTATTGTCTTTACATGCATGGGTATATCATGACTCACACACCTACATATATTCGATATATATATACATATATATATATATACACGGTCACATATATATATATACATATATACATACGTTAGACACACACACACAACATTCAAAAACCTTAAAATCTAAATAATTCTTTTCTCTTAACACACCTCCTATCACCACCAATAGAATTAACTCTATGTCTCTTACACATACATCACCATCATAAGATTTATATCTATATAGATATATACACAAAGCACATATACACGACCAAATACTTGCATGTGCACAAGAAAACAAAATGCCACACTAACCTATTTCATCACCTCATTTTCAACCAATCCATTCCTTTCCTCTCTTCCCCACACACATCAACCACTTACCCCTCTTCTTTTTCTTACACACCACCGCCCAACCCCTCTCTCCTCTTCCCCTTTATTCGGCCAAACACACCCACCTACCATCACTTCTCATTTTGATCTTCTCAACTCAAGAAAAACACTCTCATATCTCCCCCTCTCAAGCTTCGACGAGTTCCAGCCCTTCTTCCCCAAGAGATCGACGGTTTTGAGGTCTCAACACAAGAGCATCTCAAGTTCAAGGGTTCGTTCGACACAAAGGTTAGATAGTGAGTCTCTAAAACTTGAAAACCTTATTCTATCTACTCCTTATTGTCTCACAAATCTCGACAGCCCCTAAACATTTATAATGAACTTTTCAAAAACATACAAGCATGAGTTTTGATGACAATGTCCCAAAAACACACATGCATGCACATGCATGTGTGAAGATTCGACACATTCTAAACAAAAACCATGATTTCGGTACAAGGATCCTTACCCATTCAAAGAAATCGATTTTCATCCTATCTAATACACTAAATTCTATGGGGGACGAGAACACAAGATAATCCTTACACATGCAAGTCTTGCATGTGTTAATCCATGAGTTGGAAACTCATATCTCCTGTTTTCATACTTCTAGCTAACTCTAAAACCTCTCTACACATTTGATAGGTCCTAATCATCCTAAGAACCATCTCGAATCGTGGTTCACAAGTTCCCAACACAAGGGTAAGGCTATACCTCTCTAAGGATTAATATATATATGCATGCATGTATGTAAAAATGAAAAACTACAACCTTAAAATGCTTATATGTATGTCTCGAAAATTTGATCAGGTCTAGATATGATATTATTGTTGGAAATATTTTATAAAAGATTGGGTTTTGATGATAGGAATGTTATATTGTTAATTTTGCCCCAAAAACCCAATTTCTAAGGCTTATAAGTACTTAAAATATCAAAAATTATGTTAACAGTTTTCTGGACAGAATGTATAACTAAAATGGACTCATAATTATGTTGGAATAACACTCAAAAAGTTTGAGTATTTATTGTTATGTCTAGAATAAGTTATGGATTTATTAAAATTCCTATAAATCTTGATAAAATCATCAAAAATAGCTCCTGAGTGATAAAAATCCGAAGTATAATTTATTTCGGTATGAATATAGTAAAAGGCCTGGGAAAAATATTGGAACTAAAAATTTATAGTTTAAACTAATTATTTGCCATTTAAAATGTTTGCAAAGGCTAAAAATACGAATTAAATTTGTTACTGTTCAAAATATGAAGTAAATATTTTTCCCAGTATTCTAATAATACTGGGAGGTCTCAGTAAAAATATGGTAATTTTTAGTGACTGTTAAGTATTTATTTGTTATTTAATATAATAAATAGTGCAAAAATCATTTTACATAGTAAATGACCTCCTAAATTTATAAAAGTGCTACAGTAACCTTAGAACATGAGTTGTTCACTGTATAAAAAGTTTTGTAATTTTTACATATCGGGAAATATTTATTATAATATTAATGGGATTTAAAATGTTTAAAACTGTTTAAAATAGTAAACGAGCTTTAAAAATTCTGAAATTTTTACAGGAGTTAAATAACATCAGTATGAGACTATATAAATATTTTCGGAATTTTTAGTGATCAGAATCATTATCTGGGAATTTTTGAGGATTTTAAAAACAAATTTTGATACAAGAGGTTAATATAAAAACAATAGGGAATGAGTAAATAAAATTTTACCCAGACCCTTTACTGATAATAAGCAATGAGGAAAAACATATAAATATGTAAACCTATATCCATGTGTAATTATTAAACCCGAAAGGTTTTGAATACTTAAAAATATGGTTAAATGAGAAACAATATCACATCAATGTTTATGGCATGAATATTTACTAAAATCTAAACATACATTAGGCAAGTGAACCAATCAAGATTTACCATCAATCCCTTCATTCGACAGATAACCAAACATCAGTAACAGGTGAGTTCATGTGATCCCTTTTCTTTTACTGTTTGGGATACTGAAAGCATGCTCCATAAATTGTTTATAAAATTTTATTTATGTGATAATGAACGTCCGTTTCAATAAAATTGCTTCCCCTAGACATTAAACTTAATTTACAACCATTAACTCATAAGTAGAGCCGGTGAGTATATGGGTAGTACTACTTGGGGAATCCCCCACGCACAGTGGCCCGAAAGGGTGGCCTTGTAAAAGTAAGGTTGAAACCCCACTGAGGTTATTGTCAACCGTTGTGGCATATATTCTTATGATACATAAATGACCGAGAGCAGGAACGGGTCTCGGAATTGGGAAGTATATTTGGTTTGACCATGTTGTGGGCTAACAGTGTATGAGGCAAACGCCCGAGCATGGAACAGGGTTGGTTGTATTGTTATTGAATTATCACATGTTATATTATTACTAATTGTGTCATATTATTAAACTCATGTTCTCACCAACTATTTAGTTGACGTATTTTAGCATGTCTTTCAGGTTGAATTGGTAAGAGTAGGAGAACCGGATGAGCTCCTAGAGGAATAGTGATGGCTTTAGAATGGAGTTGACTTAAGAACAATTTTATGATTATTGAATTATGTTTTATTGGGCCCTGCGTGGCAAATTTAGACAATTTGTGGTGTGTTTGATACTTTATTTGCTTTAGTTTGCTTTGGGCTATGAATTATTTAAACTATGCTTCCGCAAAGTTAGTTAAATGATTTGAAATCAATCGTCATGCCTTTATCCCCTCGGGTTGGGGTGTGACAACCTGTTGTATTATATCACTTCAATCATGTGCCAAATTATACAAGTTGATCATGTAAGACCCTTTAATTCGCTGACCAGTTAGCTTGACGTGACTAAACCGACGATAGCATAGTGGTACCATAGGTTTGACAAACCTCTAGCTTGTAGGGCTAGTATGTTGATCGTACTGATTCATTGGCCGGTAACGTATGACTGGTGACAGGGCTACCTCAAGTCAGGTTCTGGAAAGTGACACATGGTGATATTAATCTGCAGTGATAAGTAATTAATCCAGCGGAAACCCTATTGACTAGTAGGTTGAGAAAGTGATCTTCTCTCATATTACACTACTAGTAATATATTTCGTTGAGGACACTAGACATACAAAGTGGTAGGGGTAAATCGGATGCATTGAAATCTAATTACGTGAGGATTTCAATGGATTCCTTTTAGGCTCTATGCACTATGGTTCAAGATCAAATTCCAAATGGTTAACTAACACTCTTAATATTTAAAAGTGAAACAATAGTTAACCCCACAAGAATGGAATAATATAAGGACCAGATTAAATTAATCCAAATTCCTTAATACATTGAGGGATTATCAATACTTCGGTTGGATAACGAAACCCCTCACATTATATTATTCTATATATGATATAACAGATGGATACATATCATACATGTTGAACAATTGGGAAAAATGGATATCTTTAGTTGTATCGTAAGTAGTGTGGAACTTGACTGAGCATGTGGTGGGATGGCATTTGGGCTTGACCCTTTCGTATGCCCTATATATAAGCATGCTTGAACAGGTGATACCCTACTTGTACATATAACTAAGGAGAGGCCATTGGGTGGAAACAGGTGAGTCAATCATTACAAGTATCAAGTATGACTATGTGACTGTGTGTGAACAATTCAAGGTTTTGAATATTCAAACTTATGAACTCACCAACCTAGTGTTGACTTTGCTTAAATGCATGTTTTCTCAGGTGACGAACAGGTTTAGTCACCAGACTTCAAGATTATAACTATAGGACTTTTAGAAGACCTATCTGCATTTTGTGTGATCATTACTTTTGGGATGACAAAAACATTGAATCATATTTTGTAGATCTTGTACAGTTACAAGATATAAACACATTGATTCTTTTGGATGGATTTACGGGGTTAAATTATGAACGATACTTTGTAATTTAACTTTGTAATTCTATATCATTGTCATGTTTACATTTCTCAATTATACATCATGTGCTATGCAAACAATCTGATCAATTGATTATCACTCATGATATCGTGCCCCGGGAACCTTCCGCTCTACAGGAAAACACGATCCGTTCCCGCCGGCCTGGGGTGTGACAGATTGGCATCAGAGCCATGGTTATAGAGAAATATAGGTCATATTACTGAAACGGTTTGGCCTAGACTATAACCTAGGGACCCTCATATAGAAATCATGTGATATAGGATTCTATTTGCATGTCTTCTGCGTCTGATCACTGCACTAACCGATTCTCTTTCGGTTATGATCAGAATGCCGCCGAGAAGACCACCACCTGCTATATTGCCACCACCACCACAGGATTCTGCTCCTCATTCTTCTACACCGACACCGCCTGACTCTCCTACACAACCCCCTCCTCCTCCACCACCACCAGTTCATCAACTGGATCCTGCTACCATTGCACTGGCCACACTGTTGACCAGTCAGATGAGGGATGTAATCCCAGAGATGATGAACCGAATCAACACCAATAAAAGCAACAACATTGCCAACTCATCTGGAGAAGGCAGTGGAAACACCCGAAACCACCAAGACTACTCCTACAAAAACTTTGTAGGATGCAAGCCACCGAGTTTCAGTGGTAGCGAAGGAGCCGTTGGATTGATCCAATGGATCGAAAAGATGGAAACAACACTGGAGATCAGCAACTGCCCGGAACAATATAGGGTGAAGTATGCTGCGGGGTCGTTTCACAAGCAGGCGTTAACTTGGTGGAACGCTCAGGTTACTACCTGAGGCAGGGATGAGGCCCTGTCAATGCCGTGGGATGATTTCAAGGCATTACTGCGGGCAGAGTTTTGCCCAAGAAATGAAGTCAAAAAGGTTGAGACCGAATTACTCAACCTGGTTATGATTGGTGCTGGGCATCTGGCCTACACCACAAGATTTCATGAATTGGCAGCATTGGCACCAGATATAGTGCCAACATTCGAAAAGAGGATTGAACGGTATATTGGGGGATTACCGGTATGTATGCAAGGTTTTATTCTTGCTACTCACCCCATTACCATGGAAATGGCTGTTACTATGTCATCAACAATGACAGACGTGATGGTTGCCTCTGGGTAATCAAGAAAGACGCTAAAGCAGCCAAAGCTAGAATTTCCAAGAAGTAGGACAAACGCCCGGCTAAGAAACAAAAGGTGGCTAGAAACTTTGTTGCCACCACTCAAGCCCCAATGCTCAATCAACCACCACCACTTCAAGTCAGAAAGCCCTACACTGGCAGTATCATCGCGCACCAAACACTCAGAGCATGCAATGCACCAATTGCGGAAAGTTTGGTCACTGGGCAAACCGCTGCAGGAGCATGGGAGCTCCAAACAGAAACAACAATGCAGCTACTACTGCTGCTGCTGATCATAGGTCCTGCTACAACTGTGGCGAACCTAGACACTTTTCTCGAGATTGTCCCAAGAAAAATCAACAAAGGGCTCAAGCACTAAGAGGACGAGCCTTTCAGATCAGAGCAACTGCTGCTAGACAAGACCCGAACGTGATCGCGAGTACATTTCTCTTATTTGACTTCTATGCATCCATATTATTTGACACTGGTGCGGATCAGAGTTTTATCTCATCTGATTTTTCTAGCCGTCTTAATCATGTTGAGGAATCATTAGACTCCCCTTATACTATTGAGATAGCTAACGGCAAACAGATTACAGTTGATACAGTACTTAGGAATTGCCCACTAACACTTGGCGATCATACATTTTCTATCGATTTGATACCGATGGAGCTGGGCAGTTTCGATAACATCATCGGAATGGATTGGCTATCTCTTAACAGAGTTGAGTTCATCTGTTCCGAAAAGCTACTACGTATTTGTAACATTTGTACATTTAGTCTCGGTAGTTGTAAACAGTGTTAGAACAAATGTGTTTTCATATCAAATCAGTTAATGTGATTCATGTGTTCATAATGTGCTTGTGTGTTAGGATCTTTATTATTTAGGAACAAGCATGTATTATTTATTTACAGTCGAGTTCGCTAGGCAAGAACAGTATCGTATTATATTGATACAGTGGTGGGACGGCGTCAGGTACGGCAGGTAGCTGGAATCTGGGGTATGCCCTATACATATACTGCGTTCGGTGTAATGAGATAGTGTTAGTGCGTAGTGTTGAGACAAATAGTATGACAACTAGTTTAACAAGAATCGTAATACGTAAGCGAGACTGAGTATAGTTATGGGTGACGATCCATAATGATACGAATGGTGAACTTATAATTATGATTAAACGACTTTAAATAATTAATACGATGGGAAAACGTACACGATTGCGGGTATACACGTAATTGTATCTGTTTAACGATCTGTCAACACACGAAGAGTAAAAATAAGTAAAATAAATTATTTTACATTTTTACAATTTTGAAACTCATCAAAATGATGAGAATAATAATCCTTAATTAGGATCGCGTAAAATACGCGTTACGCGACGAAAACGCGAACCGAGCGACCTGAACGAACCCGAATACCACTTGGACTATAAAAGCATGAAGATAGCTATTTTCCTCATTAAATCAGCAACCAACCTCACCTCTCTCTACAATTTGCGAACCTATTCTCTCTCTAAAGATCAAAGCTTCAATCGCGCGTATCTCTCTCGCTTCTCCACGGATTTGGGCGTTTTTGGTGTCCACGCGAAGCCCTCGACATTCCCTACACGAAAGTACAAGTGATCTGAAGTTTTAGCTGGCCAAATTCGAGGTATTGATGCTTGAATGTTCACGAAAATAGGGTTTTTGTTTTTGTTTTGGTCGAGTTTGGTTAACAAACGGGTCTAGATCACGATTTAGTCGAAACACCACCCTCATGAGGCTTATACGCATGCATCTACATCAGGAGAAACCATAAATCGGGGGTTAGATCTGATGAGGGAGATGCAACTCTACAGGTTCGTTTGATGCAGGCTGCCGAACCTTCTTCAGCACACAGCCGAACCCTAAGGGGGTGTTCACGAGCCTGCATGGTTCGTAGACCCTCAATCGAACCCTTAGGGAACCCCACGAACCTTCATGGGTGATGCAGTGGACGAACCATCGGGACACGAACCATTATCAAGCCGTACCTTCGAGGTCCTTTAAACCGAACCTTTAGGGTAGCATGGCCGAACCTTCTGTGATCATGGCGAACCCTTGAGAACCACCGAACCATTTCATGCACACGAACCTACCTACATGTTAGACGAACCATGCTGGCAACGAACCTTGATCCTCATCAACTCCAGGAACCTTATATCCGTAAGATAGCCGAACCTTGTTAGATTTCTGGCCGAACCTTGATGGTGTCTTATGACCGGCGAACCTAAGCTCTTGAACCTAAAAGGTTCGCTGCCCAAGTGGCAGCCCATGACCCTTTCGGCCCAACCCAAATTATACTTGGCCCAATCCCACTAAGAATCGGTCCATAAGTTGAACCAAGCCCAAGGGAGTTAGGTTGGCCCATCATGATCTTCAATTGGCCAATATTGCCCTTGGAAACTTACATGGCCCACATCCACATTGGTTGGCCCAACTCAATTCCTTTAGGCCCAATCCAATTCCGTTTGGACTATGATCCTAATTGGCTCAAGATTACTCTTGGCATTTTACAAGGCTTATATACATGTTGTTGGCCCAACACCACATTCAATTGGTTCATTATTAATCTAAATGGGCCATGACTTTTGACTAAGTCCAATGATTTCATGGGCTTACGGCCCAATGGAAGCCCCAAGACTTAAACAGAGTTGTGATTTGATTTCAATTGAGTTAAGTTACAACTTAACATAATTATGAGATCAATTCATAATTCCAAAGACATAACGACCATTGGGACATCTTTTCAAAATTCATATTAAACAATGGTTATCAAGTTCACAAACATTTGTTATCTTATGCATGCAAGTTGTGCATAAAAGAACATTTCAATTCTTTTCAAGAATCAGTTAACCATCTCTTGACCAATCATGATATTAAAATTATCACAACACCTTTAAACATGAGAACAAGTTATTCATGAGTTAATCAAGTTCATGTTAACACAAGTCAAACTATGAATCAAATTCTATACAAATTATAAATCTTATATCTTATGTATGATTACAATGATATAGGAACCAGTTAGAAGTCCTGTTTGCTACTTGCTATTTGTTATAGTTCAGAGTCTACTGCAGACAGGTGAGAACATTAGCCCCTCTTTTACTGTTTTACAACTGTTTTGGGGTGGAACACGTGATCAAACACTCTATTTACAATCGTATTTCACTATACAAGATGTATGCTACGTTACAAACATTACAGGTTCACTGTACAAATTTCAAAGGATTCATCAACTGTTTTAAGGGTTTTATTAAATGTTAAACATTTTCTACTAAAAGGTTTATAACGCTTCCTTGAACTATTTTATATCAGTTTTACTCGAATGGTTTTATAAAGGTCAAACACTTTTAAATAATGGATTTATAAACTCTTTTACTATAAACTCGTGTTTTCGAAAATAATCTTTTATATAAACCTTGTTACTATACAAGGTCACTATCCTATGTATTAAATCAATGGGTTCAAACAAAGGATTCATTTCATGGGGTTCAAACAAAGGATTCATTTCATGGTGTTCAAACAAGGATTCAACTCATGGTATTTCAAACAAGGTTTTCAAATCATATTATCAAATAAGGCATTAAATATTTGGTTTTAAAGCATGGTTCAAAAGCATGGTGTCCACTGTTGTGAACAAACTTATAAGCACATCAAGTTTCATATTCATTAGCGTTAGTAGTAGGTGATCACAACAAGGGAAAGCGGACACATTTGGGCAGACCAATTTCTGGAGTTAGCTTTTAAATTTGTTTTAAAAGCTAACTGCAGATTTCGGTTACGTATGGTTTTATCAATGTTGCTGATTAATTTTCTGACTCCAAACGTAGTTTGGGACTTGATTATATGTTGGTTTTCGTGCAAACAGTATTTGGACTGTTTACACTCATTTTACGTACTTGATGTTAGTTTGGGTTGCAGCTCATCCATGTAATTCATTTATTGCTTTAAACTTATGCCTTACAATGCAAATTCATGTTTACAAGTTGTTAAACCTATTGTTCTCACCAACTACTTCTGTAGTTGACAGTTACTTTTCACGTGTTTCAGGTAATCAAGTGTAAGACATTTTAAGGACAACTAAGAAGACCGCTTAAGATAGAACAAGATGAAGAAAGATGCTAGGATGGATTTAGAAACACACTAAAATCATGAATGTTTAATTGTCTTGTTTGAAGTCTTATTTTGTAAACTATATTTGGGTCTGTAGTTGTCATTCTTTTCGTAGATAGATTGTCTGTAACTAAACAACTGTCTAAACATTATGAAACTTAGTAATCCGTTGTGGTTGTTCTTAATCAATAATGCATGATTCAACTATTCATACGTCACCGCGCCGTGGATTCCGCACGCGGCGCAGGGGGTGTGACAGGTTGGTATCAGAGCCAAGGTTGTAGAGATCTAGGAAAAACCCAATGTTTAATGACCTCCTATAATCTAAGCTACCCAATAGGACTAAGTGCTATAGGCTTGAGGATACTTAGGATCTAAGTAACTTAAGTAAGCATTAAGTCTACATTAAGCTTGAAAGATCTTAGGGATACTTTTCTAAGATTAGATATCGAGTCAAGGAATTTGAATCGGAATTGTATAATTTTAGAAACCGAATTAAATTTCTCACATATATTCATTAAAGGATTTCAGAGGCAAGGATCTGTATTCTTAGTATCCTTGATCTGAAATTCTCACACAGAGTTCATTAAAGGATTCCAGAGGCAAGGATCTGTATTCTTAGTATCCTTGATCCGGAATTCTCAATCAGAGTTCATTATAGGAATTTAGAGGCAAAGATCTGTATTCTTAGTATCTTTGATCTAAAATCCTTGTCATGTTCATCATAGGAATTCAGAGGTCAAGATCTATAATTTTAGAATCTTGGATCTGAAATCCTTGTCATGTTATTATTATCAGGTATTCATTATCATAGGAAATTTATAACTTAGAATCTGTGTAACAGTATTCTTTAGTTGAAGTTCTCACAGGAGATCATTATACTCAGTACTGTAAGTATTGAGAACATAGGTTAAGTTACCTAGGACACACATACTAAAACCCAAGGTTTTACTTTCAAGTAAATTAAGAACCAGGGTTTACACATTCATAATCATAATCAATCAAGAGTTGGAATCTTAGCTTCAATTACAAACGGCGAATTAACGCTGACGTGTTGAGGTAAGTGGTGGGCGGTGAGAGCTAGCCCTATATATAAGCTTTTTCGGTATGTCAGGGGAAATCCGGCGTTCGTATTTGAAGTAAAGATTCGGGAGCAACTGGAATCATTGAACATTAGTCAAACACATGAGATACAATCATTTGAGATACAATCATTGGTGAATCAAATCATTGTGCTATTTAGACTTGGATGAGTCAAACATTTTGTGTGAATCAATCAAGTTGTGAACATTCTTTCAATGTAAACCTTAAGTGAAATTCTTAAGTGATTACATCATTATACTTACAACATAGTTTAACAATAACAATGTAGAGCACGCATATGATTTAGTTTTACATGTTAACAACTATTAGTAGGTGCACACATAACATAATCATAGTTCAATCATGGATTTAATCATAGTTCAAACTGATCAAAGATCATGGGATTCTTAATCAATGGACATACATGGAAATCAGTACAACATGTTGCCAAATGCTAGCAAGGACATGATCGTGGTATATCGAAGCGGTGGTGGGATGGTGTCTGGGCTGGCAGTTTGCTTTAAGCTATCTTCGGTATATCGGGAAAGTGTCAGTGTGTAGGTTTGGTGGAGTGAGATCATGGAACATCATACACATTCACATGAGAAGTATGCTAATAAGCTGATTGCTTATACGTGTACATGCTCATATTACAATTGAATGATAACACTAGTAGTATGGATATATTACTAATTTTATCATGCAAATTCAATTGTATCTTGTCTCATTACTGACCCACTTGTGGCTTCTATTCGTAGAATGCCTCCCCTACGTGATCCTAACGGAGGGGATTCGACAAGTGGCAACGACGATGAGATCAACAAGATTGCCCGAGCCATCGCTATACACATGAGAGATGTCACTCTGGGCATGGTCACTGATATTACCCAGAATCTTCGGGGAAGTACTAGTGATTCAGCACATAACTCAAATGCTACCAACACTGGAACTGCTAGCTTCACTTTCAAGCAGTTCAATGATGCTAAACCTCCTAAGTACGCTGGTACTGAAGGAGCTACTGGCCTACTGCAGTGGTACTGAAGGCGCACTCACCTGGTGGAATTCTGAGAAGAACACCAGAGGACGAGAGGTTGCTTTGGCCTTATCTTGGGAGGATTTCAAGAAGTTACTGGTGGATAAGTTTTGTCCACGACATGAGCTAAAGAAACTTGAGGTGGAGATGTGGAATCTGGTGCAAGACAGTGGTGAGAACGCGAAGTATACAACTCGTTTCCATGAGTTGTGCATTCTGGTGCCACACCTGGTTACTCCTCTATCCCACAGGATAGAGAAGTACATCGAATGCTTACCTTTAGTTGTCAGGGCAACTGTGATGGGGAATAACCCCACTACTCTAGAGGCAGCGATTCATCTTGGAGCTAGCCTTACTGAAGAATACGTTAAGTCTGGGGTGCTCACCCGAAAGGGTACAAGAGAGCACAGATCGATGAAGGTAAGAAGCCTGAACAACACATCACAAGAAGAAGAAGCAAAACAATCAAGAACTTTGCAGCCCGGACTGCAGTTACACCACTCATGCCACACCCATTACTGCTATGCCACAATCAGCAACAGTCAGAAAGTCTTATACTGGTCAGTTTCCACTTTGCACCAAGTGCCAATATCATCATCTACCACTACCCCATGCAAAAAGTGTCTCAAGTGTGGGCGGATGGGACACTTGGCAGCTACATGCCGATCTGCACATCTTGCTGCTGTAACAACTGCTACCAACTACCACACCTCCTACTGCTACAGGTGGAAGGCCTGTTATAATTGTGGAGCAGAGGGACACTTCAGAAACCAGTGTCCAAAACTCAACAACAACACTGCTACTGCTTGTGCTTTTATTATCGGAGCTGCCGAAGCACGCGAGGAGCCAGCAGTTGTCACGGGTACATTTCTCCTTAATGGTCATTACGTTTCTATCATATTTGATACTGGTGCTGATAAAAGCTTTATCTCTGCTCATACTGCTTCTTTGTTTAATATACAACTATCTATGCTTACTGCTCCTTATACCGTAGAAGTAGCTGATGGTAAAACCCTACTTGTAGATTCTATAATACATGGTTTGAATTAAGATTAAACGACCATCTTTTCCTCATCGATCTTATTCCTATGACACTTGGAAGCTTCGAAGTTGTGTTAGGAATGGATTGGTTATCCAAAAACAATGCCGAAATTATATGATCGGAGAAACTTATTCGGATTCCTTTACCGGTCCGGCGAAACGATGAGAATCTATGGCGAGAAACCCTGCCGCGGATTGAAGATTGTGTCGTGCATCAAGGCTAGGAAGTACCTGAGGAAGAAATATTATGCATTCCTGGCTCACGTAGTAGAGAAGAAACCTGTAAAGAAAGCAGTTGGAGACGTTCCAGTTATCAGAGATTATCCCGACGTATTTCCAGAAGACTTGCCTGGACTACCACCGCTCAGGCAAGTGGAGTTTAGAATCGATCTCGTCCCTGGAGCAAACCCAGTGGCGAAGTCACCATATCGATTAGCACCGTCTGAGATGCATGAACTGTCTAGTCAGCTTCAAGAACTTCTAGACAAGGGTTTTATAAGACCGAGTTTCTCTCCTTGGGGAGCTCCGGTACTCTTTGTCAAGAAGAAAGACGGTTCATTTCGTATGTGCATTGATTATTGTGAGCTAAACTAGTTGACAATCAAGAATAGATATCCTCTGCCCAGGATCGATGATTTGTTTGATCAATTACAGGGAGCAACTTGCTTCTCTAAGATTGATTTACGATCCGGGTATCATCAGTTACGAGTAAATGATGAGGATATACCAAAACTGCATTTAGGACTCGATATGGACACTACGAGTTTGTGGTTATGCCATTTGGGCTGACCAATGCACCTGCAGTGTTCATGGATTTGATGAATCGAGTCTGCAGACCATATTTAGATCAGTTTGTTATTGTCTTTATTGATGATATACTGATCTATTCCAAGACAGAGCAAGAGCATGAAGATCATTTGAAGAAAGTCTTAGAATTACTAAGAGCTGAACAACTTTATGCTAAATTCTCAAAATGTGAATTTTGGCTAAAAGAAGTTCACTTCTTAGGACATGTCATTAACAAGGATGGGATACATGTAGATCCAGCAAAGATTGAGGCGATTAAGAACTGAACTACCCCATCTACTCCAACAGAGATTCGTTCATTTCTGGGATTGGCAGGCTATTACAGAAGGTTCATTGCGAACTTTTCAAAGATCGCCTTGCCACTTACCACACTAACCAGAAAAGTCAAGCGTTTATATGGGGACAGAAACAAGAAGACGCATTTCAACTTCTTAACACAAAGTATGCAACTCCCTATCCTTAGTCTCCCAGAGGGCAGTGATGATTTCATTGTCTACTGCGATGCTTCAAACCTTGGTCTCGGTTGTGTACTTATGCAGCGGGACAAGGTGATTGCCTATGCTTCAAGACAACTTAAGGTTCATGAGAAGAATTATACTACTCATGACCTTGAATTAGGGGCTGTGGTCTTTGCATTGAAGATTTGGAGACACTACCTGTATGATACTAAATGTGTCATCTATACAGACCACAAGAGCCTACAACACATCCTTAATCAGAAAGAACTCAACATGAGACAACGGCGTTGGGTTGAGCTTCTAACTGATTATGACTGTGAGATTCGTTACCACCCAGGTAAAGCCAATGTAGTAGCGGATGCTCTTAGTCGTAAGGAACCAGTCAAACCAATTCGTGTCAGAGCCATGGAGATCAACACACAGCCAAACTTGAAGGATTTGATTCGTATTGCACAACAACAAGTAGAACAGACAATCAGCTTAAGGCAGACTTAGACTGCGGAATTGAGAAGAAACTGGAACCTCGATCTGATGGGGTGTTATATCTCAACGGCCGCATCTGGATTCCAAAGTCAGAAGAATTGCGCACACTCATCTGTGATGAGGCTCATAAGTCGCGATACTCAGTGCATCCTGGAGCAGATAAGATGTACAAGACTTGCGGGTATCTTACTGGTGGCCAAGGAA